>VCMS01000002.1:26671-567797 GCA_022539475.1 Gracilaria domingensis
ACTATGCGTGCCACGCTCCGTTGTTGGTCTGTCCTACGTCACAATACATCCAGTGGCGGAGGCGCTCCACCAAGCTCTTGTTGAACCGAGTCGGGCCTTCGCCGCGCTTTCTGGGGTGAATACCACTGGTCGAAACGTGCTCAGTGCCCAGTGCGGAAGCAGAACGGCCTTGAATAACTGTCGACGTGAACTGCGTGCGCCTCGTCGTGAGTAGGCAGTTCAGGGATGCTCCGTACCGGGAGTACATCCCAAGTTTCCAAGAACTTTTTGGTCATCCACTGGGCGTGGTTTGACCGCAGCGCGTTATGGCTCCGAGAGCTTGCTAAACCGAAGTCGGCATTCACCAGATATACATGGGAATCCTTAAGGATCTGGTAAAAGCGGTCCCACATGTCCATGGCCAATAAAGTCGAGCGACCAGTACTGCTGGGAAGAGCTTCAGCAGCTTCTGGGACCGAAATGTCGACGTTCCTTTGAACGGCTGGCGTGACCGACAATTCCCGTACGGTCTGGGAAAGACGTCGTTGGCCATGTGGGGCCAATAGAAGTCCCTCCGTAGTGTTTCGTACATTCTGGTGGCACCAGGGTGTCCGACCAAGCGGGATAGTGCGCCAGGTAAAGAACGCGTGCCTGCAGGGACTCGGGGACCACCTTCTGTAGGGCGCCGTCCAAGCGTGAGCGTCGTATGAGTACTCCGTTTCGGTCGACATCGAACAAGGTAACCCCGTTGCCGACATCTCTCCGTACGGATTGGCAGAAAGGGTCCTGCGCCTGAGCTCGTACGAGTTCCTCGAGCGTGATGGGTACGATTTCGGTTTCTTCCGTGGGCAGTGCCAGCACTTCCGGTATTCCTGGTGATTCCCGTTCGGGTCTTGGCCAATCTATGCAGACGTTCGTATATTCTTGTCCGTCTACGGTGATGTTGGCTATAACGAGCCGTCGTCCGGACGGTCGTCGATGAGGAAACAGGGGACCTCGTCGTCTAGCGGTGAAGTGTCCTCTCCGTCCGTTTGGATTCGTGAGAGTGCATCTGCCGCTCGGTGTTTGATACCCGGTCGGTGAATGACGTCGAAGTCGTACTCCATCAGGCGTAGGCGCCACCGTGCGAGTCGCCCTGAGGCGTCCGCTAGGTTCAGTATCCACCTCAACGAGTGGTGATCCGTGCGAACAGTGAACTTCTGTCCTTCCAAATACGGTCGGAGGTGCAGGATAGCCCATACTACAGCGAGGCATTCCCGTTCGGTCGTTGAATACTTTCGCTCGGTCTTGGTTAGCGAGCGGCTCCAGTATCCGATTGGGAGAAGGTCCCCATCGGGTTGCCTCTGGAGGAGGGCACAGCCAACCTGACGGTCACACGCGTCGGTGTCCAGTACGTATGGATATCCTTGTTTCGGGATAGCCAGTATCGGGGGCCGTACCAGGCGTTGGCGAAGTTCGTCGAATGCCTCGTATTCCGTATCGGTCAGGGTTTCGAAGCTAGTAGGCTGCCCCTTTTCCAGTTTCTGATTCAGGGGAGCCGCTATCCGTGCGAAGTTCTGTACGAACCGGCGGAAGACGTTGCAAAGACCCAGGAACGAGCGGAGTTCCGTTTGCGTAGTGGGCGGCTTCGCCTGCTTGATGGCCTCCTGCGTCTTCGTAGACACCTGTAGCTTGCCCGGACGGATGATATGGCCGAGGTAGTCGACCGTTCCACTAAAGAAATGACATTTGTCCAGTCGTAGGGTAATTCCTGCGGAACGTAGCATGTCGAGGATTGTCCGTACGTGTTCGTAGTGTTCTTCTATCGTTCTGGAGTAGATGATCACGTCATCCAGGTAAACCAGTGCGTACTGCCACTTAACACGTGATAGGATGATGTCCAGAGCCCTCTGGAACGTAGCCGGGGCGTTCTTGAGTCCAAAAGGCATCCGTACGTAGCGGTAGAGGCCCATGTGGGACGTGAAGGCTGTCTTGTCCCGGTCGGCTTCGTCCACTTCGGTCTGCCAGTATCCGCTATTGGCGTCCAGTGTGGAGAATATCCGTGCGTCTCCTAACGAGTCTATGCACTCGTCCATTCTTGGCAGAGGGTATGTATCCCGTACGGTCACGGCATTTAAACGGCGGTAGTCGACGCAAAAACGTAGGCTTCCATCTTTCTTCTGTGCAAAGACGACCGGACTGGCCCATTCTGCGGACGATGGTTCTATCACCCCTGCTGCCAGCTGTTGGTTATCTCCTTACGTTCAAGTTCCCGTCGGGCGGGTCCTGCACGGTAAGGCATCTGGAATATCGGCTTGGTGCCGGGTTCCAGCTGTATCCGATGCTTTGCGGCGGAGATCTTGCCTAAATGGCCATCCCACATGTCCTTGAACGGTCGGAGGAGTTCAATGACTGTGTCGCGTTCTTTCTCATACTCGGGGCTGATTTGAACGCGTTGGGGCCAATCGGGCTGGTCAGAACGCCGTGGAGGTTGGTCCAAAGCGGTATCTTCTAAAGCGGTATCCTCCCCCTCCTGAGAGTCGTCGCTCCGCGGCCTAGCTGGGTGAAGGGGGGTGATTAGTGCTATAGGGGACGGGAGGGCGAGACCGATGACGGTACGTTTGTGGAGGTGCACCGGTCGGTCCGAGACGTTAGCAACTTGAACGAAGAAGGGAACGTCCGGACGTAGATCCATGACGCCGTTCGCGAGCAGTGTTAGCTCTAACGAACTGCCCGTGCGGTGGTGTGATTGTAGAAATACCAGACCGGACGCCTTGGTTGTTACTTGTACCCCTGGTTCGGACATGGGGGGTAACGTAACAGGTCGGGCGACGTGTATCTTGTTAGAGGGCACATTCCGCTCCGGTTGGACTGGGTATTTCCGTACGGACGTGGGCGTGTGGGGACCGTACGCGTGGGACAATATCGAGACAGGCCGTGAATGGCGCAGAGGATCGTCCGTTTTGGGGGTAAGATTCCCAATACGTATCGATCGATAAAGGACGTGCCGAGTAGGACGCTTGTGGCGAGGTTCGATACCACAAGGAATTGTACTCGTACGTGAAGGTCTCCAATGCGGACAGCAAGCGGGAGAACACCCACGACCTCCATACGGTTGCGTGAAGCGTCCGTAATGCGTGGCTTTACGTCCGTTCGGAGACGAGATTGCCATCGCGGTGGAAGGTGCCGCTCGTGGATCAGACAAGGACCGGCTCCGGTATCTAGAACACCCGTGAGCGGATACATTAGGTAGATGTGAGGCCCACGGAAAGGTGAACTTTGTAATTTGCACTCGCGAATAAAAACAGTGTCGTCCATACGTTCTGGGTGTCGAGAGTCAGTTCTGTTCTGTCCGCACTGGTTGGTTTGGGCTTGTCGCCCGGTGTGGCGAGGCTATCCGCATCGGAGGAGACGACGCCCCTACGCATCCTCCGGCTCGTTTTCCTGTTCCGAAACGGTCTCTTCCACCAGCATGGCTGCCTGCCGAGGCTGGGCGTAAGAGGTACGAGTCGGGCCAATATTACGGAAACCGATATTGGATGGCGGTGGCGTGTTTCTCCGTGTGGATATGCCGGTGCCGTAGTACCCTTCGTCGCGCCGGCGTTGGTAGTTTTGCTCGCGGATTGCGAGGAGTTTAGCTTTAACGTCCGGTGGGAGAAGTTGACAGCAGTTCGGCTCTCGCGAGAGGCAAATCCTGCACGGACGGTCCCTTGACGCCGCGCCAGGGGGGTTGCTCGATCTTTGGCCGGGCGTACTGGGGAATGACCGTGCGGAAGTCGCTGGGGTGGTTGCACTTGGTGTGGTGGGTGGTGACGGCATGGAAGACCCCTGGGAAACGATGAGGACATCTTCGCCGTCGTCGTCCGACAGGGAATACGTCGAGGCCGAGGAGGACTCGACCTGGTGCACCTTCCTTATCGTACGAGTGGCACGAGGCCGAGCAGACGTAGTCTGCGTGTCCACCCGAACGGACTGGCGGCGTGAGGCGCGGTGAGTATCGCCGTACGATTCCGCATAACGGGCGAGCGCGTCGTATCCGATACTGGGATGGGTGGTGAGGTGATTCCGCACCTTTGACCGTATGGCGGGCAAAAGTCCTTCGACAAATAAGCCCTTCAAGTCCCGATCGGTGTATACGTTACCACAGCGGAGGGCTTTCGTGCAGAGCTTCTGGGCGAATTCCGTTTCGGACATCCCTGACGACTGGGTGTAAAACGTCACCTCTGCGGACGCCGTGGCGATGACTTCATCCGTGGCGTAGGTGGTCAGTAAGAAATTTACCACCTCTTCGTACGTATGGAGCGCTTCATCGCGAGGCCTGTCGACCGCTCCCGACTCACCGATGAGGCGGGATTGGACCAGAGCGTGTGCGGGCCCGGTTAGGTAGAACTGGAAGCACCACAGTGCCGCTCCTTCTGTCAGTCCGTTATGGTTGCAAGCGGTTTTGAACCGCTGCAAGAAATTGAGAACGGAGATGGGATCCGTTCCGGAAAATGAATGTCCTTTCATCTGGACGTTCAATTTCTTTTGATAGCGCGCGATCTTGCGTGCTACCTTCGAGTCGTACTTATGGCTGCGCCGAATGAGCCGGTACGTACGGTAGTCCACAACCTTGGTGAACTTGACGTTCAGAGGTCGGAGGCGCTTAAGCGTCAACTTGTCCGATCGGGAACGTCGCCGTTCGGACTTGCGTTTTCTTCGGGGGCTTTGAGAGTCCCCAGAGTCATCCGAGTCGGTCTGCTCATCCTCTGATGATGAGCGCGAGGACGCGGAGTCAGTATCTGAATGTCGTCGCCCTCTGCGGCGGCGACGATTCTTCCGTCTACGTACGGAACTGTCCGAATCGGAATGCTTGCCCGGTTTACCGCCTCGTTTGCGGTGATTCCTCCCGTCGTCGGAGGAATCGCTCGAGCTTCCGTCCGGGTCACCCTGAGGGGGTACTGGTGGGAGATAGACACCGGTCGGATCCCTCTGCGGATCCTTCTCCATTTCCGGTCCCTGTCTCTCACCGCGACTAGGTGCGTTGTCCGTTTGGTCAGTGTCAAACTTTGGGGGTTGGGGTGGTAGCTTAGCTACCAAAGCGGCCAAGGTGTTACTCAGATTCTCTTGCATTCCGCTTTCGGTACGTCTGGATCCCAGCGCATCGTTCACGATGCGGTGTATGATCGGTGTGATGTCACGACGCATCAATTCCGGGATACGGTCCTTGAGATATAATTCGACCGCCATGGGTACATGAACCTCGATCTCCGTGCGAAGTCCCTCCAGGGCGTACGGGGCTATTTCGGCCCATAGTTCGTGGGGTGGTCTCCGTCCGGTCTGAGGTATAGGCGGGAGTGCCGCCGTCCCAGGTGGTACAATCTCAGTTCTCAAAGGGGCCCGGAGTTCTTACTCCTCTCTTTCTTCCTTCGGTCCGATTTGGTTTGCAAGTTGCCTTCACGGATTACCCGTTCGGGCTCTTCTGAGGGGGTCACGTAGGCCGTCGCGGTACTTCGGGTGCTCCGGCGGCCTACCGAGGCATGGTCCGAAGCGGCGCGAGGGGCGGCCAAAGTGGACTCAGCATTGTCTTCTGCGACCTGCCGTTCTCCTTGATCTCCGTGTGGGACGTTCGAGCTCATCTTCGAGTATCGTTTCCAATTCGGTGCTGTAAACTCCGTGCGGTCTCGAATTCCACTTCTAGGTCAGGAGACCAGTGTGATATAGTACGTATCGGGAGAAAACCCGAAGCGGTCTTGAGGCGACGGAGTTAGCTGCGGCTCGAGGGAGCGACTGTAATGAATCCGTACGGGGAGTAAGGAGGAAGCACCGGGCGGTCAGCGGGGAGAGTGGGCGGTTGGTATCACCAAGCACGTTCAGGAGCGTGCAAAAGGGTACGAACGGCCTAATAAACCTTGTAGTACTTAGCTTAACGGCCTGTCGGTAGCGCTACTTGACGAGCAAGACGTACGGCAAAGGGTGCTTGGTGTTTACAACGTGAGGTCATGGCGAGGTTGGGGTCTACCTAAATATCGGGTAAACCCGCCTCTGTGCAGCCTCTAGGTAGCAACTTACAGTACTATATTACGCCTGTCACCGTCCGACCGGCACACGTGTCCTACGTACGTTTGGGACCGATATCCGATGCGGGGACAATCACGCGTACAACTATCCGCTCGGGCCAGCCCGACACGTACGACACGGCACTCCTCTCAATCCACTCCGTCCGTGCGGTCAGCCAGATCGTGCTATACGACAGTCAGGCTGTTTTTTTCTTGAAGAGTACAACGCCCGTCGGTTTCTAGAAAATTTTAACAGAGCATCTTGAGGATCTTTTTTCATGATATGCCACCAGACATCGTAAGGAACCCTTCAGCACAGTATCGACTTGGTTCTTCTCCCTGTTCGGCTTCCTATTCGTGTAATCCATCAACTTCTTTTGCTCTCGATCTATCGAACAGGTCTCTCTCACCGGTCATCCTGCGTAACCCTTTACAAGTTAAAACTGCAACCCATCTGCAGAAGGAAAAAATGCCTTTGGAAAGGCTCAGATAAAAGGTCACCCATCAAACGGCAAATAACGTATTGCTTTTTGTCCATGAGATTGCTAACGAATACATCATGTTGATCCAATGAGAATACTGTCGCCATTTCTTTGTGTTTCAAGCTATACACATAGCGAACTAATATTCTAATATCTCAAGATACAGATTAAGTCGACATTGCTCTAAGGCTTCTACAATCTCATGAACATCTACATGCACATTAAAACAATTCCACTACGGTAAGTGGAGAGTGTTTCTGTTTGTCCACGTTTTTGGAGTTTGTCGGGAATTTATGCTCTTCTCAACATCAGCGCGATACTGGAAGAGGCGATGTAAGACATTGTGCAAGTGTTGAGTGTGTCGTGCGGAAGCGGTTGTAGAACGAAGTTCTTGTATGTGCTCGGTAGTCCACTGGAGCAGCGACTGAATTTGATCTGATAAAACAGGTTGAGTGCACTCGACAATTTCGACAGAGTCGTCAAGAGCCAGTAGGGACGACAAACCTTGGTTTGATGTTTCAATAGCCATCACAGGACCGGCAGTTTGTGTATTGTTCTGTGTCGCTTTCGGTAAAATCTGTTCGTAATCTGTCCCCTCCTCCTGTGTGAAAGTGGGTGTGTAAACGTTTTCCCTGCGGCTGAAGCGAAGAAAAGGGGGTCGACGGCTGCGAATGATATCCCTGTACAGAGGGCAATCCATGTCCTTGATTAAATGTTTGCAAAACAAGAACCTACTAAGCATAAATGCAATACAAGAGCAGTGCCATTCATCCTTGATCGTGATATACGTATTGTTATGTGAAGCAATTGCACACCTTCCCCATTCCTTAACAAACGCCTTCCACCATGAGGGCTTCTTCCGCCCTGACAACAGGGCATCAAAATCAAATTTGAACTTCGAAAGAAAGATCTTATCTATTATGTACACCAAAAAGTCAACTCTTGGTCGGTTGTGATTTCGAAGATACAGTCTCTTCAACACTCTCCAGTGACTTTCCACCAACATTGTTGTCTTAGCAATATAAATGAAATCCGGTCGTCGCCTTCCCCATCTTGAGAACCATTCAGTAGAGTACCAGTTATCCATCAAGTACTTCTGCAAAAGCGGAAATTTTTCGCAAACATGTTTCATCTCGGTTGTACAAACGTTGTAGACGTTTTCAAGTGTTCGACCAGTGAAGAAGGGATGCATATGATAGTGCTCAGTGATCATTTTCATTAGCTTTTGTTCAAGCTCAACATCGTACACATTGCTCTCAGATTTCCGTAGTTCTTGAAACTTTTTCTTCACAGCTCTTTTCATGTGCCACAAACACACCGAGGCTTGCATGTGATACACTTTTCGAATGGAGACAAGTTGGGCCTTTTCTTTGTCCGAGAAGAAAAATAAGGGACTAATTGTAGGGTACGCTTCTTTGAATGCTTCCAAAAAGCCTGTCAGAGTTCTAATCCTGTACCCGTCTTCATGCTGGCCTGGTTGGGAGGCCTCGAGAAGAAAATATGCCAATGGAAATCCTGCTCCCATGACAGATCCAATAATGGCAAACAACTCCATCTTTCCACGATTTGTCTTGTACGTCGAGTCGATGAGTACTTCGACAATATTGCGACGTTTAGATAGTTCAATCCCGCCTTTTACGGTGAACCCAATGCCGGTTGGATTCTTTTGATGGTAAAGGAGTTCAATATTTTCCGATTGGGAGATCATTTGAATTGCTGAAGAATTAGGGTCAGATGCCTTTCTCGTGATTGCTTCCATTTGCTTGTTCCATAAGTAGTACACTTCATTGTACTGCACTTCAATCTTGAATTGACGCCGAATGTGTTCTGATATTTGGAAAGGGGACAGCCCACTGCCGATGTAGGTCTTGATTTCGCCCAGTACTCCTGGTGCTCGCTCAGTTAGGGGAGGTAATTTGTTCGAATGTTCGTGATGTAGAACATGCTTTACGCTTGCAACTGGAGCACATTGCTTTCCGTAGGAGAACGACAAGATACCACCGCAGTCCATCTGTTTCTTTGACTCGCGTTTTCGCTTTACCGGCCTCTTAGGGTCTGAAAGTTTTGTCTTTCTTTGACTGCATATGTATGATTCAGAGCGGCGGGTTTCCGAGGGCTTTTGGTGAGCAATATACGTATACCTTTCAATCTTTTGGACGATAGCACGAAACTCTTGTTGTGCCGTTCCAAGATTTGTAGATGGGTCGCCAGTTTCTAGCATATTTCGGCTGCTCTGTACGAGAGTAAGGTCGAACATCTCATCAAAGTTTACGCAAAGTAGCTCAATGGCATACAAAAGGTGCCTTGAAGCCTCTAAGCTGGTCTTGTACAGAGTTAAAAACCATTCTTCTGTTATTCCACGACCCGAAAGCTTCATAGTAACTAGCGCAGGTACTTCTAGAATTTTCGGTTGCTTTCGACATCTATAACACCTTTGAGTAAGAGAAAATGTGTTACTGGAAATAAAGCAGTCTGTCGAGAAACATTTACCGCAAGTGCTACAACTGGAAATCGCAGCAGATCGTAGCAGCGCAAATGAGAATTCCTTCCGATAGTCCACAAGAGCAACGTACATAACACTGAAAAGGTTTTCGTCCATATAGTACTCGTCGCTGTCCGTGACGATTTGCGCAACTACTTCCTCGATATCCAGCTGCGAGATCTGCAGCATGCACGAGAGGGCAGCAGTGACTTCTTCATATGTCGGTATCGTTTCGAACAGGTCATGATACAAAATCTTTGCGTTTCCCATCTTCTTCGTTGAAAACGAAGACAGCGGAGGAAACAAGCAAAACACGAGCTTTTTTGGACACCGATCGATGTCCTGTGAGAGATTTATAAAGGTAGCAGAACTTTTAAAGGATACAAATGACCTCTTCGGCTCTTCAAGTCTCCAATCGTTAGTCTCCAGTCGTTGAAGGGATCAACGTTTAAATGTGTGTTGGTACCATGACGACAAATGTTTCTCGGCAGTGCTTTAAATTCGTTATGGGCACATTATAACACTCGCAGAACACAATAATCCCCTCGCGCAAAACTGAACAATGAATTATAGTTTCATCAGTAATGTATCCAAGAATTGTTCAATCTTCTTCGCTTATAGTTCGGCCGAGCGCACTTGAACTTAAAACCATACCTTAAATCTTTGTAAACGATGAAAACTATCACGGTGTTAGTTTTGGAAGAAAGCCATGTAAATGAGTGTCACTTTGCCAGGGTATCTCTTAACGTACGGTCGAAGGTTTCCTTGTGCCATCCATACATTGACCGAAGTTTCTAAAGTTCCACAAGCCTAATTGTCCAAAATGTTGAATGCGTGCACCAGCAGCACAATATTGAATGCTCTTAGAGATTTCCATTGGGTGCGCACAGCATTGTTGAAGGCTTTCAAACCGCATATGTAGCACTATGGATACTACGGTGGCGATGCCACCTACATGCGCTGTAGAAAAAGATATAAAGAAACGTTCGTCGATACGGTGATGTATGATGGGCAAATACCCCTTCAAAGTAGCGGCAATGCCGACTACCCACGCGGTCATAGATGGAATGAAAGGGCGCTGGTTGCGCTGGCGGAAGGCGGTTTGAAGTGATGGTGGTGGTTCCGGCGGGGCATGGTTCGTGGTCTGGGATAGACGGAAAGGTCAGTGATGTCGGTGGCGGTGTACCGCCTACGGTACCGCCGACGGTACCGCCGACAATGCACCGTCGATACACGCCGGCGGTGCACCTCCGATGCGGCACTCAACGGTGATGGTAGTGGTGCCGGCGGGGCGTTGTTGGTGGTCAGGTCAGGGAGAGACGGAAAGGTCGGTGATGTCGGCGGCGGCGTACCGCCCACAGTACCGCCGACGGTACAGCCGACGATGTGCACCGCCGGCGCGGCACTCGACGGCTGTGCACACCTGCTGTTACATATTGCACATGCGTAGCGGTGGCCCACTTGTGCCGCAAGGGCAAAGCGGACACGCGTCGCTGTGCACGGGGCATCGTGACGTAGATTGTAGGGCGTTTAAAGTCTTCTATGCCAGTCATCCGTATCTCACGGATGTATTCCGTGCAGTCTTTTCGTACGTTCTTCCATATCCTTCCACGTATCTTTGCTCTAAACTAACTAATCCTCACCACGTTTCTTCGCGCTCTGCGACATGTAAACGGCAGGAAATAAGCTTTGGGTTACCGGGTTCCCGTTCTCACCCTCAACTTCTTCTATTTCTTCAAGATATAGAACGAGTTGAAGAGTGAAAACGGGAACGCGGTAACCCAAAGCGACGGCTGTAAGTACGCGAACAATGGCTCATTTCGTTGCGCCATAGGCTCTAGCTTCTCGCGTCTTGCGCTACTTTTGGTTTCTTGGCGATCTTGGATCTCTGTCTGTTCGGGATAGGGGATTCTAGTACTTGGTTGGGACATAGGCTGCTCTCTCGTTTATCGCATCTTGCGGTATGTTTGCTGCATGGGCATTCTTGGTTTCGTTGCTTGTGAGTTCTCGCTTCGCCATCTTTCGCACTTTACGATGAATGGATTGTTGCTAATCTAACCAATCCCTTTCCTTCTTCTTCCTTTTACGAGTTACTAGGTCCTTCGACTTTTCTAGCGCAACGTTTCTGTTTTGATTTATCAATGGTACGTTCCATCGCATTTCAAATGTATCCAACGGAGCATTGACTAACTTATGGATACTTTCTGCTTGCGTATACAGGTAAATGACTTTTGATGCGGACGTAGCTCACGAGTTGCAGGTGCAGGTTCATCAAGTAGGGAACCATGCATCTGGTTATGGTTCCCTACTTGAAGAACGGAGAGGATGAGGCGATTCGCGCCTCATCCTCTCGGAGTGCGTATGTGTTCTACCGATACCGCACTTGGGTGCAGGTGCAGTCTGCAGCATCTGCCGCCGATTGCGCCTACACCCGCTCCATCCAGGGGGAAATGGTACATGTAATATAGCGAAGTAGTGGTTAGCAAAAGCGGTCGAAAGAAGAATAGATACGAATAAAACGGTATGATTTCAGAATGGGCATCATCTGTACTAGCACCAGTATTGCATGCGTTGCAGGGTATCATTCCGCAGAAGTTATCGTGTAATGTGCACCTTGATGTAAACTGAACCTAGACTTCGCGAAATACCGTTCAGGTAGCCCTCGACTAAAGAACTAGCACGAGTGGAAAACCCATCAGTATTTACTGCACAGCGATTCTGGACGAACCAAGCAATTATCTTCAATTTTTGAAATAATTGATCTCGATATTTTTTCAAAAAATTTACTGGACGACCCTCGCCAAAAATTAGCATCTGCAAGAGACAGACGCACAAATCAGACCACGAGCTGGGCAAGCCAGCTCGAGCCCTGCACCAAGTAGCCGAGGTGCAAAAGTTCAGGGCGAACCAGCACGTTTGCACCTCTGCCACCAACCTTGCGAGCCACCGTCAGACTGCGGGACAAGCCGGGTAGTCTGGCGATGGCTCACACACATATCAGAGCACGAACCGGGCGAGCCGGCTCGTGCTCTACCCAAAGTGGCGGAGTTGCAAAAGTGCTGGGCGCGCCAGCACGTTTGCACCTCTGCCATCAACCCTGCGAGCCACCGTCAGACTGCCGGACGACCCGGGTTGTCTGGCAATGGCTCACAAACATATCAGAGCACGAGCGCCGCCAGCCAGCTCAAGCTCTACCCAAAGTGGTGGAGTTGCAAAAGTGCTGGGCGAGCCAACACGTTTGAACCTCTGCCTCCATCCCTGCGTGCCACCGTAAGACTGCCGGACGAGCCCGGAAGTCTGGCGATGATTCCTAGTATATCTCGAGCACGATTTTGGCGAGTCAGCTCGTGCTCTACCCAAAGTGGTATAAATCAGAAAAGGCTGGGCGAGCCAGCAAATTTGCACCTCGGTCATCCTCCCTGCGAGTCATTGTTAAACTGCCAGATGAGCTGGACAGTCTGATGATGGGTCAAAAACATATGATAGCACGAAATAAAGAACCCAGTTTGTTCCTTGCCAAGAGTGGCGACAGTGCAAAAGTGCTGGGCAAGCCAGTACGTTTGCAACTCTGCTACTAACTTTGCGAGCCACCGACAGACTGCCAGACGAGCCCAGAAGTCTGCCCATGGTTCGAAACATATATCGAGCGTAAACTGGTCGAGCTAGCTCTTGTTCTGCCGGGAGTAGGAGAGATGCAAAAGTGTTGGGCGAGCCAGCATTTGTTTTTTCCGATTTATTAGAAACAAGCAAATATAAGATTGTTTGGTAAGCTAAAAAATATTATGAGAGGTAGAAATAAGAGTTGTGAAAGCTAGGTATATGGATAGAACGCATATGCATCTATTTCGTTTGGTTTGTATTAAAAAAGGAGAATTAGAGTAATTTTAATGCTGTTATTGACCCTATACCAAACGGTTCGCACAGTTTAAAATAACAGAAGAAAGAAGTGCGTGGTTTGTTGAAAACCATAAAGTGTATTGGTTTCTGGTAGGAAAACGGTTTTTATATCTTCATAAGATCGACAATATGTTATGACGTAATTGCACAATACCAAGTTATTTTTATTTTTGCAAAAGTGGCAGTTCGTTTTCGATAATAATCCTTTATTATATGCAATGTATTGTGATTTTGCAATATTTGATTTTTTAAATCTTAAAATCTGCTCGTCTACTAGAAGAGCCATTTTTGTGCTGCAAAATTTTAAAATGTTAAAAGTACTATGTTTTAGAAAAGTTTTTTGTAGTCCAATTATTACAAACTAATAGTCATATATTAATACATATGTAGGTTTTATTTGTTTTTTTTATTTGTCTATCGTTTGGGCTTTTGCCCCTGTTTTTGTGTTTGTGATTTTGTAGTTTGTCTTCTGCTGTATTCTGTCTACGTAAACTACCCAGTGCTTCTTCGTCGAATTGGACTGGTACTCTATGAGAGCAAACTATATTTTTATGGCTTTCGCCCTCTTTGGCTGTAACCGCTGATGCCATCACCAAAATGGCGTTTTCAATATCCGAGGCTGGGTGGAGCGTCAACATCTTCACATGTGCACATGTGTGTAAGATTGTTACGCACAGCGATTGGCTGGTGTTCACCAACAACGTCGACGGTCGGCGGGCGCGTGCTCTTTACACCCGCGCGAGAAGGCGTTCGGCGGCTCCTGAAGCCACAGTGATCACAAATCGCCGTTTGCTCAGCCAAGCGCCATCGCTATTACCACCAGCATCTGTCCAACACTGTCTCGCCGCGACAACATCAGCCATACTCCCACAAGCGTGTACATTTCAGATATCTCCGCTTTTTGCTGAACGAGGCTGAACTGATTGGTCTCATCCACTTGTCAGCGTCAAAGTCCTTTCCCTGTCGAAGCCGCTGATCACTACGCTTTCCACACGGCACACCCACTCTGCAGGTAACGAACCATGGAAAAAGTGTGGGATACCGAAACGCAGGAGGTTCATGGTGGTCAGACATGGCGTCAATGTTCCAACTACATCGCCGACTTCTCCGTAACAACCAACGCGCTGGGCGCTCCTGAATCCGCTACCGCCGCCGCCGTTCACTCTGTCCTCCATGACATTCATCACTACCCAGCCGCCGACACTCTTGAGCCCTTGCAAGCTTTGTCAAAGTTCATCGACTGGCCCACTGACCGTCTCCTCATTGGAAATGGAGCATCAGAATTCATTGACCTCGTCATGAAGGTGCTACCGCCCGGTCCGTTCAAACCCGGTCCATACAAAGCCGCTTACATGGAGTATAATCGCGCAGCGAAAGCAGCCGGTCGAAGTGTGCTGCCGGCCTTCTCGGAGGAGCCTGCCGCTGTCACCGTGCTCATTCATCCCAACTCACCCACCGGCGATTTTATGTCTCTTGACGGTATTCGCAGTATGATGGACACCATGTCTGGAGCTCTTGTCATTGACGAGTCTTTCATGCCCTTCTTGGGGCCTGATTGGCGCCAGTATTCTGCAATGTCTCTCATAGATGAATATCCAGATCGGCTACTCGTGCTCGCTTCGTGGACCAAGCTATGGGCATGTCCTGGCATTCGATTGGGCTCTATTGCAGCATCACAAGAATGGATCAAATGCATTAAGAAGCTGCAGACTCCGTGGTCGTGCAACTCGCCAGCGCAAGCTTTCATGGCTGCTGCTTCGAAAGACATGAAGTACATGAGACAAACGTGGGAGCGTTTGCCGAAATGGAAACAGCTCACCGAACAGAGGGTGAGACACTTGGACTGGAGGGTGAATGAAGAAAGCCCACTGTGGGTGCCATGGGTCTTCGCCACCTTGCCAGATGCGAAAACGGCAGAGAAAGCGTCACAAGTGGCGCAAGACGCAGGATGCCCCGTTCGATTGTGTGCTAGCTTTGGTGTTCCCGAGTGTATTCGGATTGGTATTAGAGAACCAGAACATCAAAAGGTTCTGTTTCAAGCGTGGGAAGCGGCGTTTGGTATCAAGAGCTTCCTGAAATGAGTTCAAATCTCTGTAGTGGCAAGTTTGGGCTAATGGTTTTGCAGGACTTATTGAGTCGTCTTCACCTGGTGGGACTGTGTTGCGTTCTGTATGCACAATCTCCATATATATAACTCGATTCTTCCGGGCCGTTTTTGTGTGTGACTCTGGGAATCTCAGGTATGAGAAAGAAGTGGCATTGGGCGAACTTCATTTGTCATCTAAGATTATCAAAATGAGAGCGAAGATCAAGTTCTAACTTTGGTAGCAGGACATGTCTAGATACTGTTTATGTCTGGACTTAAGCTAGCAAGCAAAGTAAACAGCAAAAGTTCGAATTCATTATGCCGCCTCGACTGTAGAGTTGATGGTTTTTTGAAAATCGTAGGCTTTGGCAATAACGCGTTCAAGATTGACTTTTTTCTGTAGTCGATGCGGTGTGAACGATGACATCGTACAACTCTGAAGGAATTTCGATGATAGAACCATCACTCGCCCTCTTACCAGCAGGCCAGTATCTCTTAGCTGTCGATAATTCTCAGTGGTCGTGTTGCAATATGAAATACGAAGGGTGTGCTCTCTTCTTCACTCTCCTCTAACATGGCGCTTTATAATCTTTAAGGGGTCACAGTGATGGTTCTCCTCTGCGCTCTGGTCTGTTATGTAAGTAGGCAAAGCAAAGCGCAGCTGAGTAGGTAATCAAAAGTCTTTCGCTACATAGCCCTTTCTGGGGCAAGATAGGCAGTACAAGTTTGCCCTTTCGTACCATCTCTGAATTGGTTTCGTCTTCTTGGTCGAGGCTTCTGCGAGTCATTTACCTTAGTTTCTCTGGTTGACTCGGAGGCCCGAGAGCGACGCCTGGACTAGCGTACCCTCAGAATGGCTGATTACTAGATCGAGAACTTCTCGTAAGATTCACTCTGTAAGGGCCGAGGGATTCCTGCTAGCTAGGGGACTTCTCTTTCGTTCTCAGTTTTGCGACACGGATCGCCCAAACTCGAAGCGTAACCTGACACGTGAAAGGAGCACAAGTAAGGCGCACGTGCCGGTTGGGGAAAAAATCTGCGACTGTTGGATGACATAACGTCGCTGGTTCCTCCACCAGCAAGCAAGCATTCACACGCTTACACTCGTGTGTACGAACCAGCTGTCAGGCTGCGATTCCTTCTCGTACAAACACCGCATCCGCAACAACACGCATCAGTGATGCGGCATCACGCTTCACTCCTCGACCATCTTTGGCTCCAATTCGCCTAGCACAGCATAACCTCATGATGATATTCCCAAACCCCAACCTGAAGCTCACCGCCTTGTCCGACCTTGACAGCCTTCTAGGTCATCGACATCATCCAGCCTACCTCGCCTACGGCACCGCTGGATTCCGTGGTTTGGCCACCAATCTTTACGAAGCTGTTCTTCGATGCGGCGTTCTAGCAGCGTGCAGATCGCATGTGCTCGGCGGGAAGGCCGTCGGCGTGATGGTCACAGCTTCCCACAATCCACCCGCTGACAATGGTCTCAAGCTGGTTGAACCAGATGGCTCTATGTTGGATCCTGAATGGGAACAACTGGCTACAGAATTCGTCAATGCTTCACATCAACCTGCGCGTACGCTGCAGAAGTTTGTATCAGTTGGGGATGTTGCCATTGCGAGAAAAGCCACTGTTGTAGTGGGTCGCGATACACGCGAAAGTTCTGCAACATTAGTTGACCTCATTGTACAAGGCGTTGAGGCTGTCGGTGGTCGAGTAATGCACGTAGGACTTGTGACAACGCCCCAATTACACTTCTCGGTTCGCGCTCGTCATTGTGGCGAACCGTGTAACATTCTGCACTACTACGAAAATATGAAGAAAGCATACGCCCAACTAACCGGAAACAAGTCTTTCTCAGCCTCGGTTGCGTTAGACTGTGCGAATGGCGTTGGGGCAACTGCTGTGAAATGTCTTAAAGGCCTTTTGCCAAACCTTTTCGCCGTGAACAAGCCAGGAGACGGACCTCTGAATCACGAATGTGGCGCCGATTTCGTACAAAAGAAGCGTCGCCCACCGGTTCTCTACTCCCAGCAAGCCTGTCAAGCTGATATCTGGGCTTCACTTGATGGTGACGCTGACCGTCTAGTCATGTATCGCAATAGCGAACACGGCTTTGTTCTCGCAGACGGTGATCGCTTCGCAGCGCTACTTGCGACTTTCGTTTCTAAGCATATTACCGCCACTGGCATTTCGGCATTGACTGTCGGTGTTGCTCAAACAGCGTACTCGAACGGGGCCGCCACTCAGTATCTCGATACCCTTTCAGGTGTAGATATTGTGGTGGCAAAAACAGGTGTTAAGCATCTGGAAAAGGCGGTCAGATCGTATGACATCGGTATCTATTGGGAACCAAATGGTCATGGAACCGTGCTTTTCAGTGAGAAAGCAATTTGTGAGCTACAGAAAGCAGCCAATTCTTCAGTGGACATCGTGGGGAATAGTCATCAGCAGGATAGCGTATCGACGCTTCTTGCTATAAGCCGTCTTGCGAACCAAGCAGTAGGTGATGGTGTTGCGGATCTGTTGTTAGTGTGTGGTATTCTCTGCAAGGAAGACATGAGTTTCGAATCTTGGTTGCGACAATACGACGAGCGCTGCAGCAGCAATATGGTTGTTCGCGTACAGGACAAAAATGTGATCCTAACGGAGGATTGTGATCGATCCGTGAAAGAGCCAGAAGCTCTGAGAGAAACTCAATCACAGCGATTACATCTAGAAAAGGGTGTAGAGGCTTCGTTAGACCCAGTGGCACGGAAGATGTGGTTCGAATATATGCTGAGGCACCGGTTGGCAGCGAGGAACTGGCGAAAGACATGGCTCTAAGAATAAGTCAGTCTGTTTATGACAACTGCGGAGGTAGTGGGACAAGGCCGTAGTATTGACAAGTACGTGTACGCAATTTGCATCTCTGCTGAGGCGAGGCAAAGCTAGAAATGGTGTAATCTAGTACAGATGTGTTGGCTCATCCTCCTCTGTCTTTGTCGTTGGTGTCGAAGGACGCGGTGGAAGGGAGCTAGGTGTGGATGGCTCCGACGCAAGAAGTCGTTTCAATTGCTTGTACTCTTCGTCAGGAATGGTGTACGGCGAATGAGTCGCAGATGGGAATGTTCGTTCCTTAACTTGCGTACAGTAGTCACGAATCGCTTTGTCGATCTCGTGCCCAACATCCGCAAAAGCCCGAGAGAATTTTGGGGCGGCCTGGGCGTGGTGAGGGTGAGATAGAACACCGAGCATGTCATGGTAGACCAGAACCTGGCCTCCACATTGGACTCCGCTACCAATGCCTATGATTGGTATGTTGACTGCATCCGAAACAAGGGCAGCGACGCGCTCTGGAACGCATTCTAGAACAATTGCGAAAGCTCCTGCTTCCTCTACTGCTCGGGCGTCTCTTATGATGTCTATAGCAGTCTGTGCTGTACGCCCTGTTGCTCGGAAAGCCCCTTCTCGACTGACAGCTTGAGGCAACAGGCCAACGTGTCCCATGACGGCAATTCCTGCGTCGACGACTCTTTTGATGGCCGGTGCTCGATTGATACCGCCTTCCAGTTTAACTGCATCTACTGCGGAAGCCTTGACAAGGCGAACGGCACTCTCAATTGCACCTGTAGGTGAAGTCTCGTAGGATCCGAAAGGAAGGTCGGCCACAAGGAGCGCTTTATTGACAGCTCGACGGGCGGCGGAGGAGTGATGAATCATATGGTCAATGGTGACTGACTGGGTGGTGCGATGTCCGAGAACTACCATTCCCAGCGAATCACCCACCAGCACCACATCTACATCGGCGCGCTCGGCGTGCAGGGCGGTAGGATAGTCATAGGCTGTTAGCATTGTTATGGGCACTCTGGCCTCGTACTGCGATCGGAGGTATTGGAGTGTCTTCCTTTTCGGGTGCGTGGTGAGCGTTCTTAGGCTGAGCGCTACGCGGCGAGATAGAATGCTTGAGATGGTCGAGAATGACATCCTGGAGGCGCATTGGAGAGCGCAAATTTGGTGCGGACAAGGTGGCGCAATATGGTGCTCGTCACGATAAGACAGCGCGAATTGCGATCGCACCATCTCGCTGGCGCTCTGGACGTGAAGGCCAGGGGATCAGACGTATGATAAGAGCCCGCGAATAGTAAGGATCTCCGAGAGATAGGGAGAATTGCTGCGAATTTTTTTGTCGTAGGTGCAGAGGTGGGAACATACAGCCACTGGCAGGGAGGGGATTCTACATGCTCGGTCGAAACCCTTAATGCTCTTGTTCTGAACTACAGAATCTGTAATACAGAATCCGTATCAGACGAAGGGGCATAGGCGAAGGGCACGGCGAGCGGACGTGCGCAGGCGAACCATATCTCCGCCAACCGGCAGAGCATACCCACCCTGAATCGCTAAGAGTGAGGCGGCGTTCCGCGAAACGGTTCCGCGAAGCGGTTCCGCGGCGCTCTGCACGTGTGTGGCGTCTACCCAAGGCGACAGCTGCGCACTGTAACAGCGTGGAAGGCGACCCAACGAAAGGCACCAATGCGCAACTCAACGCGCACGTAATGCGCACAACAGAGGTCATGATGAACGGCGGGGAAAACTTGTGCGGAGGCGGATTGTCGCCAGTGATGGTGCTCCACCTCTCTCCTCCAGAAAAGAGCCAACCAATGGCTGAAGCTTTCCGCCAATGAACTGCCAAGGGCGCCAGGAGCTTACGCCACAGCGTACAAGAGCCGCCTCCCTGGCATTCGTTACCGACCAAAATATCCCACCGCTTGTCGCATTGCGCCGCCCTCATTTGGCGTATGCTTTCTTCGTTGCAACCCGTGCATCTCCATCGTCCGCCACAGTGCGTTCTCAACATCTCCATGCCCGATCCACCGGCGTCTTCGGAGCAGCCGCCTCAATCGCTTGCGTACGCCTGTTCCACCGCCGCGGTAGCTCCCATTGATACCGTGCGCGATGCATCTGCCAGTCAGAATGCCATTCTCACGCAGATCGTCACGACCGCCGCCTCGGCTGCTGCTGCGCATGGTTTCCAATTGCAAGATATCACACTTGTTTCGGCCGCCAATTCTTCTCCAATTCCGGATGCCACCGTCTCAGTTGACGGCGTTCCGTGCGTCGTTCGCCTTCCGGTCTCACAGCCGCCGCACATGTTCGTACAGCCGTATCAAACGATGCAAGCGTATCAGATGCCTCCCTACTATGCTGCGCACCCTGCTTACTATGCTCAGCCGAGCCAAAATTTGTTCTGGTCTACCGTTATGCCGCCTGGCGCCGGTGCCTCCAATGTCGTAGCAACTACAAGCTCTCCTCCCGCATCATCGCCGCCCGCGAAGGAATTCGTATGCCCTCGATGCAAATCGTCTTTCAAAACAAACTCTAACATGCAAAAACACATCCGAACCGTACATGAGAACAGTCGGCCCTTCAAGTGTGATCGATGTGACGCCAGCTATGGTCACAAGAACTTGCTGGTAGAACACATCCGAACTGCTCATGAACGTAAAAGACCTTTTGCTTGTACTATATGTGGTGCGCGTTTCGGTCGGAGCAGCAACCTTTACTCGCACATGAAAAGCCACGACGGCAAGAGAGAGCATAAATGCGAAACATGTCACGTCTCCTTCTCACTACATGGAAATATGGTGAAACACATCAAAACTGTGCATCTCAAGCAAAGACCGTTTCTTTGCAACATTTGTAACTCTCGCTTCGGATTAAGAAGTGATCTCACACGACATGTACGTAACGATACACCACTTGCTCTTTTATTCATACCAACAAACAACTTCTAACCTCTTGTGTTCAGACGCGAAATGTGCACGGAATCACAGATCCTAACGCTAACTCAAGCAAGAGAATACGACTATCGTCAACTACAACACAAATTCCAACCGAATCAGGAGGTGGGCCATCTAACAACAACGCCGGGTCTGCAGCCGCTGCGGGCTCAGGGTCTGCGTCTGCTTCTGCGTCTGCCTCTGCGTCTGTGGGCGCCAGTCCACTCACAGATGAAGTAAGCGCCGTACCAGACACAACGCAAAATGAGCGCCTTAATACTAACTCATAGTGCCTCGCTACGTGCCATAAACAACTTCAGTACGTGGTCCGCTTAACTTATAGAGAATCATAGACATACGGTCACCGGCAAGCCATATGTAGCTACCTAATTTTGTTCACGTTAAAATCAAGTTCCCCACTACGAAACGCATGCCGGTTCAAGGGTGCTGTTCCCTTCATGGACTGAAGAAAGAAGAATTACAGCATAGAAGCAAAACTACCTTGAACGAAAGATTGCTTCCAACGGGAAGACATACAAGTTCAATGGCCACTGCCAAATCGAGTGTCGAAATAACTGATTGCGTCATTCTACTGGGGGCGGTAATTCATCACATCAGGTAAAGGGTTAGCGCTAACGAAGCAACAACGCGGCAGCTTCTGCCCCGGATGCTTCTTTCCCGTCTGTTCCGCCGCAGCGACAACGTTTCTCACCCATATTCGAAGCTACAGGACGTTTGATCGGTGTTATCCAGCAGTCTGTTCAGAAGTCGCAGAGGGCAGAGGGGACGATGTGGGGGTTGTGGTTCACACCTGTTGGCATTGAATGACTTCTATATCGAGCAATTTGTTTTAACTTCGACATCCTCTTCTATTTGAATCATATCTGGCCGGAATGTACGGCCAAGGACGCTTTGTTTTGAGGAAAGAGTGTTCCTTCTTTCAAGAGTTTGGCGGGGGTGGGGAGCTCTCAGAGTTGCAGACTCCAAAGTAGGGAGAAAAGAAGGGCTTGTTCTTTTGCAAGTAAGGCTATCCTTACTACCAGGAACGACGCCAGAGATCATCGGCGAGGTATGGGAAGTACACGTACCTTTGAAAGGCGAAATGCTTACAGAGACCTGGCAAATATGCGTTTTGGACTTACAGCAGAGACGAGCACTTCGCCCCAAAGTTGAGTTTTGAATTTGAAAAGTTTTTGGGCGTGTTGAACCGAAAAGTGCGCAGAAACGCACGTTGACGCAGCTGTCAAGCGCCTGCGCGCTTACACAAAGCCGTTCAAAAATTTGAACGGGCGCGGCCGAGACCGCGACCAATCGAAGCACGCGATACGGACGACGCGCTGTGGAACAGTGCGCCACGCACGCGGCGCATTGCCGCCAAAACGCGCAGCCGCTCTCCTGAGGGCGCAGCCGCCGCACGCGGCCGCACACGCGCGGCGCGTCCACCCTCGTCGCCACGCCCATCCCCCCCCCCCCCCCCCCTCGTAACGGCTACCGCCGCCGCCGCCTGCTGCCCGTTGCTGCCACCGCAGGCAGCAGGCAGCCCCTACAACCGGCCTTCGTTCACGCCACCCCCCTCTTCCGTTCCCTCTACCCCCCCTCAAAACCGGCCGTTCCCCCCCCGGCTACTCTTCCAACCCCCCTCCACCCCACCCCCACCCCCACCACCCCTTCTCATGCTTGCGGCCATACATCGCTCCATTCGCTCCCGTTCTTGTTCTTCGAGTCGTGTTGTCCTTCTCTCTCTCGCTCCCCCCCTATGGAGAACTACAAACGCACCGAGCTGCTCGGGCAGGGCACCTATGGTAAGGTGTACAAGGCGCAGCACTTGGAGACCGGAAAGATCGTCGCCTTGAAGAAGACCATCCTCGCTAGCGATGACGAGGGTGTTCCGCCCACAACGCTGCGCGAGGTGTCAATCTTGCGCAGCTTAGACAGCCCGTACATTGTGCGCCTGGAGGAAGTGGTGCACTCGGAGCAACGTTCGGGAATGCCCGTCTTGTTCCTGGTGTTCGAATACCTCGATCACGATCTCAAGCAGTTCATGACCACCACATATGGCAAGGGGGTGGGCATGAATGCGCAACTGGTCAAGGAATTTTGTTACCAAATCTTGCTGGGGCTCAAGTACTGCCACTCACACGCTGTGCTTCACCGCGATCTCAAGCCGCAAAACCTGCTGATCGACGTCAAGTCGCGCACGGTGAAGCTGGCCGACTTTGGGCTTGGACGCGTGTTCACCCTACCGGTGGCCAAGTACACGCACGAGGTGGTGACGTTGTGGTACAGAGCGCCGGAGATTCTACTCGGCACCAAGTACTACTCGACGGGCGTGGATATATGGTCGGTGGGATGCATCCTAGCTGAGATGATTCTAGGGCGACCAATCTTCTGCGGCGATTCCGAACTCGAACAGCTACTGGCCATTTTCCGCGTGCTCGGGACGCCCAGTTCGGAAACATGGCCCAACGTTGCTTCGCTGAAAGACTGGCATACGTACCCGCAGTGGAAGCGACAACGGATGCAGGACGCGTTCAAGGGGCTGTCAGTTTTGGGAGCGGACGGCATCAAGTTGCTGGAGAGCATGTTGCACCTGTCTCCGCATCGAAGAGTGTCTGCGTTGGAGGCGTTGGACAGCGCGTACTTTGACGATATTCGCCACAAGTACTCGGAGTACACAGGCCCTGTACTCAACGACAACAAGGAGAATGACGCGATGATCAATGACCTCTTGTAGCGGGGTGCGGCGGCGGTGCGTGCGAGCGTGCGGGCGCTGTCTGTTTTTTGGTGTTGCGTGCGGCGGGCGTGACGGCGCGCGCGCATCGGAGCTGTCACTTATATCATAGCCTTGTATCGTATTCTAGCGGATCCGTCAATTGTAAATAGTTCTCAAGTCACATGGCGAGTGTCCGTGCGCCGCAGCTAGGTCCGGCGGCGCACGCGCTTCGGCCGCGCGGCCGAAGCGCACGGTGGCCGGAGCCGCAGACTTGCGAGCGAGCAGCGCGCTGTCGCCCTAAGTGCGGATGCACGCGCGCGTGTGCACGTGGCAACGCGTTTCCCGCGCGCACGCGCGACTCCGCTGCGAGCGCTGTGAGGCACGCACACGGTAATGCGCGAAATAGGCACAGCTGTCTGCAAAGCGCCAGCCTCGGGGCGCGCCAACGCACAAGGTGTCGCGCGCCTCTGCGTGCGCGCCGCCTCTCCATCGCGCGCGCGAAATGGTGCACCTGGTGGACCCCTGCGCGTACCCCGTCGATCGGGCGGAGCACATCCTGTCCACGCTCCCGCCAGCCGCCTTCGCCTTCGCCTACGGCTCCGCCATCATTCCGCAATGCCACGCCGATCCGCGCCGGTGCATGATCGATTTGATGCTGGCTGTCAATGACCCGCAAGAGTGGCACGCGCAGAACCTGTATCGAAATCTCAATCACTACTCCATTCCCGCCCAGCTGGCAGGCGCTTCTGTCGTTGCGAGAGTGCAGCAGAGTGGCGCCGCCGTGTACTTCAATACCTTGCTGTCTTCGCATGGAACCAGCTTCAAGTACGGCGTGGTCTCGACCGCCAGTCTTGTCACTGACCTCATGGAGTGGGACTCGTTTTACGTATCGGGTCGCCTGCAGAAGCCCGTTCGAATGCTTACAAGCGCAGGACCTCTACTGAAGAAGGCCATGCGACAGAACACTGAGGCCGCTGCCGCCGCCGCTTTACTCACGCTGCCAGAGAGCTTTGATGAGCAGCGATTCTACACCGCCATAGCCTCCCTATCGTATACAAGAGACGTGCGAATGTCCATGGCCGTCGAGGCCAGAACCAAGGTTCGCGACATTGTACGCGCCAACATGCGAGCGTTTCGTACTATGTACGCCTCTTGTGACACCGTCAGAGACGTTGTCACGCGTGGTTCCGTGTGGAGACGAGACATTGGGGCGGAGGCACAACAACGACTAGTGCAGCGATTACCATCCAGAATCAGGGATGTTGTCAATAACAGTGTCGGTAACGAGCGCGATCAACTACAACAGGTGCATGCCACTCGTGTAGGCAATGCGGTGCTTGCGGCTATTGGGTCGGTGGTGGCTAGAAGTAGCGTCACTCAAGCGGCCAAAGGCGTGGCATCTGCGGGCTTGACCACCAGCGTGAGATATGTGGCGGCCAAGATTGGTAAATCAATACGCTCTGCTTGGCGGTCATAGTAAAACAACACGTATTTAGCGTCCCACCTTTCCCAACTCGGCGTCCGTGCTTGGATTCGCTGTTATTGCTTGCATTTCGGAGATGATGCTATTGACCTCGTCTTGCAAAGCGCGTAGTCGGCGAACGTAGAGAAGACGCATGACACATGTGACGCGCTCGATTTGCTTGTCGTCGGTGTCGAAGGCGGCTGGAAGGTCGTCAATGCTCTGCTCTGTGTCATATGTCAAGTCATCTCGTGTGAGCGCTTCAACCGCATCGGCCGCCGCGGCTGCCACGTCGGCGCTGCTCACATTTTCAATGTCTGGTAGCTCCAAAGCATCTCTCAAAGACTGCAGAGAGGCGGATACAATGGGCGAGTCCGCTACACCTGGCACAACTGGTAGTCTTAGAGAGTGCCAAGGATCGAACGGCGTGTTGAACAGAGCGGCGTGGTCTTCGTAATGAAGATCGATCGCAAGGTCCAACAGAAAGTTTCTGGCCGAGATGGGGGAGGCATGTGCCTCGACAGGCGCGTCCAAAAGTCGAAGATACGCGTTCAACGCAGAGTGGTAATCTGTCTTTCGAAGCGCCGCACGGTCGGCGATGGCGTAACGACGAATATACGCGTCCTCAAGCCAGCATATTTGCTTCTGAACAAGGAGCGCGTCTGAGGGGGCATGTTAGCGGGTAAGACAGTGGATTGGTGCGGTTGGGTGTGGGAACTCACCTGTCGGATCCGGCGGTATAGGGCATTGGAGCGCTTTTAGACGCAGCTCTATGGCCGCTTGGGAGCAGTTCATGGCCGGCGAGAGAAGTGCGCGTGCCGCGGACGGGAGACGTGTGCGCTGGCGCGTCCAACACGTAGATAGCGTTCGCTACCCTTGGTACGGCTGCAAAACAAAAATCTGACGCACGTGTCCAGCTGCGGCGTATGATACTCTTAAGAGTATTAGGGCCTTTCCACATAAAGACATAGACAAATCTGCAATTGTCCATTGTCCACGGTTTGTCCTCGCTCCTTGAGCGATGACAGCAAAGAGACACTTGAGAAATGACTCTATCAGATTTGTTTTTATTTTTTCGGCCCGCAAGGTTATTATATTTTAATTTCTTTTATTACACGTGTGACAATTGTGCATTTCTTGTCTTTATGTGGAAAGGCCCTTACTCTTGGCGTTGGAGATTCACAACCCTTGTGCGACAAGGCTTCTCGTTGCCCTCGTCGCTACCGCCTGCGTTTCAGTTGGACATTGAGGCTATCTCGACCCTCGCTCTCTGCGCCATGCTCAACTCTTCCGCTTTCGTCACATCGTTTTCTCCGCTCCGCGGATCAAACACGCTGCGCGCCAGCCCGCTGAACAGCAGAAACGTCTGTCCCGCAGTTCGTCCCACAAGACGTGCGCGCAAGCACGCCGCCATTCGCGCATCCGCTCCGTTGGAAGTAGATTCAGATACATTTGAGGAAGCTGTAATCAAGCAATCCGATACGGTACGTGATCAAACACACCAACAAGTAACGTGCCATGCGCAGAGAATTGGCGCAGAACGCTGACTCAATTCGTACCAACGCAGACGCCAGTATTGGTTGACTTTTATGCCGAATGGTGCGGACCTTGCAAACTGGTTGCGCCACTTATGGACTGGGCTGCCGCTGAATTTGACGGCAATCTAAAGGTTTGCAAGGTAGACACCGACAAGAATGACCGATTTGTGTCAGAGTATTCTATTCGTGGTTTACCAACCTTTGCTGTGTTTAGAAAGGGGACTGCGTATGGCTTGAAAGAGGGCGCTATGGGCAAGGACGAACTCGAAAGGTACATTGTTGAATACATGAAATCCGAATGAGGCCCTTGTGCTGCTCACTATGCACGTAAACGAATTTATCGAATGCGCATTGTGGCCTTGGGTGTTCTTGTGATATGTTTACGCTACACATCTTCGTCGTCGGTCGCCAGCACGTCTCTGCGAAGCGCATCATCCTTGCGTCAGTCCAGCATCGTGTAGTACGCGCGTGCAATTGCAACTTTTCGAGACCTCGTCTACATCATGCAGATGATCTGCATGATGCAGAGCGCTTTCGTTCGTCCCGCGTCTGCCTATGTTTAAGTCTCTTGGCTATTCCCTACCAAAGCCCCCTGGTAACATCATGTTCCAGGAGAGCACGGACGTAGCCCTTATCAATTTATCTATTATCAACCGGAGACCGGCCACGCCACCATGATTGTCACCTGTGACGTGGCGCATTTTAGAAGTATTTGAAAAGTGCCTCTTTGGCCCCAGACCCTGATCAATTCTTGAGTGTCGGCAACCCGACCAGAGTGACAGTTCACCGAACAGCGAGACATACCATACATTGTACTCTTGGCACAAACCGCGGCGATTGCTGCCCAGACTTCTTCACGCCGCCGTTGCAGTTCTCATAACTGAGCCCTGCCGTCTTGTTTCTTTCATGAATGGTCCAATGGTTTCACACGCCTCCCGAGCCGCAGAATCGTCTCGACATCCGCGTTCAACTTTGCTGATTCTCATTCTTCTTCTTGCATTGCGAGGCCAGTTTTACATATCTTCGACATTTGCTGGTACAAGACCCCCACGCGCATCCAATGCTTCTCATCAGTCTGAGGAGAACTCATGGCAGATATGCGACGATATTCTGCGCGATGGCTTGAATGACATTGGTGACGCTTCCACTGCTTGGCTCACTCATGCATACGTTGGATCTAATCATTATCCGACTAATGATGTTTCACAACCTTCAGAAAGGTATCAATGTCGATGCTTGATTCCTCAACTCCACGTTAGCAAACAACCCTTGCTTACTGCCATTGTCCAAAGTTTTAATCATCATGGGAATATTGCCAATATTTCTACCAGTCTCAAGTCATCCTCTGCGGTTCAGGAGATTGTAATCAGCGAAGATGGTTCGACGGATGGCTCTTTACACGACTGGCATGCTGCTCTCAGTGACCCGCGTCATTTTATCATCCGATCAAACAATCTTCATGAATTGCGAAGTTACAATCGTGCTATGCGAATGTCTTCAGGTGATATCGTCGTATTGCTGCAAGACGATGATTTGCTGCCTCTCAGTGATGAATGGTTAAAGAATGCGATAAAATTGTTCGAGGCATTACCCGATTTGGGCGTTTTAGGTGGTTACATTGGTCAACTCTGGGACCACGATACGGGACAAGGATATGAGTATGGTGAGCAAATCAGCACACACGGTGGATTACGTCAAGGGAACACAAAGCCATTGCAATTCATAGAACCGACAACTAAGCTGCCTTTCATGTATGCCGAATGCGTTTGGATCTCCCCAGTTTTCATCAGAAGAGAGGTACTAAGAAAAGCAGGTGGACTGGAACTAACAATTGCGAAGCGAGGAGAACCAGGTGTTTGGCAGGATTGCGTTTTCAGCTATGAGGCATGGATTAACGGTTATACCGTTGGCACTTATTCTGCTCCTTTCCAACGAGGAGTTGGTGGCCATGGTTCCGCAACTTCGACTATGAAGGTTAAGCAAAGAGAACGTGTATATGAAAGAGCTGTTGCATATACTAACCGCAAGTATCCTAGAAGAAGGATACATGACTCCATTACCGCTCGTAACAACCGAACGTTACTACCTCGAGCATCTGTCAAGTAGAATTAGAGAGAAGATGGAAAACAGTTCCATATATGGGTCCTCATATATGGGCCGTCCGGTTTCGTGTTCTTGGAATGTGTCGATGTATTTTGAAGTTATAAGCATCCTGATATCCATCTGATGTTGGCGAAAGGCAGTTTCAGGTACTACAACCACGTATTTGCTATTGCTGGATTTGTGACGACTCCGTATGACTCGAGCACATAGTTTCTTTTGTGCTGAATTCACACACAGGGTGTCAGTGAATATGTCACCTTCCCTTTTGTTTCTGTGGGTCCTCTCAAAATTATCCTACTACACTTATGATGGCATGGAATGAAAATCTTTATAAGATAGTCGCACCCATGATAGTCACAAGTTCTTCATCATCGATATCGCGTACATTCAGCGCGGCTCTTTTTTTATGCGAAATGGAATGCAGTTTTGCACTCTCGCTCAAGCCTGACACGACACTTGCCTTTCCTGTCCGTAAACTTTAATCGTATGTTGTTACAGACAGAGACCTCAACCTTTTTGACTTTCATTGCTTATTCTCTTGCTGCTCTCCCCCCCGTGAACCACTGTTGCTCAAAGTTCCACAGCCTTTTTCAGCCCAGTTCTGTGGTTCTCACAGACGTTTTCTGTTAGCACTTTGGACCCATAGACATTTCGTCAGATCCCCCAATATGACTTCAATACTTATTGCTTAATATTCTAATTCTTGCGTTCAACAGCCAGATATAAAGGCGGGTACGTCATCTTAAAGGTCAATCGAAGTAGAACATACATAAAGATAGAGAGACTCTTTCACGTTGGAACTTGTAGACTATGAAGAATTGTTGAGAAGTTGTTCATCCGATGTTTGTCAAAGCAGATGAACCAGTTCGGCAGCGCCGCTTCTCATGCAGAAGCGCTTCCAGCGAGGCCCACCATTCACAAATCTCTTTAAATCTCTCCATTTGAAAGACATACGTCTTTGGCGGATATTTGTACTGGAGACAATCCGCTCCTCAGCGTACACGTCAGTGAGTGCGTTAGTATAATATAGAAGTATCCATGTACAAGTATCTGGAGCGTACCAAGGGTACTATAACACATGAGAGTCTCATGTGAGACCAATTCTCGAGTGCACCCCGTCGACGCGGAGATCCGCGTGAATGTTTGCATCACTGCTTTATGTTGGGCCCAATAAAACTGAGAGCGATGAGGGCGAAACTACTTTCAAAGCCCTAAGCAGAACCATATTTCTTCTCTGCACATAAGGTTACCTCCCTTGGTATGCGTTCTATTCTTCGTGAATCTATTACACGTACCCATTTTCGCAGCCCTACCTTAGGTATCGCCATCTAGTTTCTACCCGTCTTCCGGCCCAAGCTTGCTTGTTCGCATTCCTCTCCACAGCACGTAAGGTTTCTCCTGATCTGTGCAATTTACCAACATTCCACTCTGATATAGAAAAAACAGATGGGCCCAGTATTGTCCATGTAAACGTCCCCCTCCATACTAAATTAGAAAGGCTCATGCCATGAGCTCTAACTTGGCATTGCGACGTAGATTTCCAGACATTTGAGAACCGAATCAGACTGAGGTAGGTTGATTTTCCTTGTGCTCATCCTGGGAACAAAACGAGCTGAGCCAAACGTGGTTAATGAAAGGGGAAAAAATCACTAGCATCTGAGTCCATCAAAAAGGTCAATCAGCTTCATATGCATATTCCAGTGTGGAGCACTGGATTACAGTTGAGGAAAGTGTCTTGTTTGTTTTCAAAGACTCATGGTTTAAGCCCGTTACGACTGATAGCTCTACCCTCGTGGCACTCAGAAGGGCATGAGTCTGATCCTGATGGCTCAATGTATCATACGACACTCCCAACAACTCTTTACATTGAAAGTTTAGAATTCCATTTGACTTTTGCCAGGCCCTTTTGACCTGAGCGAATAATTTTGTGAGCGAGGAACTTATAGTAGGAAAACGACATGCATACGAAAGAGATGCGAGTCATGCAACAAAGTTGTGAAAATGCTCTGCGTCGATAGAGCGGACTCTACAATCTTTGAAACCGACAGTAGCAATGCGAAAATTTGTTTTCACATTCTGATTGGAGTTGAAAAATATGCTGTGTCCGACTGCCATCTTTCAATGGCATTGATCCTTAAAAGTATCAAGACTATTTGTTTGGTCACTTTCAGAAGAAGACCATCTCTTGAAGACTCTCGGAGGCCATTGACCTAACTTAATTCTGTTAGGGTTACGAGGTCTTGGCAGGTCGAGTAACGGTTGCACGAGCCACGCGATAACTTAGATGCGAGGCGACGGTCGCACAGTATTATTAGTCCAGTACATCGTCGCGAAAAGTCATTCCAACGAGGAGGCCTGAGACATAAACAATTCAACGATAAATACTGGCCTCTTGAGTTTACCATCCAAGACGATTTGTTGAGGTATGACTTCAAGGTCATCTGCAAGTTGCCTAACTCAACCAAGGGAATTAGGAAATCTTTTGGAGGGGAGCAGACAATGTGCGGATGCCAATGGGCCGTAGCGGGAAAAGGGCATGTTGCCGCTCCAATTGGCAATTCCCTAGGAGGACTGTATTTATGTCTCGTGATACTCTGCGTATCCGCAGACACGACAAACGAAGTCTCTGGGGGCAATGAATACAAAAAAACCATGTGTGGCTCCTGGAAAAAGCATCGATGCGGTGTGTGCAGAGAAGTTTCGAGTTTGACGCTCCTTCCCACGCAGAGGCTGCAGAGCCCGACACGTAGATGAAGTACATGGGTCCCCACAGTGGCAAATGGCATCGAGACCAAACCAGCCTTATTTTGGTAGCGACAACTACTGTCTTCCATATCTACGCAATCAATTACCATACAGGGCAACCTTACAAAAGTGGCAAATGCGGGCAAGCTTCATATGGTATGCAATCAATGCATCGACGAATACTATTTGCGAACCCTTGTAGAGCAATGTCCCACAGCTCTTCAGGAAAACATTGTCAACCAATTTCAGGGCACAAAATGTTTGGCTTACGTCGTCCGCGCAGATGCCCAAGGAAGAGGAAGCTCGGAGTTGATCAAGCATTGAACATGTGTGGCAGTGCATGTGAAGCTCATACAACAGGGATTGATGCGATCTTTGATCGCTCCCTTCCGCACAGTGATCAGCTGCAGTGAGTGGCCCAACTGATGCATCAGGTTCGAAGATCAAGTGGCCATGATCGACTGATACAGTTTGCACTCCAGACGTCCTACCTTTATCCTTGGTATGCTCGTACCGGGGGTAGTGGGCGTCGAAGACACGTCAATGGCCAACGACGTGCGGCTGGCGGCTTCTAACCCGGAAACGTGTCTAGCTTCCGTTGGTACGAAACGTTGGTCGATCCCTTTTTTCAACCGCCTGCCACGTGCAGTCAAACCAAATGCCCACCACGCTCTGCCAAACATTGTTCGCGTTTCTTTAAAGTTTTAGGTCTTGCATCAATCTACCTTATCGATTCGATCCACATCTGCGTTTTCTGTACACACGCCGTGCTCTCTCGCTGATGTCTGTCTGCGTTGGAAGCTGCTGATGGAAATTGTTCGCAGGTGCCGTGATCGTGCGTACATTGAATTAGGTCAAATGCAAAGCGCCCCGACATAAGGCTCTCCGTGAGAGCGGTTGTACGATTCCTGTTGACGTATGGTTTTCGATGTTCGGAGCTTTCGATGCCACCCTTGGCAGTTATGGTGCAAAACCGAGGTGCTCCAGAAGCCTACGGTTCCGAGAGTGTTTGCATTCCCTTGCCGACAAAGAGAGAATCATTGAGTGCAATCGTTCTCGAAGGTGATATGGCTTCCTCTCCTGTCTCAACAGGGGAGAATGCATTCAATCCCTCCTTGCGTTCTCTATGTTCAACTATTGAGGGCTCGCAAACCGTATACAATGACCGCCCTCGCCAAGAATCCGTCCAGCCATCTGGAGGTCCCGATATCCCACAGCTCTTTCCGCACATCAGCCTGGTGTCTCGAAGAGCAACATTTACATCGATCGATTCTTTCAGGAAGCAAGCAGGGCAATTCCGAAAAGATCAGGCACAGATGCAGATGTTAAAGAGAAACTTCAAATCAATTCTGAGCTTCATGCGCTCCAGATCGGATAGCGAGGAAACGTACCGCAAAAAGTCAAAACTTGAAAGTGATGTCAGCCCACAGACAAGCCTCGATCACAGTGACGACAGCTACGATGATTCTGATGAAATTCCTTGGTTCGGAGCAAACGAGGCAACCATTCTTGCTGGTAGGGCAGCTTCTAGTGCACCAAAACAAGCGAATGATATAGAAACGGAAATGGATGATATTACTGATGAAGCAAGTGATGATTACGTAGCTTTCCAGAGTTCAACCAAGCGCCGCCGCATCTTGTCTATGTTTGATCGACAAGAGAAAATCGTTGCATCTGCAGCACTTGATAGCTTTGAGAGTGATACATTTGGAATGAACATGGACGAACTTTATGAGCTATTTACTTGGATGGAGGCCACAAGCACAACCCCACCTTCTTTGAAGCGCCGAATTAATGGTAGAAGAGCGAAGTTTGGTATTTCTCGCTCCACCAGGTCGATGTTCAAGCGCCTCTGAGATAGAATTGTGTACTTCTCCGTGGACATGAGACAAAAACCATTGTAATTGTTGAAGCAAAATGTTGACTGTAGCATCTAAGCTAACGAAGGATCGATGAACTCGTTGAACTGGACATCTAAACGTATGCGACCACCTCCTGTTGTCAGATCCACCCATAGAGCTTCGGCGAACGAGCTCAAGGTGGAAACTGACAAACTTCCATATCCTATAAGAGTCCCGCGACCGTTAACAATTCTGTTTGGGTCCTGCAAGGCAAGTGCACCACTGTGCACAGGCTTTTGTGAGGGTGGAGGTAAGGCGCCCTTGAAAAATGTGAAACGAGAACCCTCACGAACTTCAACACGAAGAACCGCTGACTCTGGTTGTTCAACATACAATTCCCAACCCTTTGCATACGATTTGTTAGTAGGACATAAGATCAAGATATAAACGCGGCACCTAGCTACATGTACTTACCTCATTCCAAACTGCACTTCCTATGTCGTCCCCAGTGCGAGATGTAGCCCTATTTCTCTTTGACGTGACCGTCTGTGATTCGATAGATATGACGACGTAGGGGTCTGTGAACCCAAACACCGGCAAACGCAAGCCTTCAGCTCTAATCAGAACCCCACTCACTATACCGCGGAATCGTTTCGGAATGAAGACGTTTTTCAAATCGCCCCACACGCTGACGAATTCTTTCAGACTGACAATTCCATCGTTATCTACATCAAGTAAGTTGGTAATGGAGCGACGATCTGCTTGAGAAGCATATCCCCATTCTACCAGGCCTTTCGATACTTCCTCTGGAGAAAGTTGACCATCTCCGTTGATGTCAATGTTGCTAAATAGACTGGTGAGCACGGGGAAGCTTGCGCACAACTCCTCGTTAGACATATCTTCAAAAGAGGAATTTATCCCTCGTGCCTCCAGCACGCTTCGCTCAAGACCCACGTCGACCTCTTCTTCATCCATAAGATCAACAAGCTGGGTTTTTGGAAACATGAACTCTCGAGGAAGGTCTACGGTAAGAATCCTTCGAAGAACGTTTGACAAAACTGGTATCGCCGTGATTGGAATGATGTTGGCGACGGATATGTTCATTCGAACGGTGGGCATACCCGTGAGAGCCCATTGCGCAAATCGAAGCCATGGTTTGTATGGAACGACAGTGAGTCCAAGCCAGACTTTGGCATCGATGTCTAACGCGCTAATACATATGGGAACTGTTAGTAACCTGTTCAAGGCTGGTAGTCGAATGACAACGTCCATGTTTATGCGCCCTTCTTTGTCGCCCACCAGACGTAGGGAATACCGGTATTGAATCTCATTGAGAGCTCTGGACGGCAGACGCTGTATTCTACGAAGTAGGCAAGGACTCTCGCCGAGCGTGAGATTCGTTATCTTGACGGATTGAACAAAATCAGGGAACTGCATATCATTGAGAACTGGTTGGAGGACGTCTTTCACGATCCCATTTGTGGACTTCCTGAACAGGCGCCAAAGAGTGCTCAGACTAAGATATATCGCAAAAACGAAACCAGGTAAGAATCTCGATTCTGGAAGCTGAACAAAGAACAGAGCAAAACGCTGGGCACTCATGTGCGCGCTGAGTTGCCTCTCGGATGGAGAGATGTATTACGAAGGAACATACCTCATATTGAGCCACACGGCATTCTCTCCGGCGGTGGCTCTAGTGGGAGAGGGAAGAGTAGTTATATTGATGTTATCATCGTCTTGTATTTGATATACTTCTCGCGCACCGCCCTCCGTCTCAGACATCTTCGTACTACCATTGACATTACTAGTTCCAGCTGGTAAGTCAAGCCCATTATCGTTCCTCGTCAAAACCCAAGACGCAATACCGCCTAGAACGGCAGCAACGGCGAGCATGACGGCAGATAAGGGATCCGCAATTCTGTCACGCATGGCAAGAAACGGGTTGGATGAAAAATCCGTGAGCACGACGAGACGCATCCTTTGCATTGGTGTACGAGAGCTAGGAACCGTTATCCATGTGTTCGGAGGTTTAGATTGATTTGAATTGGCTTGCGCCAAGAAAGGCTTTCGTTTGTAGACATTATTGGATTTGCGCTTGCTATTGGTGCACGTTTGCAAAGGGAGGAGGCTGAAGCTGGGAACAAAACAAAGGTATTGCATTCGGAAAGATTCACATATCGATGGTGTGGGCGAGGTGAGGGAAAGGAGCGTCGGAGCAGAGTATGCGGACGCGCCACACGGAGAAAGCGCACGGAGTGCAGCTGGAACACGCGAAGGGTCACTGTGGTCCAGGATAGTGGCTCGGCGGCGTTGAAAACGAGCCTCTCGTCTACTCTGCCAAAACGCAAAGAAAGCGCGTTAATGTGTTTGAAACGGCCTAGCCGCGCTTGAAGAAGCTCGCGAGTTGCCGTGAAGATGTCGTCGTCTTGAATCAAGGATCTTGATGGGGAGATATACGCGCATAATACTGAATGCACATGCGTGTGTGATCCGCCCTGCGGCAGGGCCCCTGAAGGAGAAGGGGGGGCTACTCGTGATTCTCGGTTACTTGGGTCTCCGACTTCGTAGCTCAATCTTCTGTAAGCCACGTTTTACAGTCCCGGGCGTCGACGGTGTGGCGCTCTGTCTGATCTTCGCCTGCCCAGCACAGTCATAGAAGACGCCACCGCCGTCGTCGCGAGTATCGCACTCTCTAACGCCGCCCATTATCCCCCAGGTCGCTACCGTCGGCGTCTCCCGTCCCTCCAGCGAAAATGAAGCGATCAGGAGCCGTATCTTCCTCGCGACGGAAGTCGCGCAAGGCCCATTTCACGGCGCCGTCGTCCGTCCGTCGCATCATAATGTCCGCGCCGCTTTCCGCTGAGCTCCGTCAGAAGTATAACGTGCGCTCTCTCCCGATCCGAAAGCACGACGAGGTGCGCGTTGTCCGCGGACAATATAAGGGTGAGGGAAAGGTGATCACCTGCTACAGGAAGAAGTATGTCGTCCACATTGAGCGTGTCACGCGGGAGAGGGCCAACCAGATGCCGGTGCCTGTTGGTATTCATCCTAGCAACTGCGTCATTACTAAGATCAAGATGGATAAGGACAGAAAGGCGATCCTCGATAGGAAGAACCGCGAGGCCAAGCAAGAGAAGGGCAAGTTCTCCGAGTCTGATGTTAATGTGCCTATGGCTGACGTCGACTAAGACCTTCTCTTACTCACTCTTCAACCTAATCTGCAACGCGCGGAACCTCGTTTATCGAGCATTTTGTTTGCAGCTGACCGTGATTCGTTTATTATCCTGTATCGTAGACGAGTGTGAGTTTCTACTCAGTTCTTCAGTCGTAAATGATATGTTTGATGTTGAACTATTTCATGTTGGTTTGCTTCTGCCAACCGTTTGTCATTTGCAACATTTTCAGCAGCGTCTTCTAATGAAGCAATGCACAACACATTGCGAGCAGTTAAGCATCCTCCTACTTTCATAATTATGACATAAGCGTTTCTCTTATTCCTGCAGCAATCATCGCCATGTTACTCTCACCTCTATTCAAGTCTACTTCTTAGCGTCTCCATTCTTTCTGCTAACGACACCAAAGCTGAGGAAGCATTACTTGTCTCAGTCAAATACAAAACTTTTAGAATCTCGCCAACATCCGGGCCGCTCATTTTTCCAGTTAGAGCCAGCCGTAACGGGTGAAACAGTCGCTTCCCCTTTCTCTTAGTTTCCTTCCCAACTGACTTTACCCACTTCTTCCATAGTGCAGCATGGTCCTCATCCGTGCCAGTGGGCATTACGCCAGCGTCAAAGTCCCGAAGCGCTATTTTACCCAATTCTACAAAGCCACCCTCTTCAGCCAATAGCTCATCGGCTTCGCCCGACGCAGCTGTTTCTTCTAGGGGGTATTTGAACACGTTGAGAATTTCCTTGTTCGCATCATTGACTAGTTCAAGGGAACCTTTCACCAGTGCTGTGGCTGCACTACCCAATGGAGTGCCCGGTTGAATGACCTCCGTGAACACTCCTGATCGTTTCCACTCGTCAACAACCAAAGCTTCAATCTCCGCTTGCGGTAACGCACGCAAATGCTGACCATTAATGAATCGTAGTTTATCTCCGTCAAACATAGCCGGAGATTTGGTAATGCGATTGATGTCAAACACGTCAACAAGTTCATCAACAGTGTATATCTCCTTCTCTGTCCCATCATTCCATCCGAGAGTAGCAAGGTAGTTTATCATCGCAACTGGTAGGTATCCCTCCTCTCGGAATTGAGTGACGCTGGTTGCACCATGTCTCTTCGAGAGCTTACTTCGATCAGCGCCAAGAATAAGAGAACAATGTGCATATTGTGGAGTTTCAAAACCAAGTGCACGAAGAATAAGCACTTGTCGCAAAGTATTGGTTAGATGTTCCTCAGCCCTTATCACAGTTGAAATGCCCATGAGCGCATCGTCAACAGCGACACAAAAGTTGTACACTGGGACGCCATTGCTTCTCAACAGAATAAAATCTCCAACGGTGGAATTGGCGTCCCAAGCGACTTTACCCCTCACGGCGTCATCGATAACAACGCGACTACCGTCCGGTACTCGGAATCTGACAGTGTACTCGTCCCCCCTATCCAGTCTCATTTTAACCTCCTTAGGATCAGCGTCTCTCCAAGTGCCATCGTACTGAGGAGGGCGTCCCTGAGCTTCCGCCTCAAGCCGTTTCCGCTCTAGTTCCTCTTCTGTACAAAAACAGGGATACGCCTTTCCTTCCTGAACCAGTTTATCCGCAAGTTTTCGGTACAGTTCGCCACGCTCGCTTTGTCGATAGGGACCACGTTCACCGCCTACATCCGGTCCTTCATCCCAGACAAGACCAAGCCAACGCAGGTCACGCAGCACCATATCTTCTGATTCGCGCGTGGAACGTGCCAAATCCGTGTCCTCGACGCGAAGGAGGAAGGCTCCATTTTGCTGGCGGGCCAAAAGCCAATTGTACAGAGCAGTACGAGCTCCACCGACGTGCAGAGCACCAGTGGGAGACGGGGCGAAGCGAACTCGGACAGTTTTGGCAGGCGCAGCAGCTGTGGCGGTGGGCAAGCAGGCGGTGCGTCGAAGAGGTGAACGATTGACTACTGGCGGACGAAGCGGTGTCAGGAACGCAGAGGCTCGCAGGGGCGAGAGAAAAGTGGCTGGCGCAAACGCGGCTCTCGGCAATGGCAGCGTCATCGTGCTGGGAAAGCACAGGAAGGAGCGGCTGCCGGTGGTGAATGGGTGCGACTGTCGGGTTGCGGCGGTGAGCAGCGATAGGGAGATGCGGATGGCGAACATGGGCGAGGGCAGCCGTCGAGATCAGATAGAATCTGCAAATCGAGGAATGGATCGACGGCAGCGTGGACTCGCCAGAAGAATTACAGATGCGTTGCCCGTGGCAACTTGCCACGCCTGGCAGAGCACCAGAATGCCGCCCCCATATTTTTCGTCAAGCACCGCTTCGCCACGAAGCGGACCGCCTTGCTTGCAGCTACGTTCAGCGCGCGAGGCGGCGGCCAAGGAAGCGGCCGAGGAAGCTCACGCCGCGTTCGACGAGGTGGCAGGTCGTCTGCTGGCTGCTAGCGTAGCGGCCACCAACTCAACGAGTCGCTTCCCTCGCTCTGCACCAGCAGCCTCCAGTCCCCAACTCGGTAGCCGCTCACACGAATAATCCGGTGCAAACCGTTCAGTCTTGCGCGTTGTGAAACGGCGCATCGCACAGCGCACAATGGACGATCTGCTCGCAAATTTGGGCACCGACGGATCTGTGTTTGATGCCCAGAATGTACTCTCGGCCTCTTTCGACATGGAGAATACTTTCATGACCTCGCCTCAAACATCCACTCTCTTTCCTTCCGACGTTCCAGCTCACATGCGTCCCCAGACCTCTGATATGGATTATCTATCTGTCGAGGAGAAACCCGCCATAAGCAAGACACCCACACCTACACCACCCACGTCCGTCAAGCGTGAAAATACCGAGACCCAGACAGCAACTACTCAACCTACTACACAGCAGACTGAGACTCCTCAGATTCAGAATCCAATCGATGCAGATCGCCGTAGATTAAGACCTGTAGCAGAGGCTGTCGTATCGGAGAGCTGGCGTATAGGGCGCAGCCAGAGGGAGTTTGTTGCTGCTGTGCGTAGGAGGTTGCCGCGGCATGCGGGTGTGTCCGTAATGGAAGAATCTTCTGATCAACCCAGCATTCAACTACTGGGAGGCACGCCCAAGTCCGAACCAATGGATCTGGACGACGGTATGCCAGAAAATATATGGGGGCTTCCTCCGTCCTCAGAGGGTGCGCTCCTGGATGCTCTTTTAATTCGCTTGGTTAACTCGGAGGCACCTTCCACTCTTCTCATGGAATACCTTTCCTACGCTTTGCGAACGGGTTTAGTGTCACAGAGTGCGGTTATTGCTGCCTACTTGACCTGGACTACAAGCACGGAGAACGTTTCAGATCGTGTGATGAAGAAGTTTGCCATATTCCTAACTGATGTAATTCCAAACTATTCATTCTCCACTATCGATGGCGATCTTTCAGCAGAAGTGAAGCAGTTGCTCACCGCGTTCATTTCTGTGGTGAGATCGACAGCCAAATCACCGGAGATTGCACCAGCGCTGGTGCAGATGCTCAGTCATGATCGAACAGTTGCTCTTGTGCGCGGGTGTCTGCGTAGGGTTCCTACAACATGGGAACCCTTGCGCGCAGCGCTTGCCCAACTTGAGACAGCACCTCCAGTTGAGCCTGGAGTGCCACCAAATTTTGCGCCCCAGTCGGCTCTAGTGGAAGCAAGTGAACTGAGAGAGCTCGTCCAAAAGCTGCAGCGCGGCTTATGTGTTGGTATCACAACACTGGAACAGATTTTATCGTCCTTGAGCAACTTGACTGTTCCCAAATCAGATGCTCCTCTGCCAACAGCGTTGAACACACCTTACGCTGTAACGGTTCAAGTGTTTGGGAATGAAATTGCGTCCGCGCTCAGAGAACTTTGGAGCCAGAAGGAGAGCCAGGGTGGTGATGTCCAGCATCTTTCTTCACTCGTGCGCGCCACAAAGCCACCTTCTACTAATCATCCACAGACAGAGGCGACGAAGTATGGACTAGCGCGTAAAGTTAAAGCCTGTGAAGCTGTTGTTCGGTTTCTGGCTGAAAGAGCTTCAGTACCAGGAGCTTCAGAAAGGTGGCGAGGAATTTGGGGAGGTACACAGCGTCTGCAACGAATAATAAGGGATGCAGTTCCGCAAGTGAAGAACGAAATATCCACAGAGACAAGTGCGTTGATAGTAGCAACGGCTGTGATATGTTGCGCTGCAATGTGCCTGGGGCCATCTCTAAGAATGGAGGATGGCAACGATGGTACCGAGACAACTGATCCGCAAGTGGCGGCGCGAGAACAAGCTCAAAACCTGCATGTGGAAGAAACCATTGGCGAACTCACGGCATTTGCCGTGAATAGTCTTGAAGCAGCTGCAACTGCAGACGAAACGCCCTCCTGGAGATCTTTTGGTCTTTGGCTTTTACTGCTAATGTCAAGATGCGGATCTATGCTAAGGGCAAGCGGTTGTGACCACGTGCGAGCGGTCAAGGTGCTACGAGCATGGGGGGGCATGCCTATTGGAACACCGGGACCCCATGTTTCACACGGTACAAGCGCTCACAAGCACAGTCAAAGCGGCAGCGGGCATCAGCAATCGCAAAGTTCGTCATCCCTATCACAATCAGAAGGAGTTGCATTGTTTTCGGCATCTTCGGCGCTTGCAATTATTGATGCATCAGATGTGTCAGGGAATGATGAAACGCTGCGTGCGCTCTGTGATGACGTGGTGCAGTAGCAAAGTGACAGAGTCTGGTCGTTTGTTTTGGGTCTCTGCCTCAATCTCTCGAGTTATCCTCTAGCTCTCTTGAGTTTTCGTTCCCGCTTCCAGAAGGTCAAGTGTGTATTTTGAGAAGGACTTTTGGAAGGTGTAAGTCGTTGGTGAGTAGCTGATTTTCAGTATTGAATGCCATTGCGAATAAGCAGTGCAACTTAGATACAAATGCCGCACAATGTAAAGGTTCAACAGCGGGAGAACGTCACAAAACGAGTTGTATATTTTCTAACGTTGATGATATCTTTGGCAGTCTTTGGGAGACAAGGTCCGGGTCTCTTAGAACTGACGGGTGAACGCTTGCCCAAGAGGAGTCAAGCCTTGCTTCCTTTGTTGACGTTTCGCGCACCAATACACCACTACCAAACTGGTGGTAGTAACGAGTATCGTACACGCGTAGAAGAACGCCATCCACTCGCAGAAAAAATCTCGCAAGAATGAAGAAAAAAGTTGGCATCACTCTAATGCGAACCTTGTACGAAGCGGTTCCATTATCGTCCAGCTCGTCTTCGAAGAGAATGATATGCGATGAATAAAGTATCGGAAGTTGTGTGTTTCTCAACGCATTATAGTCAATAGAAACAAGAGAGTTCGAGTCGGCTAGTTGCTGAACGTCAAACTCCGTCACGGCGGATGTGGTTTCAACTGAAGTGACGGACGGGGAGGGCTTAATTGTGCCTTTGTACTTTGTGGAGAAAGTCCAGTCACTGGCATGCTCAATTTTGGTAACTTCTACATCGCTACGACGATTCTTTCCTTCCCAGCACACAGCGGCACGAACCCTGATGGAGGGATCTGCGTTTCCAACCATCTTTAAGGCGTCCAGAGCTGTGAAGGACAGCTCAAATGCTTGCTGTGTATCGGCGGATGCACTGGCGCGCTTCGGAGCGAAACGAAGACAAAGAGTGTTTGAATCAAACAGCATGCCAGGGAGCTTGATGCCAAGTAGATTTGACATTTGTTCTTCCACGGCGGTGGACGCAATATGGCGCTCTACTGCTTGAATAGTCCATTGCTTGATATCAATGCCCTTTCCATCCAGGTGGAGAGAAAACGGGGCAGCTGTCGAAGGCGGAGCGCGATCTTGGCGCGCCGGGGCGTGGGTTGTGGCGCCCATGCGTGTGAGTGGTGAGGAGATGCGACAAAATACGAGAAGTGTTTAAGACGGTGACCAAGCCCGAAAAGCATGGGGAATATACGGTGGCTATTCTGCAAATATGCTGTCGCGAAGATGCAAGGTTTCCATCGGCATAGTAACCGGTCAGCGGGCACACGTCGGCGCGCCGCTAATGTGCGCGGAACGTCTCGATACGGAGCGGCTCTCCCTCTCCTCCTCCGCGCTTGATGCGCGCCTTTGGTCCTCAACACGCGCTCGGTTCGCGGTGAGAACAGCTGATAGCGTCTGTGCGCGCTGGCTAAAATCGCACGACGAGATATCTCCCGCGGTTTGGTCGCTGGAAGAAACGGGGGGGGGCAAGAAGGGAGGAAGGGACGCAACGTGGTTTGCCCCGCCGCATTCCCAAAGATTTGCTGCCGCCCGCCACCACGTGTATCGACGCGGTGGCGGTCGCGTTGTACGTGCATATTAACGCGAACCTCTCGTGTGCCAGCGTGCTCGTGCGACTGCAATGGTTGGTGGCTGTTTCGAACGGACCCCCCACTGTCGTAGAGCACTTCTTTTGTTTGTGTGATGGACGCGCAATCGACCAATGCGAACTGGTCCCGCGCGGGTGCCGCTGAATCGCGCTACTGCTATCGCCTGCATCCTTTCCCCCCCTCCTTCGTAGAGCTGCTGTCCTCCGCCAATCCCCCATACCTCACCCGCGCTTTCAAAACCTGACTTCAGCAAACCGGCTGCCCGCACGTTTTTGCTTAGTTCCACCCGCCTCCGCATGGTCCTTATCCATGGTGTTTTGCTTCACGGCCGCCTGCAGCTCGACGTCAAAGAGGCGAAGGACTTATGGCTGCCCAACGAGCGTAGTTTACGCGAGAGGCTCTCAAAAGGAATCCTTTCTCCCACCGCGCTCAACCCCTATGCAACTGTGTCTCTTGAGCATCTACCGAAGCCTCCAAGCGTATTTTGAAGACTCATATCATTGCAGGCACAGATTGCCCACAATGGCATCACATGCAGACTGTCGACGTTGCCACAAACGTCTCCTACGTCGTGGTTCACGTCAAGTCTTCCCCTTTCCGTGATCAACGCTCAGGCATCTATCCTCGAAAGTCTCTAGGATTTGTGCGTATTAAGGCCGAGCATGTCGTTTGGGGTATTGTTGACGGCTGGTTCCCACTCCTTGGTCTGCATGGCATTCATCAGGAAACCACCAAGAATCGTGGCAGCGTTTATTTGTCCATGTCCTACTGTCCTATTAATTCAATGCTCCTCTTTGGACAGCCTACTGTTCCGAGTACCTATTTCAGCTCATGGGAGAACTGTCACATTCAGCTTTTCCAAGATGCGCACTGCCCTGAGGGGAGCGTCATGAATATTCCTGGCAGTAGCGACCCGCTGTACGCTTCTTCCTCGCCCGAACATCGTCTATTTCATCGTCTAAGCAACTATTTTGAAAGCATCTATTACTCTTTGCTGCACGCAAAGAAGCTCATATACATCTCCGGTTGGTCTGTCGATACCGCCTTGTATCTACTTCGCCAACAACCACAAACGGTGCCCAATCGCGATCGCCATTTGCCTCAGATGCGTCTTGGGGACCTTTTGCAGTGGAAAGCATCACAAGGCGTTCAGGTGTTGCTCCTTGTTTGGGATGAGGTATTCTCCATTAGCAACCCTATCTTGCGGCTCAAGGGGTGGATGGACACCAAAGACGAAATCACTCGGGCGTTTTTTCGAAATTCCAAGGTCAAGGCAGCTGTGGTGCCACGATTGGGTAGGCTTCAAGAGAAGGTCGTGAATGCACCCCTGGTTTCCTGCTTATTTACCTTCCATGAGAAGCTTGTTATCACCGACATCCCAGCTTATGGCCCTCAGCAGCAAGACGACAGGCAATTGGTTGCTTACTGCGGGGGATTGGACCTTACATACGGTAGATGGGATACGCCCGAACATTCGGCCTTCCACCATCTGCAGACCTTTCATCAAAACGATTTTCACAATGCCTGCTTTGATGTTTCAAAACCTCTCGGTCCGAGGGAACCGTGGCATGATGTAGGAAGTAGAATCACCGGCCCTGTTGTAAGGGATTTTGTCAAATGTTTTGAAGAGCGATGGAAACGACAAGGCCAGGGACCGCAACTTATGGTCGATGTAGATTCCATGAAGAACCTTGTGGATGGGAGATTTGAACACGAGGAAAAATGGACTATTCAAGTATTTCGGTCCATTGATGAGCGTTCGGCTGTGTTTGAGAAGGATGCAGGAAAGCGACTGGAGACTAAGAAAGGTCGGAGCATCGATCGATCCATTCATCATGCCTACGTTCACTATACCCGCGCTGCGAATAGATGTACGTCACATATCTTGTTTGCTTTGGAAAGCAATCAAATATTTGCATATCATTTCAGAGTTGACACAGATTGAGACTGACTTTTCGTTTTGTTTTCTTCTTTGGACCTCACAGTCATTTACATAGAACAGCAATACTTTCTTGGTAGCTCAAATCAATGGCTCCGCGATGGACACAAGGATGGTACTAATCTTATTCCACATGAAGTAGCTTTGAAGATAGTCCAAGGCATCACATCAGGAAACCCAATACGTGTTTATGTTTTGATTCCAATGTTTCCAGAAGGGTATCCAGCAGACTCTGTGATTCAAAAGATTTTGTTTTATCAAATGCGCACAGTGGAAATGATGATGAAGAAAGTTTCGGAGGCAATCAAAGAGGCTGAAGTAGATGCTCACCCACTTGACTATTTGTGCTTTTTTTGCTTGGGCAATAGAGAGCCGCTTGTGGAAGAGGATGCTGAAGAAGATTCAAGTAGTGATACCAGCTCAACAGCATCGTTTGAGCAACCATGGCGCGTACCATTGCGACCGAGGGCAAGCAAAGAAGGGGAAACAAAGAAAGCAGCCAATGGGAAGAACAGTCGTTCGGTTAGTCGAAGAACAAGCTTTAGTTCCCGCACGGCGAGCACTCAAAATCGCACCTCCTCCTTCAGAACGCGAGGGCCTCGCACCAGAGATGAGGAGGTACTCACTCGTTCAAGACGACATCCCATTTATCAACACGCCAAACTGTTTATTTCTGACGATGAGCTATTGGTCTCAGGTTCTGCAAATCTAAACGAGCGCAGCATGTGTGGGGTTCGGGATACAGAAGTGGCATTTAGCGCATATCAGCCGAGCCACCGGTATGATGGGGAAGCCCCAGTTGGGCAGCAACTTCCAAAGGGAGAAGTAGGCCGCTTTCGGCGGAGACTGTGGGCTGAGCATGCGTTGGGGCCTGATGCGACCAGCTTTCCACCCTGTTTGGAAGATCCCGGCACGTTAGAATGCATGCGAGAAATGCAGCGAATTGCAAGGCGGAACTGGGCTGATTACCTTTCTCCGCAACCGGTGCGACTCAAAAGTCACCTTTTGATGTATCCGTATGAGGTAGACCAAGATGGGAACGTCAGCGCCACAGTTCCTGAGTTTCCTGATACAAAAGCAAGTGTCTTGGGTACTGCGTCTGGCGTGATTCCCAACATTTTGGTGTCATGAAACCTTGTTTCCAGACAATCAGATATAGTGGATGCTCTAAAATATGCTCGCGGGGGAGATCTTTGTTGTTCTACTTTGATCGTACAGTGATAGTTACAATCCTGGCTTCAAGATCATTCAATAGGATGAAGTTGACACTTTGTCGAAGCAGCCTTTGAAAGAGCAGTGAACGGCAAAAACAACTCGACACTCGTTATCGAAGGGTTCGAAGGACGAGGTTGAGAATCGATTTAAGTAATGAATATTACTCGGTACCAGTCGATACCTTTGACTTGAATCTAATTTACACCGAGGCGAATAGCGTTGTGGTAGTTGAAAAGTCTTGAAACACGGCGGAACTATTCGTTCTCGTCAGGGAGAATGGGGCAATAGGGTACGTCAGGCAGGCGGCCCCTAAAGTTGGGAGTTTCAAACTGAGAAAAGCGGAACATAGCAAGCTCGCGGTTATTGACCTCATCAATGAATATAGCTTCGGCAATAGTGACAGCTGTACCATCTCTTACTTGATACCACAATGTTTCTGATGGGTCCCTCTGGCCCACTTTGAGCAGCGCCTGGGCAACGTTTTTCATGGCGCGTTTGATGTCACGCTCAGACAGGGGCTCCTTATAGCCTCGTTTGGTGACGAAAAAGGTGTTCTCAACTCGCTCCGAGAAGGTGTTGATGGTGGCACTGGCGACATCAATGCTGATGGAGGCAAATGCATTCGTGAGTTCGGCCAGCAGGCGCGGTCGATCGGTGGTCTGAACAGATATTGCAGTGTAGCGGTCGGCGCGATTCTTTTGCACAGAGATGCGATGCCAGGCGTCGTCAGTGGCAGGACGTGGCCGCGGGTACGGAGTGTTCAACTCCAACTTGATACAAGTAGTAAGCTGATCGAGTCTATTTCCATCATCAAAGATCTTTTCTCCACTGGCTTCATCTGTAATCCAGAAGGCGACACAGTTGTTGAGCGAGATTCCAAGTTCACGAACGGAACGTAGCTCGCCTTCAATGCGGTGCAGCATGAATTGAAGCGCATCATTCTCACTGCTCGCCGTGCGATGAACTCGTACCGCAAGGGCCTTGAGCACTGATACGACATCCAGAACAAGGCCGTGCCTGTCCTCAGCAAAGACAATCATGATGGTGTGGTCATCCGAGATTGAGTTGTCGAAGAAAACCTGGGTGTTCTGGTCGCGCATGGGGAACACATACTTCGATATGAGGTTGTTGAGAGCGGGGGACTGTTCGACAACCTCTTCGGAGAGATTGCATTCCTCACCAAACGTGCAGATGTCCTCCTCGGGGCCGTAGATCTGGGTGCGAAGCTGCGACTGCACGGAGACGCCGTTGTCGGCGGCCATGCGTGCGACGCGGCGTTGGGCCACGGCGTAGGTGACGGACGGCGGCGCGGCAAGGGCGGCGGGACTCGGACGCAAGCTGAGCGGTAGAGGTGAAATAAAAGCCATTGTGTTTCGTGTTTCTGCTTCTGTCGCTGTTGCTGTTGCTGTTGTTGTTGCGGTTGCTGCTGCGGTTGCTGCTGCGGTTGCTGGTGGTGGTGCTGATGATGGAGAAGAGGCTGGGCGGTCGTACCCCAGGCCGTGCGCTTTGGTGCTGAGGAGATATTCGGCTGTGGCGGACGAAGGCGGACGCACGTTTTGTGCAAGCGCGGCAAGGAGCAGCGCCCGATGGCGTGTGTGTGGTTGACGTTGCTCGAGGGCATTTGTACGCGTTTTAGATTTTTTGATCCTTTGATGGACATTGAGACTTGGCAGCGCGCCGCGCGGCTGTGGCGCCGGGCTACCGTCGGTACTTTCGGTGACTTAGCCGCGCCACGCGGGCATACTTTTTTACAAGCGGGTGCGCGCACCGTTTTGTTTTAACCTTGACGGTACTCTGTACAGTGTACACATAGTCTGGAAGAGGGTCGGATTTGTTTAAAGGGGGCTTTATAGAACCTTTTGCGCCACGCGATCTTCCGTTCAGTCCACAACACAGTCATGGCGGGCGAGACTACGACTACGGCTCGCCGACGTCGAAGCGCGCCGCGGCGTGATTCGCAGGCTACTCACACCACGTCTACGGATGCACCAAACAATCAACAACAAACACAACAAGCTCAACCAAATGGAGAGCAACAATCGCTGCGAGAAGCAATGCGCCAATTCGTCATGAGGATGTTGCTCATGTACGTTTTGTATCAATACTATCTCAAGCCTAAAGGGGAGCAACAACAACAACAGCAGCAGCAGCAACGAGCCACTACCACAAAGGAGCAGCTTTCGCCGCAGCAATTGAGGGAGTTTGTCGACTCGCCCGCCACTCCGTTTGCTTCTTTGTTTGGAATGCCTGCAGCTCCTACGCCAAGATACTTTGAGATTTACTTGCAGTATGCATGGGCGCCGGATACTGCGTTGCAATTGCGCGTGTTTGCAACCCTGAACGAGCATATGAGCTTTGAGGAGGCTGCCTCGTTGGACAAAGATAGCGCCGTCTGGTATGCGGATAACCTTGAGCTCAACACTAAAAACGCTAACTACCTGGCAAACAACATTACGCTAGATGTACCGCTCACCGTTTCGGCACAAAACAGCTCGTGGTATGCGCACGTTTTTGTGGTGAGGGATGGTTTGTTTGACGTGCCACTGGGCGACCTCACGGAGGATATGGTGGAAAAGAATGTTTTGTACTATCAACACCAGTTGGTGACATGGCGCAGGGTTGACCTGTCGAAGGAGGGAAAAAGCCTGCTTGGGGACGCCAAGGAGAAGGACGAAGCGGAGGCAGAGGCAGAGGCAGATGAAAGCGATCAGTGTGAAGGCGAGCAGTGCGCCGCTGAGGACGGCGCCGAAGACGCGGTTCGCGTTCGCTACGAACACGTATGGAAACCAATGATGCCGATTGCGGTAGTGACGTCGGGCTCTGCGCTGAGACTGGCTGATCTGCCGCCAAAGGCCGGACGCAAGTTTAGAGTGGACACGGAAAGTCGTAAATACTACCCGCCAATGGAAGTAAACGAATTCTGGCTGTTGCGCGACATGCTGCAAGTGATGAACGAGAGCGTGAAGCAGGTGCAGATAGAGACGTCGTTTGCGCCGACGTCAGTGATAAAGTGGTGCCTGTTCAAGCAGTTTGAAACGGTGTGGGACACGCAGATCGAGATGGGGACGATGAAGGAAGAGGAGAGAGACAACTCGAAACGCATCTTCACGGACACGAACCCGCTGCTGCTGGGCACGACGGTGGTGGTGTCGATTGCGCACAGCGTGCTGGAGGTGCTGGCGTTCAAGAACGACATCTCGCACTGGAAGAACATCAAGAGCATGGAGGGCGTGTCGGTGCGGAGCATGATGTGGAAGATTGTGATGGAGGCGATCATCTTCCTGTACCTGTGGGACAATGAGACGTCGTGGATGATCACGATCGGCAACGGGGTCGGGGTGGCGATTGCGGTGTGGAAGCTGGGCAAGGCGGTGAAGTTTGAGCGCTTTGGGCGGCGCCGGCTGTTTGGGGTGGTGCCGTGGTTTGCGGTGAGCGAGCGCGAGAGCTACTCGCAGAAGACGAAGGAGTACGACGACGAGGCGATGAGGTACCTCGCGTACGTGATGCTGCCGCTGGTGGGGTGCTACGCGCTGTACTCGCTGGTGTACGAGAAGCACAAGTCGTGGTACTCGTGGGCGATCAGCTCGCTGGTCGGGGCGGTGTACGCGTTTGGGTTCATCATGATGCTGCCGCAGATCTTCATCAACTACAAGCTCAAGTCGGTGGCGCACATGCCGATGAAGGCGATGATGTACAAGACGCTCAACACGGTGATTGACGACCTGTTCTCGTTCATCATCAAGATGCCGTGGCTGCACCGCGTGGCGTGCTTCCGCGACGACGTGGTGTTTGTGATGGTGCTGTACCAGCGGTGGATCTACCCGGTGGACCGCCAGCGCGTGAACGAGTTTGGGCAGCAATTGGAGGAGCAGGGCGCGGAGGTGAGCCGCGGCGGCAGCGGCGGGGGGGGGGCGAGGGCAGTGGCGAGGGCGGCGGCGAGGGCAGTCGCGCGAGCGGCGCGGCGGGCGCAAGTGCGAAGAAGCGGCAGTAAAGCAGCGGCGTACGGCACGCATGGCGGTACAGAAGCGGCGAATCTGGCGGGCAGTGCGGCAGCGCGCGGCGCGCGCAACAAATGCGCCAGCCGCTTTTGCACTGGCACAAAACGGCTTTTTCCAGCGGCGCGGCGGCGGCGGCGGCGCGGCGGCGCGGCGCGCCGCACGCGTGTGGCGCTCAAAAGGCGCGCGCGCTCGGAGATTGGGCGCCGCGCGGCTGCAGCTGCAGCTCGCCGCCCGCGCGCCGCTTCTCGCCCGCGCCGCGCCGCTTCTCGCCCGCGCCGCGCCGCTTCGCCGCCCACATGCCGCTCTCCACCAGCTGCAGCCACGCCTCCAGCTCCAGCTCGGAGCGCTCCGCCGGCAGCCTGTCGCCGTTCGGCGACGCGCGCTCGTCGCCCGCCAGCCACACCGACGCCGACATGCCCACCTCCGTCAAGGGCGCGCCCGCGCACCTGCGCCGCGCCATCCGCAAGCGCCAGAACTCGGAGGTACGTGCCGCACCCCCGCCGCGCGGCCCCCCCTCCCCCACCCCGCTACTAACTGTACCTAAACCACCCCACTCCCATTCTCCCATTCGCAGTCCGCAAAGCGCTCGCGGCTGCGCAGGAAGCAGGCGTCGCTCATGTTCCACGAGCAGTTTGACATGCAGTGCCAGCGCATCCACATGCTGGAGGCGCGCGTGCAGGCGCTGCACGACATGCTGGAGGCGCGGCGCAAGCAGCGCGTGGCGCGCGCCGCCGCGGCGCTGGCGCGCGCGCCGCCGTCGTCAAACGCGCGCCGCTGCGCGCACGGCGCGCCGATCGGCGACGCGCCGTGCTGCGGCGGCGGCGGCGGCGGCGGCGGCGGCGGCGGCGGCGGCGGCGGCATGGAGCGCGAGTGCTTGCGCGAGGCGCAGCGCGCAAAGGAGGTGCAGCTGTGGGACGCGGGCGCGCATTTCGACGACGCGCCGTGCGCGCTGCAGCGCGGCGGCGACGCGCTGCTCGACGACGTGTTTGCGCTGGACGCGCTCGCGGCGTGGCTGCCAGCGGCCGCGCCGCTGTAGACTGCGCAGTGTAAATGAAGTTTCTACCTCCCCGCCGCGGCGGCGGCACGCCGCTTACAAGCTAATGCGCCAGCGCGCGCGCGCGTTGGCTCTTATTTAGCGGCGAGCGCGCTGCCGCGCGCTGCTGTATGCAGTAACTGAGAGCACCGCTGCCGCGCGCGCCGTCGCCTTGCATGCCGCGCCCCGACGCCGCCGATAGCGCCGCCCCCGCTCCCCCGCACGCGCGCAGCTCGCCGCGCGCGCCGCCGCCGCCGCCGCCGCCGCCGCCGCCGCCGCCGCCGCCGCCGCCGCCGCCGCCGGCGCCGCCGCTGCCGCCGTCCACGCGCGGCGCGCCCGACGAGCTCAAGCCCGCCATCCGCAAGCTGCAGAACCGCGAGAGCGCGCGCCGCAGCCGCCGGCGCCGCGGCGAGCTGCTGCACGCGCTGCCGCCGCGCCTGGGCGCCGCCGAGGCGCGGCTGCACACGCTGGAGCGCCGCGTGCAGCGCATGGAGCTGTTCCTCGCGGAGCGCCTCGCCTTCGCGGCGGCGGCGGCGCCGCCCGCGCCGCGCGCGGCGTCGGCGTCGGCGTCGGCGCGCGCCGACGGCGACGACGACGCCGAGGTGCAGCGGCTGATCGAGCGCTGCGTCCGACAGCCGTGAGCGCGCCGTGGCGCTGAGCTCATCATACACTACGGGCGGCTGGCGGGTCACGGTTGCGCGCGCCGCCGTCACGCGCGTTGCGCGCGCGCCGTGCGTCACGCGGCGCTTTTGCGCGCCGTTGCGCGCGGCGCCTCGGCGCGCGCGTTTGCTTGGCTGCTGCCGCCGCTGCGCTGCTTTCCGCGCGCCGCGCGCCGCGCCGTCACGCCGACATGGCGCCGCCTGCGTCTGCCGTCGCCTCCGCCGCCGCCGCCTCCTCCGCCTCCGTCGCCTCCGCCTCCGCCGCCTCCTCCGCCTCCGCCGCCGCCTCCGCCTCCGCCTCCGCCTCCGCCTCCGCCTCCGCCTCCGCCTCCATCGCCTCCGCCTCCATCGCCTCTGCCACCGCCGCCGACCCCGCAGCTGCCGCCACTGCCTCCGCCGCCGCCGCCCGCGCCCGCGCCCGCGCCCGCGCCCGCGCGCCAAATAAACTTTCCGCGGCGCGCGCCCCCCCCGCCGCCGCGCCGCGCCGCGCCGCGCCGCGCCGCGCCGCGCCCCGCGCCGCCCCGCATGGCCGCGCTCGCCGACGACGACGCCGCGCGCGGCGCGCGCGCCGCCGCGCCGGACGTCGACGAGATCGGGCTGCTGCCCGTGCCCGACGACTGCGAGATGCCGGACATCAACTGGGAGGACTTTGACGACCCGCCGTCGCAGCCGTCGCAGCCGCGCCGCGCCGCCGCCGCGCCGCCGCCGCCCACCCGCTCCGGCGCCGTCACCGCCGACCCCACCGCCGCCGCCGCGCAGCACGCGCTGCTGCCCGACGACATGCGCTTTCTGGACGAGCTGCCGCACGCGCCGGCGCCGGCGCGCCGCGCCGCGCCGCCGCCGTCGCCGCCGTCGCCGCCGGTGGCGCCGGTGGCGCCGCCGCCGCCGCCGCCGCCGCCGCAGGACGACGCCAACGGGCGCTCCAACCGCTACTTCAACCAGCAGCCGTGGCAGAAGCGCAAGGCAAACAAGCACAAGAAGAAGCCCAGCGCGCACGTCTACTGCGACATCTGCGCCATCTCCACGCCGTGCCAGAAGACCATGGACACGCACCTCAAGGGCCGCGCCCACCGCACGCGCCTCGGCCAGAAGCGCCTGGCCGCCGCCAACAAGGAGATGGAGCGCCCGTACCAGGAGCTGGACCGCCGCACGCTCGCCGAGATGGGGCTCACCCTCAACGCCCAGCCCGACGCGCCGCCGCCCGCGCCGCCGCCCGCTTCCCCGCCAACCACCTCCGCCTCCCCGCCGCCGCCGCCGCCGCCGCCGCCGCCGCCGCCGCCGCCGCCGCCGCCCGCCGCCGACGCCACGTCGCCGCGCGCGCCGCGCGCGCAACCGGCGCGCGCAACGTTGCCGCCGGAGAGCGTCACCCAGCGCCACGTCGCCGCCGACCGCATGCAGGTTGACGCCGCTTCGCACTCCTCGCGAGCCGCGCGCCCGGACGACGACCACGTCGACCACGCCCACCACACGCAGGCGCCGCAACGCGCGCGCGCCGCAACGCCGCCGCCACCCGCAGCCGCGCGCGCGCCCTCACCGCCGTTGCACAGCCCCCCGCGGCGCGTCCAGCCCAAGTCGCCCACCCTCCGCGAGCAGCCCAAGTCGCCCACCCTGCGCGGTGAGCGCGAAGCACACGGCCCGCGCTCACCCACCGCCGGCGCCGCCGCATCGCCGCCCGTGCCCGCGCTCGTGCCCGCGCGCGACGCAGCCTCTTCTTCTTCGCCCACGCGTGCGACGGCGGCGGCGGCGGCGGCGGCGGCGGCGGCGGCGGCGGCGACAGCAGGAGGAGCAGGCACCAAGGCGGCCGCCAGGGCGAGCCTCTCTTCGCTGTCGCTGTCGCTGCCGGCCGCGGCCGCTACCGGCGGTGGCGCGCCGCGACTGCGAAGCGGCGAGCCGATCTCGCCGCGACTGCGCAGCGGCGAGCCGATTTCGCCGCGGCTGCGCAGTGAGCGCGCGCCGTGCGCGCTGAGGAGCCAGCGGGTGACGGATGCGTCGCCACCGCCGCCGCCGCCACCGCCGCCGACGACAGCGACGTCGGTGGCGGGCGAAGCGGTGATGAAGCCGATTCCGTGGGATCCGTTTGTGAAGGAGTTCAAGCCGGAGCTGGTGGGCAAGCAGGGCGGGCGCATTCCGCAGGACTTTCTGGACGCGCCAATGACGCTGTCGGAGTGGCGCGAGCTGAGGAGGGCGGTTTTTGAGAAGGGCGACGATGTGGACAAGCTGGCGTTCAAGATGCTGGCCGAGATGCTCATGTCGCCGACGCTGGGCGTGCAGGCGGACGCGCTGACGCAGCTGAACCGCGCGATCAAGAAGATGAACAACGCGCACTACTACAGCCGCGAGACGGGCGCGTACACGGCGTGCGGCAGCGTGCCGGACAAGCTGTGGAGGAGGGAGCGGCGGTTTGTGGAGGGCGACGAGGCGTGGATGCGGCAGCAGAGCGCGGAGGACAAGGCGCTGCACCTGCTGTGCGAGAACGTGCACTACATGTTTGATCAGGGCGAGGACTACGACGCGGTGGAGGACAAGGCGCACTTCTCGATGCTGCCGCTGCGCGGGGGGGTGACGGGCTTCCGCAGCGGCGCGAGCAAGGCGCTGGAGCGCGAGGGCGGGCGCGCGGCGCGCGACGAGAACGCGGTGGAGAACGACGAGCTGTTCCAGGAGATCCACCAGTTCCTGGTGGAGCGCAAGGTGAAGCAGCAGCAGCTGCCGCAGTAAAGCGCGCGCGGTGTTTACTCAGCGGTGCTTGAACACGGTGCCGTGCGCAAAGTGCACGCGCTTCTTGGCGCGCGCGCCCGCGCGGCGGAAGCGCGGGCGCACAAAGTGCGCCGCGTCCACGCTGGTGAGCGTGGGCGCGCTCGGCGGCTGCTCCTTCATCACCGCCGCCGCCGCGGCCGCCGCCACGCGCGCGCGCGCCATCTCGGCCGCCGCGTGCGGCTTGAGCCGGCGCGCCGGCAGCACGCCCGCCAGCGCCTTGCTGCGCGCGTGCAGCGCGCGCACGTCGCGCAGCACCGCCGACGCCGCCGCGTGCTCCTGCGCGCCCCACAGCACCGCGTCGCCGGGGGCGCGCCGCCGCGCGCCGCCGCCGCCGCCGCCGCCGCCGGGGGAGGAGCGCGTGGCGCCGGCGAGCGCGCCGCCGCCGCCGCCGCCGCCGCGCCGCCGCGGAACGCGTGCAGCGTGTCGCGCGCGTGCGAGCCGCCCCAGCGCGGCGCGACCAGCCGCGCCGCCGGCGCCTCGCGCACGCGCGGCGCCCAGCCGCCGCGCGGCGGCGGCGCGGGCTCGCAGCTCCCTGCGGCAAGGCGCTCCGAGGCGCGCGGCGGCGGCGGCGGCGGCAGCGGCGGCGGCGGCGGCGGGGCGCGGCGACTGGCCTCGCGCAAGCGGCGCGCCAGCGGCGCGGCGTCGGGCGGCGCGCTCGCCGCCATGGCGCGGCGGCCGCGCGGCGCGCGCGCGGCGCGCCCGGCGCGGCGCTCTGTCATACGCGCGCGCGCGCGTAAGACGGCGCGCGCGCGCGGCGCGCCGCGTGGACCAATGGGCGCCCGAAACGTCAGCGCGAAGAGCGGCCCCGCGGTGCGTGTGCGCGAGCGGCGCGCGCGCGCGCGCGCGCCGCGCCTTGCGCCATGGCGCGCGCGCGCGCCGCTTTTGACGCGCGCCCTTTGCGCGCAATCTGCGCGCCGCGCCGATGGCGCCAGCCGCCGCCGCCGCCGCAGCCGCCGCCGCCGCCGCCGCCGCCGCCGCAGCCCGTCGCCGGAGCGCTTCCCCACCCCCACGCCGCCGCGCCGACATGGACATGCACGCCGAGTACGTGCTCAAGTGCGACGCGGCCGCGCGCTGGCTCAACACGCCGCGCCCCGTCGCCGCCGTCGACAAGTGCTTCCTGGACGCCGCGCACGCCATCACCACCACCATTGTCACCACCTGCTACCGCGCGCCGCCGCCGCCGCCGCCGCCGCCGCCGCCGCCGCCGCCGCCGCCGCCGCCGCCGCCGCGCCGCGCCGCGCCGCGCGCCGCCGCGCGCCGCCTCCTCCCCCCGCTGCGACGCCTGCGACGCGCCGCTGCCGCCGCCCTCGCCGTGCCCCGCGCACTGCCCGCGCCGCGACGCCGCCTGCTCCCCCCCTCCTGCGCGCCGCGCGCCGCCGCCGCCGCCAAAGCGCACCTCCGCCGCCGCCGCCGCCGCCGCCGCGCCGCGCGAGCCGTGCGTGGCGGCCGTGCAGCGGCCGTTCCCGTGCTTCACGCACCTGTCGGCGGCGACGCCGCACGGCCCCAAGTCGCTGCTGTACGTGCCCGTGCAGCTGCACGACCACTTTGTGTTCGGCGTGGTGCTGGGCTGCCCGGTGCCGCCGCCGCACGGCGTGCACCCGGACGACTGGAAGCCGCTGGTGACGCGCTTCGTGCTGGACGGCGGCCGCAAGTGCTGCCTCATGTTCTGCTACTTTGCCGAGGGCTCCATCGTCGTGCTGGTGGACTGCTTCGACGTGGTGGGCGACCACTTCTCCGAGATCACCTTCTTCGAGCCCACGCCGGTGGTGGGCGCCTTCCCGCGCGGCATCCGCGCGCGCATGCACGTGTTCGAGAAGCGCGACTGCCCCAAGTGCACCACCGCGTGCGTGTCGTGCGCCTGCCCGGTGCACGACCGCGTGCAGGCCATTGTGAAGCTGCGCGAGAAGCGCGCGCGCCAGCGCGCCGGCGCGTCGTACCAGGACGAGCGCGTCACCATCCGCTCCTACCCGTACTGGGCGCAGATTCTGGACGAGTACAAGCTCAGCCGCCTGGGCTCGTACTGCGTGCAGATCCGCTACACGCCCACGCGCGCCGCGTCGTGCGCCAAGTGCTCCACGCGCCTGCACACGGCGCCGTTCCGCACGTTTGTCACCGCCGAGGCGCGCACCACCGTGGACAAGATGCTGCGCGCCGCGCTGCTGGAGAAGGGCGTGTCGGCCGTCAAGCCCGCCGGCAGCGACCACATGTTTGACAGCACGCACACCATGTCGGTGAGCGCGGACGGCAAGGTGAGCGTGCTGCAGAAGCACAACGCGCTGTCGGCGCTCGGCTTCCAGCACCTGCACAAGCTGCCGGGCTTTCAGGAGGACTACCTGCTCATCGCGCCGTCCAACATCGTGTCCGGCGCGCACGCGCGCGCGCAGCTGGCGCGCGTGGAGGCGGAGCAGGCGGCGCGCCAGCGCGCGTCGCGCTCGGTCATGCCCGAGTTTGGCGCCGCGTCGGCCGCGTTTGCGCCGCTGTTCATGGACGGCGGCGCCGACTGGGGCGCCGTGCTGCCGGGCGTGCCGAGCCTGCGCACGGAGGCGGCGCAGTTTGACGCCGACGCGCCGGCGCTCACGCGCGGCGCCGGCGCGAGCTCGCAGTTTACTGTGACACGGTGCTTCGAGGTGCGCCGCGGCGGCGGCGGCGGCGGCGGCGGCGGCGGCGGCGGCGGCGGCGGGTCGCGGTCGAGCGCGGTGAAGCGCGGCGCCGCGGACGCGGGCGGCGCGGGCGCGGCGAGCGCGGCGAGCGCGGCGAGCTCGGCGAGCGCGGCGAGCTCGGCGAGCGAGCTGTCGTGCGGCGAGTCGTGCTGCTGCGCGTGGCGCGGCAGCCGCTCGTCGGGGTCGTGCTCCAACCGCGACGCGCGCCGCAAGCGGCGGCGGAAACAGCGCTGCGCGCCCGCGTCGGCGCCGCCGCCGTGACGCTCAAACAACTTTGAATGAACTTTGACTGTGTGTTGTAAACGCCGCTCTCAGCCAAGATCGCGCCAGATTGCGTGCGCCTCCGCGCGCATTGCTGCCGCCCCCCGCGCCGCGCCGCGCCGCGCCGCGCCGCGCCGCGCGCCGCAACCGCCGCCGCGTCGCGTCGCGTCGCGGAGCGCGCCGCCGCGCCACACGTGCGCACGTGCGCACGTGCGCACGTGTGCGCGCGCCGCGCAGCGCGCCGCGCCCCCGCCGCGCTGGCGCCCGCCGCCCCCACCCCCCCGCCTTGGCCGCCGCGCGCCGCGCCGCGCCGCGCCGCCGCGCGCGCCCGCCGCAATGGCCGCCGCCGCTGCGCGCGTCCGCAATGCCTCCGCCCGCGCACCGCCGCGCGCGCCCCGCCGCCGCGCGCCGCAGCAGCGCGCCCGCCGCCGCGCGCGCCTGTAGCGCGCCCGATCGCCGCCCGCTGGCCGTCGCGCTGGGCGCCGCGCGCCGCGCCGCCATGGAGTCCGAGCGCTCCTCGCGCGCCGTCGACCCGCGCGTCGCCGCCTTCTCCGGCGCCATGTCGGGCGCTGTCGGTACGCTGCCACCACCCTTTACCCCCGCCCCCCGCCCCTCGCTGACCGACCGCCTTCGCGTGTGTAGCCTCTGTCGCCACGCACCCGCTCGACGTTGTGCGCACCAAGCTCGCCACGCAGCGCCACTACCGCGGCGCCGAGCCGCCGCGCTACCGCGGCACCGTCGGCACGCTGCGCCGCGTCTTCTCGGAGGAGGGCGTGCGCGGGCTGTTCCGCGGCATCACGCCGGCGGTGCTGTCGCACGCGCCGGCCGCCGCCATCTTCTTCAGCACCTACTCCTTCCTCAAGGCGCGCGTGCCGGAGCCCATGCTGCCGCCCTCCGTGCCGCCCGACGTGTCCGCGTCGTCGTGGGCCGCCGGCGGCGGCTGGATCGCCACCTGCGTGCTGCTCAACCCGCTGTTCGTGCTCAAGACCAAGCAGCAGACGCAGCTGGTGCGCGCCAACCCGCACGCCCGCCTCAAGTACACGGGGCTGCTGTCGTCCTTTCGCGTCGTCGTGTCGGAGCAGGGCCTGCGCGGCCTGTACGCGGGCACGCTGGCCGCCATGGCCGGCTTCCCGGGCGCCATGATCCAAATGCCCCTGTATGAGTACCTCAAGACCGCCGGCGGGCAGCAAACCGACCCGTCGCCCGCCCGAGTGGCCGTTTCCGAGCGCGTGCTCCGCCTCCACTGTCGGCGTTGTCATGTACCCGATTGAGGTCGTTCGCCTCCGTCTGCAGGCGCAGAACCCCTCGTCTCACCACTATTCTGGCATTTTTGATGCCTTCAAGAAGATCTTCTTCTCAGAAGGTGTTGTTGCGTTTTATAGAGGTCTCGGGACGGGCCTCATTCGAACCGTACCCCAGAGTGCAATCGGTCTTAGCTGCTATGAAACCGTGTTGCGGATAAGCTCGGCCATCATGGACGCGTGCGCCGACCAACCGAGCATTGCGTGAACCCGCCAACGGCCACTTTCAAATCTCTTGATTAACTTTCACATCTTGCACCACCGCCACATCGCACTCCACTACCTGAATCACCCATCAGCGTTTCTTGCTTGCGCCGACTTGTTCTTTCCTCATGGTATGCTTTTTCTACGCTTGCTGCACACGGCGCAACTCAGTGCTGCTTTGGAGTCCAGCTCACCTCTGCTGCCATTCATTGCGCCGCAGGAGAGTCGCTTGCATCCTCACCACTGGCAACTGACATGCACCCAGCTCGACAAGGAAAAAAGAAAAAGCATCAGCATCGCTTTGGCAAGTACGGGTGAGCAACCGCACCGTACGTGTCTCAGATCATTTGCCTGACGCAGGATGATGATAATGCTTCTGCGTTTTCTACAGTTTTAGTATTCAGGCAAAGCACGTTGCGCAGTGGCCATGGGGCGCGCGACGTTTGCCGTGTCTGCCCGCGCCGTTGGCTGTTTTTGCTTCTGTCACCTTCTCGACGTGCAAACTACAGTATCTGACCGCAATCGGAATCGTCGGAAACCAATTTTGTAAACGCTATCCAGCTCATGTGCGAATCTTCGACACGAAACATGACAAATCACTTTATGCACTGCTATGCCGCGGAATCCTTCCCTGCTCCAAGCAAGGCTATACGTCGCAAAAGGCACGGTTACGCTTCGGAATTCCTCAAAACACGCGACGTGAGCATCAGCATCAGTACGATATGATTCGTGAGCGCAGTTATCGTCGATATGGAGATATGAGAAGGGGACAAGTATATTACATTCCATATGATTGGCGCTGTGCAATTTCTACATCGCAAAACCGCGTGGGCCAATTTTGGACATACTGCACCTACACCTTAACCCATTCTCAGCTCACCAAATACCAAGGGTTTCCAAACGTGGTAATATAGCTTCAAATGGGCACGAGACCAGAAAGGTGTACTTACCTGCTGCACCTGTTACGCATATGCTCTTGAGCAGGAAAAAAAGACAAGAATAAATGGGATAAAGAGGGCTTTTGAGAAAAGAATGAATCTAAAGAGTCACATACCTGTCGGTGTACTTTCCATTCATTCCATAGCCTTCTCCTTACGACCTGAACTCTGCTGCAGAATTTCCAGTGCGTACTTTACTAAATCGTCCTTTGGGCTGACGACGTCAATCACGCCTTTCTTGGCAAAAGCTTCAAACAGTGGGTTATCCGATAGTATGATCATCCTCGGCATCAGAGTACCCGGTAGTCCTTCTGCGAGATGCTTTGCACGCTCAACCCATAAATCGTTGCTCAGAGATCCCGCTTCGAAAGCAAGCGCCATCGCGACACGTTCTTGCCGTTCACGCACATTCGGATCAAACGCTGTCACTGGTGCAATCACATGAGACGCAAGCTGTACGGGTGTACTGACATCGTTTGAGCTGAATAAATGTAGTTGCGGTCGAATGAAGAGACCGGCTTTGATCAAATCACCAAGTGCTTTTCTTACTTGCTCGTCAAGCACACAGACAACATGAAAGACAATCCTTACGGGCGGATGAGTCGAAACGCCCCTTGATTTCTTCCGCTGTGGTTCCAAAGCCGTAGCCTCGCTTCCCTTTCCATTAGCATTCAGCTCAACTGCATCTCGCTCAAGCTTACGTTTCAGTGTGAGAGGAGAGGTGGAGCCTGATTCCGGCTGAGATGCAGCGGGTTCTTTCGTCTGTACGGTTGACAGTTCGACCTTTGGTGCAACTGGTACGTGCATCACAGAAGTAACACCAGAACCATCAACCTTCTGTGCCAAAGTAGTTTCTAGCGATGCATATGTTTTAGGAACCGGCGGCGGTGCTTGTGGTGCGACCGCGGCGCTTTCAACCAGCTGAGATTGAGACTCTTTTTGTTCTGGTTTCACACGGGGCGGCGTTGTGGAACCCGCCATTTGCGCGGAACGCGAAGCTTGTTGAGCACCGTCTGGCACTGCTTTCGCAACAGGAGTGGCGAGCGATTTTGAACCAGCGGATGGGAGACTCTGCGTTGGCACATCACCGGCTGTGCGTGCAACTTGTTGAGACTGGTCCACAGAATCAGAAGAAGCGGTCACGTTGGATGTCCCAATGGCATTGGGGGTGGCAGCAACTGCGATCGTCGGCTGTACTGTTCTTGGGCGGATGAGAGGCGCTGTAGACGTGGGAACGGGCGATGGTGTTGTAATTGGTTGAGATGCAATGTTAGACGGCGTTGCGACCGAAGGCTTTATAGTGTCTACATTCGGCGGTGGGGCAGGCGGTGGGGCAGAATGAACGGCGGCTGCTTCGACTGGATTGTTCTGCTGTTGTCGCTTGTGCTGTTCTTCTTCCTCTAGCTCCCTCTCAAGATCTGAATCTGGACTTCTGTCAACATAGAACATTGGCTGCTCCTCTTGCGGCGACATACCTTGCGACGGCATATTTTGCGGCGGCATTTGCGGCGGCTGGCGCTGTTGATCATGCATCGGGGTATATGAAGATGGCTTCTGTTGCAACGGTCGCTGCTGCAACGGTCGCTGCTGCTGTGGTTGCTGCTGCTGTACAACGTTCTGGGGAGGCCGGATCTGATAGTGTTGCAGCGGCTGAGGCTGCGGTGGTGGTTGTGGCGGCGGCTGTGGTGGCGGATGAGGCTGCGGTTGCGGCAGTTGTTGATGGTGTAATGCGTGCTGATGCGGCGCATAAGCATGGGGGGGAAACGACTGCGGCTGAGACTGGCGATAATCTGGATACTCCGGATGCTGTGGACGATGGTGAACTGGTTGCTGGAATGACTGGCTACCAACGGGGGATTGTTGCAGCACGGAGGGCTGAGGCACAGACGGGTGCGCAAGCTGCGACGCGGGCTGCGGGTACGACTCATAGTTGGAAGGGAACGAAGGAGACGCGAGCGGATACGAAGACGGATTTAACATGGCGACTTGCGGCTGCGAAATCGGCTGCGAGATCGGCTGCGAGATCGGCTGCGAGATCGGCAGCGAGATCGGCAGCGAAGGGGCGGGCGCCGACGCAGAGGGCGAAGCAGGCGACTGCTGCACGGTCTTGGAGTAAATCTGGCGCAGCATGTTGGTGGCGGCGTCTCGACGGCTGGCCATCTTGCTGCGGCCGACGCCCCTGGCCAGGTAGCCCTGCGGAAACAGCTCGACGGAGGCGTGAAACAGCGGGTGGTGATCCTCGCCGCCGGCGCGCTGGATGTCGTACACGGGGCGGGCGTTGAGCGAGCGGGCGACGTTGATGAGCGTCTCGCAGGCGTTGACCATCTCGGGCGGCGGCGGCACGGCGTGCAGCGCGGCATGCGCGGCGTCGGGCACGGCGGGCGCATGCTTTGCGGCGGGCGGCGGGATGAACGGCGTGGAGGTGGGCGCCAGCAGCGGGTTGGGCGCGGCGGGGGCGGCGGCCGCGGCGGCCGCGGCGGCCGCGGCGGTGGCCGCGGCGGCGGCGCGCGGGGGGGGCGCACCCTGTCTGGCGTCCATGTCGCGGCGGGAGAAGGGCGGGCGAAGGCGGAGCGCGGCGCGGAACAAAACGACGAAAAAGCGCGCGCAGCTGCGCGGCGCGCGAAAGGAAGCGTTGCTTTACACCGGGCGCGCCTTACACGCTGACGTTGAAGCGCGCGCGCGTGCCGGAAATGACGCCGCCCAGCGGCAGCCGCGAGCTGCCGCTCACGTCGCTCACCACCTCGCCGCGCACCGCCACGCGCAGCGTCCACCGCGTGGCGTCCTCGTCGCCGCAGCTGCGCGAGTGCTCCGCCAGCACCTCGTAGCCGCCCTGCAGCGCGGCGTCCGTCTCGTACACCACCGTCTCCACGCCGCCGTGCGAGTCGCGCCCGCACGCGCGGCGGTTGTCGTCGCGCAGCAGCCGCCCCGTCACGCTGGTGGACTGGAAGAACACCTGCTTGCCGTCCGGCTGCGTCACAAACACGTCCAGGTCGTCGCGCGAGTCCCACTCCAGGTCGACGCGGATGTCTGCCAGCTTGACGCGGAACGACACGCATTCCGCGCGCCCGCGCCCGGCGCGTTCGAACGAGTCGTCCCACTCCAGCACGCGCACCACGGCGCACGCGTCGTGCAGCCGCCCGCGCTGATCCAGGTCGGCGTGCGCCGAGAGCGCCAGCGCCGAGCCGCCGAAGCGCAGCGGCGCCAGAACCGGCTCGAACAGCCGCGCGTGCAGCCCGAGTTGATCGGCGCTCCTGAACTGCCGGCTGCCCTTCAATCTCAACGTGGTGTTTCCCACGCGTCGCACGGCGCGGTACACGCCCTCTGGCCCCGGGCCGCACACGGACGGCGTGGCCGGCACGCCGGCGGCGCCGACGTAAGCCACAGCGGCGCCGCCGCAGAACCGCAAGCCGCAAGAGTCTTCGCACGCCCAACTAGCGCCAAAGGAGAGCGCAAACACGGAAAGCAGTAGCGTGCGGCGACGCATCGCCCTTCGATGCAGCATGTCTGCGCGCGGCCGGGGGGGGGGGGCCACGGAAGGCGGTGGCGAAGGGGGACGGCGGAGGGGAAGGGGAGCGCCGCCCGCAGACGACGGCGCGGCGTGTGGGCCTGCAAGCACGCGCTTTACAAACGGCCGTGTCGATGCGCCAGCGCGGCGCGCGGCGCCCATTGGCGCGCAGCGCACGTGCTGTGATGTGGCACGCGCGGAGCACTTCCCGGAACGGCTCCATTGCTGTAAGCAGCGCCCTTCCCGCACCGCGGAAACAGCGCTCTGTTGCCCGCGCAGCTGTACCGTCGTACGTCCGTTGTGTTCCACCAATGCGCCGCCTCCACTTCCGCGGCTAACAAACTCCTCCGCCCCTCATGCCACTGCCAGTCAAAAGATACCTTCGGTCCGTATCTTCCCCAACCGAACCTCTCACCCCGCCCCGTGCAGCCGCTGCATCCGCTCCACCCTCTGCACCAGCTCCTCTACCTCCACGTTTACCATCGACGCTATCTTTTTCATCTGCGCCATATTCAGGTCCAGGAACCGTTCAATCAGGTCCCCGTCCACAAAGTTCTTCGCCGCCGCGCTTCTCGGCGGCGACTCCGCCTTCATCTCCCTCCACTCACTATGCTTCAGTCCCCCCACACCCGGGATCAGCGTCGCCATTGCGTTCTGTACCTCCACGAAGAACTGGTACGCATCCGCCTTCAGTGTCGCAATAACGCCCAGCATCCCATCAGTCGTGCCGAAGATCATCGTATTCAGCGCCGGCGATTCATTTTCAGCCAATTGCATTACAAGTGACCCATGCTCGATTCCATTCACCCTCGCCCCCAGATGAAATTGGCCAACTCGTTCAAGCCGCTCTCTTACGGCTTCAGATGTTGCACGAGAGTTCCGCTTGAACGTGTACAAATGCTTCGAGTGATCTGCTACCATGTATGTGTCATCATCTAGCATTTCAATTGCCATCACCCACACCACTTCGTAGTCCCTCGCCAATTGTTCCAGCCGATAGTTATCTCCGATCTTCCTGCAAGACAGTACTGAGATCGACCGCATTACATCACCCACCAATACAAAGTCTCCCCGCAGCTTCACCCTGTACGCCAGTGTGTGCCCTCGATGTCGATGAAGCAACCGAATATTCAGCATCCCATCCTTGCGTTCTGCCATGGACAGCACCTGAACCTCGGGTCCCACAGATATAATTAGCATACCGTTAAATGAATTCATGCTGTACACTGCGCCGTGGCACTCTCGCTCTGCCACCAGTATGGCCTTTCCTTCGATCACTCGGAAAATTAGCATACGTCCGTCCTTAGGATCTTCATCTCCAGGCAGGTCGAACGCCGTTCCAACCGCCAGAAACTGCTCATTCTTATCAATGCCACTTCCAGTAAACGTGGTCGCAAGAATGGAGTTCCCGTTCTCCATTGTCTTCAGTTTGTACTTGGACAGTGTGTCATACCGCGAATCATCTATAATTCTTACATAGCACTCCAGTATTTCTTCCCCATTGCTATCAACAACCGAAGTCTCAGTGATCACTCCAAAGCATTTCGCAAGCTCCATGTGCGCTATACGACGCGGCTGCTCTCCCAATGGCACAGATGTGATATGCAGTTTCTGGATTTCGTCCACCTCGCCCAAATGCAGCCCGTTCTCAGTTGCAATGGCCAACGAGTCAGGGAACGCCTCGGTGTCAAAACCGCAAACACGAGTCACCTCTTGTAAATTGACATTGGAAACAAGCAGCTTCCCTCCCCCAGTGGTAGAGTACACCACCGTTGGGCGATCGCAAGCTGCAAACACATGATTTGCACCTCGACTCCTGAAAACACTCAATTGGGCTGGTTGTGTGCCAACGCTCAGTTTCCTTCGCTCTGAAACAATTGATAACTGCGTCGAAGAATCTAGCTCCTCAGACGATGCAGCTGTCATCGCAACCTCGCTATTCACAGAGTATGTGAGCAGATAACCGTCTCCTAGACCCACAAGCAGATAGTGATGTCCTTCAAGAGTGGCCAAAAGAACTGATCTAGCAATAACATCACCTCCTAGCCCAATTGTTTCTATCGTTCTTAAAGACGGCAGCGCCAGCAACTTCACGACCGGAACTTCCTTCACTTCAGCCCACAATCCGACAACAGCCAGATACGCCTCTCCTCTGCTAATAACCGGTTCCTCCACATCCGTCATCTGTGATGAAGATGGTAGAAAGTTGCAGTTAAGGCATGAAATCTCCCTTTCCATCTCTGCCTGCTTGACTTCAATCAGATTCTTCTTTTCTGGGTCAACCTTCAACAAAATCAAATTTCCACCGGTTGTCGCGAGCAATAGCTGATGTGTGTTTCCAGATGCTACTGAAATACGCATGTTGGCGGGAGGAGCCCAGCTCAAAGTAGGCTGCGCAGTCATTGTCACGGCATCGGTAACTTGCACGCCCTTCGTTGTGACCTGGACCATTATATCACCCTCCATGTTGGCAGCATACAACGTCGGAGTGTCTTCGTCAAAACCCGGCACAATCGCTGGTGCCATTTCATCAGCGCTGATGAGTTCCAGAGTGCGCGTAGCCGACGTAAAACTCTGAAGCAAATAAGAGTCATATCTATTATCAATGTGTCGTCTCAAAGAAAACATGTCCTTGATACCAGGTAACTCTTCGGCTGCATGCTCAGATATACCTATTCCGTTCCGTATAATCCTCAACGAACCATCTTTTCCTTGGCCTGAACACGTGACTACTTGACCTTGACCGTGTCGCAAGTAGCCCATGCCTTTCACAATACAAAAGTCAAGAATGGGCCCGAGATGAGAGTATGTTTGAACGACCTCAACGAAGCTTCCCGTCTCCTTACTTCGCTCACGTCTTAGTCGAACGAGTTGCGAATCGCCAGTGTGAGATCCAATAAAGGCAAAAGCGCTATCGAGGTACGATATGCAGCAGGCAGTACTTGTTTCGCCAAGTGTTTCTAGTTTGATACCGGTAACGGTGTGTTTCTGATCTGTGATTAATAGAAGAATGCTGAGATAGCCTTTTTGATCGCCTATAAGATACCTTGTGCCTTGTTCGTCCACCATACCGACGGCTGTGATAATTGTGGCTTCAAACGGTTGCGATACGTGCTCGCCATTGGCGGTAATGTGCGTCACAAGGTCATCTCCAAATACAAGAACGCCGCCTACAGGTTCGGGAACGGCAACAAGCTTCGACGCCGTCACATCCAGCACTGCATTCTTCCAAGAACCTTGCGCAATGTCTTGGTCGATCATGCGGATCTCGTAGGTACGCAGCTCGCGATTCTCTTTGCCGTGCGCACACAGTACGGCGACGGTGGGGTTCTGACAGCCGTAGAGGAAAACCATGTCAAAGATGGTATCCTCCACGAGCCTAACGTTAAAAGCGGTTTTATCTGCGTCGCGCTCCGTGGGGACCACCTTGAGCAACCGCTTGTATTGATGGAGCGCAATGCACTTGGCCTTGGGATCAACAATGCTCATGCGTTCGGAGACTCCACTCGAAACAAAATGGTCCTGCATATCGCCGGACGATACGACGTGACAGCGAGCCTCGATGGGGTTCCATCGCAAGATACAGAGCTTGTACTTCTCTGTAATAACGACGAGTTGGTCCTGAGTCTCGCCGGCCATGCGCATGAGATGCATGCCGGATATGGTGCCATGAATAGGAAGCTCAATGGCGCAGGCAAGGCCTTCTTTGGTGATTGTGTAGACCTGGATGTAGTTAACCTTTGCAACGAGCAGGTTGCGCTGATCCGGGGCAAGAAAGCTGCCCACGGCGGTGTGGGACACGCGCGACGCCTTGTGCGCGGTGACGACGTAGTTGTACATGTTTTCTAGCAAGCGGGGTGCGCACAGCGCGTCGGCGGTGGAGACGCAGCGCAAACGGGCAGGAACGGGGGGCTGCAGCGGGCAACGGGCGAGGAGAAGGACGCAGAGCGTCGAGTCGGACCGCTCTAGTAGCTAGATGCGCTGGCAACGCGAGTGTCGTGTTTGACGCTCACCTCGCCATGACATCACGGATCAAAAGGCGCTTGTACGCCTGTGCAGTGTACACGTACGCACATGCGCATCGCATAAGCAGAAACGGCATTGGCGGCTACCAAGGGCCGCGCGGGCTACTGTGGTGCGCGCGCGGCGCGCTGGAGAGATGGGCGGATGCTCTGCTCTTCACGGCGCATGTCTCGTTCTCGTTGCGCTCCGCGCTCGGCCGCGGCGCGGCCCGTTGCAATTCGTGTCGCTTGCGAGCGAACGGCATGCGTAAAGTTCGTCGCTTCCGCCGCGACTACCGTGCCGCTGCGTTGCCGCGTCCGCTCCCTGTTCGTGCGCGTCGTCCCGGACGGCAGCCACCTTCGTCTTCTCCGTTCTGATTGCTTCGTCGCTGCGTTCGCGGCCCCGTCGTCCTGTCTGTGCCTGTTGCGCTCGCCCTTTTCGCCGAGCCGCTGCGTTGCTCTCCTCCTGTGTGAGTCATAGAGCTCCTCCCGCAGCATGGACGCCGGCCAGGCGTCCATGTCAGCCCAAGATGCTTCCTTGTTCCCGTTCATTCTGTTTGTTCTTGCCTTCGTCCTATGGATTGTGGTTGTCGTCCTTGTCGTCCCACGCCTTTTAGGTCGCGCCGTTTCTTTCTTCACCAACCGTGCGTTTGGAGATGACCTACGTCTCGTCATACATTCCATCTATATCTATCCACTTGCAGGACGAGCCGTCGCACATTCTGTGCAATACACCGTCCCCAACGGAACCATAGACGTCGAGCAACTCGTGCTGCAAATACGATGGTGGCGCAAGTCACCCGTCGTCGATTTCAACCAACTTCTCACTGTCGACCAACCGGCTACGTTGGACCGTTTCGCGCACGCGCAACAAGAGCTCCAGAAAGAGAACACCGCCTTTTTCCTTAAACGTCCGTTATATCGTTTGCGAAGATGCTGGCGACGCGCAGCTGCTGCTGCCGATGTTAACGATTCTACGGAGCCGTCCGCTCTCATCTCCATCCATTGCATTGGTTTACGAACGCGAATGGTCAACTATCAGTCAAACTACAACCTCCTCAGACGAGTCACAGAACTAGCAAGAAATGCGTCGAGACGTGCTAGTTTCGTCAATAACAGTGTGCGCTCGAGGGATGTTTGCAACGCTGCCTCTGAATCCGCGGGCCCTGCCATGTCAAGTCCGTCCAGCGTATATGATAAGCTCCCATCCTCATCCCGCTCATCGTTTTCGTCAGTGCAATCGGTCGATGAGAAGCCGCTCATCGAACACTTGCTAGAACTAACGTCTTTTCGTATAACCCACGGCGCTTTCTACTTCTGCGATATGGGTGAATCCCCTTTGGTTCGTCTCTCTGTCAAGTCGGCCAAACTACGTTATATGTATGGTGCTCCAAGTTGCCCTGTTGACAAATGTCGCAAGCGTATTCGCATGCGAATGTCGGGGCTGAGACTAAGCGTTGCGGATAAGGCTTCCGTGAAGAATGTGATTCGCGTCACCTCGGAGGATAATTCGATCGCTGATAGTGACTCTGAAGATGCAAATTATCAGGACGAAAGCAACACCAATCGAATGATTCGAAGGGTTTTATCTCGGGGGTATAGGGGTATCAGTGAACCAATCTTCGAGGCGCAGGCAAAGAATGAATCGCGTAGTGGTTCGACGAACAGAAGGAATCAGCGTCCCGGACTGAAGGCGCACTTCATGCACCCCAAAACGTGGAGCCTAAATCGAAAATCCCACAGAAGCCGCTCCCTTCCGTGTTCGGACGTATTGAATGCTGAGACGGCTATCATCGATTATGTTTTCGATGAACCGGGCGTAGAGCATGTTTCTCGACGTGGAACATCGTCCCGGAAACGGAGCGGGAGAACGGAAGAGAATTTTGGCGTGCGAGACGATTCAAACACTAACCCGCCACCCGTATGCCGTGTCTCCATCGTATTAAGGGGGACCTCATTTTCGTACGACGTGCAGGCCATCGCAGATATTGAAAGGGTGCTCGAGAGACTACAACCACCATTTTATGATCTTGTGCCAGTAGCGAAAAGATTGTTCTCGAGGGAAGGAAAACGAGCAGCCACTGGAATACAGATCACTGTCGATGCTACTCCAGTTTCCGCCGACAATTCGTCGAGCAATGGCTCACGTCCTGGGAAACCTCTTCTTTCCATTCCGTTTGGTGCCCAGGAAACCACATGGAAAGCTTTGGAACTGCTTAATATCCGAACCTGGAAGTCACCGAATCTGTCCAACAGCACCCCAGGTAGCGAAAGGAAAAAAGGTTTTCCTATTCAGAGCAGACTGTTGGTGAAAGCATCGAAAGTTTCTCTACGAACAGAGATACCCTACGAGTATGGTGCGCCTCAGAAAACAGTGGTGACGTTCAAGGACATCGATGCACTTGTTGAAGGAATTGTAAACATGCCTATTGGTTGCTCAAAGCTTGTTACACTTACTCGAATAGTTCAAACTCCTCAAGTGTGGAACGATGAACATCACGTATCATACGATATATTGACATCTCAAACAGAGTTCAGGTTCTTTCCTGACACGCTTCGAATATTTACCGACATTAGCACGACGATTAGAGAGCATTCCAAAAAACCTGAGAGCATCCGATACTTCGTTCCCTATCGAGAAAGAGTGAATATACGCGCCGAAGATGAATACTCCATTTTTCTAACATGCAGTCACGACAACGCATGGAATGATGTTCAAAATGGGATATCAGACCAATACGGAGTAGTCAAGATGCATGGAACGAATGCTGAGTTGGACATGAAACAGGTTGCAACGTCATCCTTCGTAAATGATTCATCTGAACTTCATTGGTCTCTATCTCTACCGAAGGTGTCCGGTAAGCTCGCTCTGGATGTTTCTCAGATGCTCACTTCTATTCAAAAGAGCGAGGCAAAACCTGACGTTGCGGATGGGAGAAACACTGGCGTGTCGTATTTCCACAAGTCACGAACGCCATCGCTTGCACAGAGAATGCTCCTGCAAATTGAAACGTTCGTAGCACACCATAACAGTGTATTACCGGAAGCGATATCTGAAACAACCAGAGATGTCATCGAGCGAACTTTCCTTACCGCTGGTGAGAGATGTGAGTTGTCGGGAAAGCTCGTCTCAAATGATGGTATGCTTTTCCTCGAAGGTCCCAAGCACGCCTTTCTTGACTCGGTGAATTGGAGCGAAATGCGATTCAGCGCCTCGAGTATAGTCGTAGATCTAAATCCACACCATACGACATCATTTCTGAATGTCACAAGGAATTATGCATGTGGTGGTAATCACACCATTTCATCCAAGGAACAGTCTCGGATTGAAGAAAGACGAAGGCCGACTTCTCTACGTATCATCGGGGCTGGTCGTTATCCGAACACAGCAGAATGTCTTACAATGGGACTTGGTAGTGGCCTCGTCATGAGCTCCGGAGGCACGCACAATGCAGCGGATGACGTTTTTGAAATGAATCTTGAGATTGATTCCTTACTGTTGCGCATTCACGAGCTTCCGCATCCATTGTCTCCGTTCTCTTTGGCACCTGAACATGTCTGCTCTGTAGTATCCGCTGATTTCGGAGGCTCCCTTCGGTCAAATCGACTAGGGTCTGAAATGAAGTTCTTTCCGAGGGCGAGGAGAAAGCAGGTATCCATTTTCGGCGGATATCTGCCATGCTCCTCAATAAGGACGAAGAGCGAGAATACGTTCATTAACGAAGATCACTCTCTTCCTCGAACTGTTCTCAAAGGACTTCGTCTCTTGAAACGAAGTGCAGCCAGTCCGTTTTGGGGTTCCTACAACTCGGAGCTGATATTAGAAATTGACGAAGTGAAAGGGTGTATCATGGATTACAGTCTGAAGTGTTTGTCAGGCTTCATCACTTCCGCAATCCCGCATCCCCTATACGAAGACCAAACTGCTATTGCATCCATGTTATCAGTTGACACCATACAGTTTCGCGTTGGTTCCAGTGACTTTTTTGTTCTATCACCAGGAAGTTCTATTGCTGCGCGGAGATCAGGACAGCGAAGTCGAAATATGCCAAACCGAACTGAGAAGAGTCCAGACGAACATTTCTTGCAAAAGATCGTCCCAAAGTTCCTTCAAGCCATAACACATGTGTCATTAAGCAAGGGCTTGCGTTTTGTCATCTCTTCTCTGGCAACAGAAACATTGGCATCACGGAGCCGATTGTTAATTTCAGAACTGAGTTTAGAAATCATGATTCCTTGGGACGATAAGCTGCCTCCCTGGGTGGATGAAGCCACTATGCGAGCCCAAGTATCACATTCAAGCCCGCTCGGAACAGAACCATCTTCAAGTCTATTCAAGGGTATTGGAGTGCTGAGGAAAGTAGGGGAATGCAGAAGAGCTGAACTTGATATGTTCATGGAGTTCAAGCCGTCAATTTGGTCCTCTCGCATTGCGTTTCTCCAAGAAGGACATGTTACGGCACTTTTTGATAAGTTTGGTCGACGCATCCCGCGATGGACTACAAACAATCTGTTTCTAAAATCTGACGGGCGCATTGAATCTGAACCAAACACCCCTTCAAACCAAGAATGGTGGGATTTCATTTCCGATGGGAAAGAGGCATTGATTGTTAAGACCAGAAAGAAGGATTCTGACAGAGATGTGCGGTTAGAGACGACGTCCGTATCATTTCCCGCTCCGATTGTCTTTAAGATATCTCCATCGTGCGTAGAAGTACTCAATGATATGGTGACAAGAATGCAAGAAGGATTATCCAGATATAAGTATAGTTCGGAAAATGCCGGGGATGGGCAAAGTTTCTCAAGCGATGACGGATTGTTAGCCTTATGGACTAGTTATGAACAGAACAGTCGATCTGTAATTCCGAGGCATCTGTTGCTTCATGCTCCTCGAACTAATACCTTGAAGGCACTCGAAACCGTAGAACTGTCGGTACACGTGCTTCCCCCCATTGCCGTCGAGTCCTTGGATGCAGATCGATTCTCTAACCTGCGCACAGATGCTGCGACATTGATACTTTCTCTTCCGCGAGGGTTGCATTTCTTGCATTCTGCACTAACGGGTTTTGACGAAGGAAATCATGATGTCCACGACCCTTTGTCAGGCTCCGCTTCGCAGCCCCCATCTGGTTTCATTTCAATGAAGACAGTTTTTCACACCTCTATACATTCCATTGCTCTACAATGCTATCGACGAGGTCAGGATCCAGCAGAAGTTGGAATTGTCAAGGAAATCACGTTCATTTTGCGCGACCATGTCATCGCCAAGGATGGACCACTCGGAGGGAATTTCTCAAATCCTCGCCAAAGAGAAAAGAACCACGCCGTAGTGGGTAAAGTTGGGTCTTTTAGTCTTGGGTCCGGAGAAAGCTCTCTTTCCGCGTATACCAGTTTTGGGAAGAGTGCTTCTGTTTTTCTTCTCTTGCTCAGAACTTTGGCCTTAAACCACAGTTCACTACAGCAACTAGAAGCGGAAGTACTAGAAGCTATATCCACTCGATATCTAGGGACTTCATTAGCCTCGTTACACCAAAAACATCATTCAGAGGTTTATCGCTTACTTGTCCGTGAAAGGCGCATGGTTTCGGGGGTAAAGAACCAGCTGTTCAAGCAAATCCGAACTGGGCATGAGGAAAATGAAACGTCGAAAGAGTTCGTGATCGACTCCTCCCAATACAATGGCACTAACTATGTGAAATCTATGGATCTGGCAGTAAGAAATGTCAGTGTGAAGATTAGCAAAGAAGAAATGCTGTATGTCAACGTTTTTCTTTGCAAGACGGGCTCGTCAACTAAATCTGGAGATCGTATTCCCCAGAATCGGCACGAAATAGTTATCAAGGCAGCGTTTGGTATTGTAACCGTGTTTATGACCGATCACATCGCAGCAAACTCGTTGCGAATGGTATCGGAGGTTGCTTCATTTGTGGGCAGAGCGACAAGGTTCTTTCCAATGTTAAGGAGTGATACTGAGCAAACGGAAGATTATGATGCGGGAAGCTTGACTTTTGTTTCTTCCCCAAGTAGGGCGGATAATTATGACCAGCAGAGTTCTAGAAGAAGGTATCCTATCGAGTATGCTGGTCTTTCTGGGAATAATTCTGGAGGCTTAGAAAGCGATACCTTTCGCTGGTCTCCACGCTCATATCGTCGGTTGGGTCATGCTCGATCTGTCCCGCGGTTTCAGGTCACCTCATCGGGGGCTAGAGATCTCGGCCAGGCTGAGCGTCAGCCAAATTCCGTTCAAACTTCGACATCTGCCTCTCGACGTCTCACTACTTCTCATAATCGACCCAACGGGTTACATAACACGGAAGCCGACTCTTCCGTGCAAAACCTAAGTCCTAGTTCTAAGAATGGTTACAACGCAAACAGTTTCCTCACTAGTAAGAATGACAATTCTTTAGTAAGGGGAGTCACACGCATGATGAGGTCGCAGGAAAAGGAAACGGGTTCTCTTATAGCAAGTGAGGAATCGAGTATGTATCAAGTAGTTGCTGTGACTACTTCAAGGGAAACAGGTCCCCCTCTCAAGCGGGCAAAGCGTATGATCCCTAAAACTGTTGTTCCACCAGCATTCATTCGACCAAAGAAATCAATGGAAGAATCGCTGACACGCAAATTCTCGCCGGCTATGCACGACCAGAAAGGATTTCGGTCACCAGCTTACCCCGATAGGAAAGGGCGAGAGCAAGCAAAGCAAAAAAGAAACGGACGGCGAACGCAATCAATTCGCTCTATAGATGACAGCCACACCAAGCGGGTCTCGCTAATTTCAAAGCCCAAGCTATTGATTTCTCCGGGTAGCTTCCCAAACATCACCATGTTCTTATCATTCAAGAAGGTTGAAATGCAGTACATGCGCGGAAGATATGTGTCGATCAAAGATCGACATGATGCAAGTAGGAAAACGGTAAGAGATGCAGGTGTAATCCTTCTAGTGAACCAGCCAAGGTTGACACTAATGTCTTCAGCAAACGGTATGTGCTCTATTGTACTGACCGCTTCATCTTCCGATCTTCGGTCTTCGAATGACCCGAAGTGCACCATGGCCGGAGCAATCTCCCGGTTTGGGGTGACCATAAGTATCGCTCAAGATATGTTTCCCCGAAGCCCTCCCAAGCTTATTTTGTCTGCTCGCATCTCCGAGTTCGTCGCTACCTTGGAGGCACGTGATTTGCAATCAGTCCTCAAGTTTCGAGAAGAATTCAAAGAAGACCTTAAAGGCGTTCTTACGGCATTCATGTCAACCAAAGATTCTATATCCGAAATGGCCCGAGCTACGAGGCTAATGTCATCTTCTCTAGGGCGAAGAGCTCTGTTTTCGACTGTTGCAATTGACTTGCTCTTTGAAGATTCTAAAGTAATTCTGAAGGGTTTCCATCCACAAGACACGTCAATGAGCATCACCTACCTTTTGGACGGACTTTTCTTCTCAGCAGTAGCGTCTGAAGCGGACAGTGCAGCTCTAACGCTCGGTTTACGGCTATATGGGCATGGTCTATGTTTGGCTGCGCCTGCTTGGGGCTCTGCCGAAGTTCTGCGATTTCCTAGTTTGGATGCCCGCGGGGTTCAGTGGGTGGAATCAATAGGTGTCCCGACTTTATTGAAAGTTACCGCAGAACCTCTGACAAACTCAACCTCAGTTCAGGGACTCCGCCATATTCTGTTCACAGTATCAGGATTGATGGCGTTTCAGAACTTACCTGCAACCCCTGGTGATTCTCGTCTTCACGACAGCACTCGTCTAGGAAATCCAGATCCTGACCTGCCTTACCGAGAAGACCCCGATCCCGTGCCGGGTACCCCCCTGACCCGCTCTTTCGCTGCTTGGGAAAGAACGAAAGGAGTTCGTATGGAGTTGTCCATCCGACCCATGTCTCTGAGCCTGGTAAGCGGTCCGGTTGTGGCATTGTTTCATTTGCAAGCGGTGACCGGTACGTTCGAATGGAATAAGCTGGTAGAGAAAGGTGTCCAACTTCAAACTGCGATCAATATCCCAAGAATTTCGCTTTCGTTTATGCGCATGCCATCCGCAGACTTTTCTGTACAAGAAATCAAACCTGAAGATGATAGAACAAGTTTGTCTGTTGCGTTAGAGAGATCTCGCGTGGATGTGCTGAAGTCTCAGGAAGACCTTCAACATACATTCATATTTCGCGTAGAGGTCCACGGCGTGTCGGGAAAGCTCCACCCATGGCGACTTTTACGAGACGCTGCTGCTTGGGCTGATGAACAAGAGTTTGTTTCTGATCTACAGTCCATGAACTACAATACTCTGTCTTCTAATCGTCAGCGTCTCCCCAAACCTGTGGGCACAACCAAACAAACCGAGCATCGCGTGATTCTCGTGGGATTTAATGTTCAACGTTTCAAACTAGCGGTTCCACTCCTAAGCTCAGAGGAGTACTCTTCATCGAGATTGGCACTCAGTGCGACAAATCTACATTTGTTTGCTCGGCAAAGATTCGAAAACCCCGATATCTCTGTTAGAAATGTCATAGAAGTGAAGTCTAACTTTATAGGCATCTTCTGGGAAAGTTCATCGTTGCTAAGTTCACATCATGCCCGTATTGTTTTGGCAATCAATCATAATTCGCAAGAAGGATTGTCTCTGTTCGGACCAACATCAGTCGTGATAGTTCCAGGAACATGGATGATTCACCCGAGGAAAGATTTCATCATGGCTATAAACGAAGCAAAGAACGTCAAGGAGTACAAACACTTTTCAGAGAAAACAAAGGAAATGATTTCCCGCCCGGATGCGTCTAGACCGGGCAGTAGTGTGGCGGGTGATTCTACTTCTAATCCAACTGAAAAACAAGATCGTTTGCTCGTAGAGAGCCTGAGATTCAAGATAACGAGAACAAGCGGGTTTATCGAAGGTCTCGGAGATGCAGAAGACGGACTCTATGCGAAACAGACAGGGTCCGTAGCTACTGATCTTGTGGCAAAGTTAAGTATACCGGCTTTTAGTATAGCCATTGCAAGGGATGTGAATCACGATTTTGACCTTATAGACGTAGACTTCTCTGGAAGGGAAGGAGAATTTCCTCAAAAATGTCTACAGCGTGTTTCGAATCTGTTCACTGAGTTGTTTGGGGCTGATGCTGGGGAACAAGAACTGACACAGGATCACTTGTATTTTAAGGAGTCTCCAAACCGAGTGCCAGGACGGAAAGTTTCTCGAGAAGTTAGCTTGTTAGTTCGTTTTGGAGAGTCTTTATATCGAGCGCAGGAAGAAGCCAACATGTCATTTGAGTCGAAGTTCGGCTTTTTCGCAGGAAAACACTCAGCCATTTTGTTGTCAGTAGCAACAGCACCTGTTTTTGGAGAGGAAGAAACTCACACAACAGTTTACACTGGTATATCCCCGGATTTGAAGCTTGAAATCACCCCTCTTCTTGAGGGTGCCACTCCTCAGAGTTTGCGGTTATCGACGGCGAGGATGTTGCATGGCATAAGCCCATGTTTCGCACCACATTCACTTTTCCATGTATCTCGTGTTACCGCATTGATGGAAGTGAAGACTGTGCTGTTGGCTGAAAGACGTCATCGGCTGCAACTACCAAAAATATCTGCAACTGGAGCTGCGGAAGCTTCAAATTCAATTCTACCGGTGTTCGAGAGTTCTGAGAGAAATGCCCTCGTCGTGCTTGGCAGAACAAAACAAAAGGGTAGTACAAGAGCTGGAGAGGGAGCTACTCAACCTGCAATAATCAAATCAACGTCGATAATACCAGACCGTGACGTAACAGATAATACGATGTCTGCTGAGCCCTCCACAGGTTCAGAGATCAAAGTAGAACCGGTCATTCGACTACAACTGAAGTTCGATTCCACACCAAATGCAAAGGTCAGTCAGATGGATGTTTTCGTCTACCGTCTCCTCTTCGGTACTAACCGCTCAAGGACCTCGGCAAGCGTGCCAGCTCCCTCTATTGGATCGTATGCTATACTTCATCAGGGGCTGGTTAGGGCGAAGTGGGACTTCTTAAGTTGTAATCTGTCGCTCAGAGAGAATATGCTGTACAGCATACGATCCATGGAAGATTCACCACGTCGTAACTGGACTTGCGTTGGGAACATATTGAACCATTTGAAGTTTGATGTCCTGAGATATGATACTCATACTTTGCGGCTGAGTATTGATGCATTGGCGATGAGTTGTTACGCTCTGCCGTATGTTGTTGTTTTCGAAAGCACTGACATAAGAACGGATGTCTCACATACTCTGCTTCAGGCTATTGCGAGGCTTATGAGTCTTGTTAAGAAGCTCAAAAATGAAGTTAAGCTTCTATCTGGGAGAGACATCGCCAAAGGATCCAAGCCAGTGGGACACAAAGAGCCCACGATACGAGACAATCTAATTTCTGCACGTAGTGATCGTGAAGAGAGTTTGTCCGACGCACGAGAAGAAGGGCAAACGGAAGTCAGTGCAAACCTGTCCTCTGAAGCTTTTGCTCACGTTCTTCGAATGAGCAGCGAAACTCTCCTTCTGCCGACCGGGACCAGTGTTAGTATGAAGGGAAGAAGTTTGGTGTTGGTCATGAGGGGTTATCAATTTGACGAACGTCGCCACAACGCAACAGTTTCTCTATCGGGGTATGATTTGCGACACAGGCATTTGGTCGTGGCGGATGAGTCTATTAGGACATTGAAAGAGAAAAAGCTGGAATTCAACTTTGATATCATGAAGCTTTCTTACAAGGACGAGGAACGACAGATTATCAGTGATTTATGCAAAGTTCCTGATCCAGCTCTTGTTCTTCGTGTGCGGGACGATTCGCAATCGCTAGAGGTAGACTTGCAAGGCAATCTGGACATTAAGCTCGGTTCAGGGTTCTACAACTGGAGACACTTCAGAGATCTTGCTGTTCTTACTCTCTATGGCATAGACGTCGTCCCTAATGCCCAGGAATCTGCAGGCCGAAGTGATGGGGCATCACCAGCTCGTGATGATGACCACTGGAATGGGAGAACTCCTCAACTGACAGTCAACTTGAACCCAAGAATTGATGTAATAGGAGATTTCACATCTGACGTCTTGCACAGGATGAAGGACAGGCTCGGAAATGGAGAAGACATACCAGGATATATGTACCATCACATGGTTCTGCCTTTAGAGGCATTGGCGGAGCTGGTCTGTGGTTCGCTGGTTAGACAGAGATTGTGAAGTAGATGTGTTTAGTCATTTGGTTCGCCGTCAGGACTTCCTCTTGTATATATGAAATCCATTTGCGTGAGTTTGTGCGCAACATATACATGGTTGTCACCTTCCTCTTCACTAAAAGACAGATATTAGGAAACGTAGATGGTTTTGCCTTCAACCCAGAACGTGAACAGGAGGTTCCCACGCCTGCGGACAGGAATCTCGAGGTCCTATCTTGACATGGTGATACATGCATAGGCCCTCCATCCTCAAATGTATCGCAGAATCGCATCACGAAAGGGCATCTTGCTCGTTTATGGACGGGAACTTGGGAGCACTGGACCTTCTTTGTCACAATCGGTTATTGTCGAGATCATCGCCATCCACCTCTTCCACGTCCGTAACCCGGACTTCTCCCTCGACCTCTGCCACGCCCAGGCCCCATTCCTCTTCGCCCTCGTCCACCACCTCCACCTCTACCACCCCTTCCTCTGCCCCCACGTCCTCCCCTTCCACCTTTACTAACCCCTCCTCGTTGCGGCGGTGGATTTGTAAAGCGCGTAAGTGGCATCAATTTGTCCGGGCCCATGAAAATCTTATCGCCCGGTTTGAAGCTGGCGGCAACCACGCCATCGGTAGGTTTGACAGAGAAGTAAACTTCGTTGATCGGACCGAGTACTTCTTCTACTTTTCCAACTTGAGTCTTGTTCTCCAAATAGACTGCCGCGTTGAACTTTGGAACCTGTGCTGCTGCAGTCATCTTGTAGACCATTTCACCTTGACAGGGATGGAGAAAAGAGCCCGTCTCAATTAGAGATTCAGGAGGTCCTTCGTCATATCGGCCATTAAAACGTCCACCACCACGAAAGCCGCCTCCTCCCCGAAAGCCGCCTCCTCCTCGAAAGCCACCTCGACCGCCGCCTCGACCGCGACCTCCAAAGCCTCGACCTCCTCCAAAGCCTCGACCTCCTCCAAAGCTTCGACCTCCTCCATAGCCTCGACCCCCCCCAAAGCTACGACCGCCACGACCCCCTTGACCCCAACCGCTCATCCCAAGAAAATGACAGAAATCTTCTCGGCTTTAGAGCGGATCAAGGATGTTTGAAAATGCTTTGTTGACCGTGACTTTTGTTCTTTTGCTTTCTTTCTAGAATTCTGTGATCCTCTCCGTCACAAGTTGAAACGATCCTTCTTAGACCTTGCAGCGGGTGCGAGCGGTTCGTAAACGATGTGGTTCGCAGTTGTGCATTCATAGACGGCGGTGAAGGCACATCGCTCGAAATGTATTCAACCAATGTGGGTGCCGTCGTCTCTACGGGACGAATACCCTTGTATGTGATTGTGGACTTGCCGATTCTGCATTGCAAATCCCATGATAGGATTCCGCTCGCGACGGTGGCAGCAAAAGAGATTGCCATCAAACAAATTTGTGATCACGTATACAAATTACCGACGTAATTGTTCTACTCAGCACTCCCCGAGTTGACGAACAACTTCATCCAAGGGCTTCGAATGGGGTATAAAGCTATCCTTCTAGCCTTCTACCGTCGTACCAGGGTATCATAAAGCTACAGTTTCGCTTGTGTGCCGCTTCTTTTCCGTTGCGCGTAATGCATTTCATGAATTTGTTCAGGCTCAACGCGGGTCATGGAAGATCGCACATTTGTGTACAAGAGCCCTTTTGTGGCGGGAATTCCACCTGATTTCCCGAACAAGGAAAACGTGCACGTGTTGAAGGATGCTTTCCAGCATCGTCCCGGGCCCTTTAGAAGACTGCTTCAATGCGACGAGTGGCTGTACACGCTGCTTTTAGAGTATAACGTTGACGAGAAGGATTGCGTGGAAAACTTTTTGCTGAGTAAGTTGTATCATGGACTGGAAAAGGACGAACACCAATTGATGTACCCAGCACTCGATGATTGCGCAAAGCCTTTCTGGAGCTTTATCTTGAAGGACTATCGACAGCGATACGTTCCAAGCGAAGACCATAAGCCGTTTCTGCTACATCCTTTTTCGGACAGAGCGTTGACCAGCATCAAGCTGCAAGTCAAAACTGTTAACGGCTCACTTCAGGTCTATGAACATGAGAGTGAGTTGGCGAACGGGCCAAATTCATTTCCCAATGTGTTCCCAAATGTAGCGACATTCTCAGAACAAGATGTTGATATATTGGACAAAGTTTCGTCAAATGCGTTTCGCGTGCGCCTCAGGCAAGTCGAATATTGCTTGAAGATGGCTTGGTGGCGAAGACATGAGAGGCTAGAGAAAGAAATTGAGGCACTTCATCAGTTGATAGGCCACCCTAACATTCTTCAACTGAAGGGGTTGTTAGTGGACGATGAGAAGCGAGTGTTGGGAATGCTCACTCCTTTCATTCATGGAAACACATTGCGAATGGTAAAGGAGTGTGGAGAGGAGCAGAAATCAAAATGGAAAGCGCAGTTGCTCGATGCGATCAACTTCGCACACAAGCTTGGTGTGGTATGAGGCGACGCGAAGCCAGAAAACATTCTAATCGATTCTAATGATGATTTGTATCTCATTGACTTTGAGGGTGGTTATACTGATGGGTGGGTGCCCTTCGACTTATACGACACCATAGAAGGAGACAACGTGGCTGTTCCGATGCTTTTATCGTTCATCGACTCGTTGGGCTGTTCAACCAAGTGAGTGATTCTTGCCATATCCAGGCGATATATTAACGTTGGAGCGGCCTAACATGATAACGAGCAGTACGCTCTTTATTAGAACGGCACTTTTCCGGATGCCAACAGCATAGTCGATTGCAATCTGATTGCAATTGGGCTTGCCATTGCAATTAGATTGCAATCACTCGCTGTTGAAGCAATCGCTGATTGCGGTTTGTTGATTGCAATCGATTGCGCAAGCAATCGATTGGAACCAACCCCTGAAAGGAAGCTCTGGCACTATACTGGGTCATCTAGAACTTCTTTTCACATTGACAGGAGTTTCAGAGGATTTCAGCTTTTAGATATTCGCTAAAAGTCGTTCTCCTTAATAGAGAGTTCTAAACGTGAGCAAAAGAAGTGTGTGCATAACTGCAGAGAGTGAATAAAACTTAACTTCGTCATTGAAATCCTGCTGGAGCAAACTTCCGCATCGATGTCCCTTTGAGAACAATAGCTGTTTGCTCTCCCACAAATATAGATAGCTTTGCAACAACAGCTTCCGGACACCCTCTTTCCACACCCAATATCACAGGCACTGAGAGGCGAGTGCGACTGATTTCTCTCTTGGTTGCTTTGTTTTCTAAGACAGAAACTAGAGCAATTGGAGTCCTGCTCTCTATTTGGCGGTAAGCAGCTCGAAGCTGCACTGAAACCGAGTCTTCCAGCAAGCCCTTCTCCACAGCGCTATCCAGATCGATTATGACAGTCTGAACGTTTCCTTCATCTGTGAATTGCATTAGTTCGTTAGAGTTTCCGTCCTCCTTACAATCTACTCCAACAACATCATGCATAAACTCAGCACCGCTCGCGAGCTTCGAGTCCGTAGATTGTATAAAGTGAACCTTCAACCGAAGGTTCTTCAAATTTTCAACAATAGACATGCGAGGGCTCTGCAGCATACCTCCTCCGATAGCATCAGCACTTGGGTTCCGGGTTCCGTACGATGAAAGCGCAGTTGTTTTGAAAGAGAGAGGATGTGAGGTGTTTTCGAATCCATCGATGACTGGCACTATTTCGAAACTGATTTCTTCGTGTAACTCGTCACTCGCCATTGCAAAGATACCTGTGAATACATTATCTTGGGAAATGTCATCAAAGTATATCGCTGTTCCGTCATCGGCGAGATCAACAGAAAGCCCTGTCCGATTGTGCATCTTTGAGCTCAGATGATAAGCCCTAAAACTCTCCAAGCCGTCAATTGGATCTTTTCCTTCCAGCTTTAGAGAAAGTTTGACGACGCTAGGTTCCCCAACTCTGATTATTTTTGGAGATGCTTGAAGAATCGCCTCCACATTATCTTTCACTCTATCGTCGGACACCAAAGAGTTGGAATCAGACTCATCATTTTCCATATCTTCTTTGTCGTCATCGTAGAAAAGTTCCTGTTCTCTCGTACTACTGTCAAGCATTGTACGCATTACGTGCTTCAAAGAAGATCTTGGCGTCCCTTTCCATGTAAAAACCTTAAAAGGGTTAACAATAAGTTGGGTGTTATCAGTAACCAATGGTTCACTTTCGCCTACCTCATGTGGAGTAGGAATGAATGAAGCTTCTGGAGATGGCATATAAGTTTCATAGTTCTCAGATGTGGCGGAACTCTCAGGTTCTATCGATTGTTCCAGTACATTTGGAGAGTATTCCATTTCGAGTATTTGACTCGGCTCCGGGATTAAGGACGGGTCTCCCACTTCTGGTCCGTCAGAGATTTGAATCTCTTTGAACGAAGATAACGAGGGAGAGGGAGTCTCAAGATGGCTTCGAGTGCACATAACACCTAGTTCCTGTTCTCCTTTCTCATTTGTTCTTATGCACGTCGCGAGCTTGCACGATTGAAACAATCTGCGGCATCGAAACTTAGCTCTTCTTGAAGGCTGAATACACTTTTCAGGACAAAATGATGATCTCTGTGCTTCTATCGTGGAGCTAAGGAAAACTAGTAGAATGAGGAAGAGGGGTTTGAGTGACATTCTGAGAGTAGAAACCCTCAGGTTTCGAATTGCACACATCTTCCCTGCAGTTCAATAATGGTGCTGGCGATTCAAGTTGCCGTCTTTTCCGTGACTTGTCTTTAAGTACAACTATAGGAGAGAAGACGGGTATCAGAGTGTAGCACAGGATATATATTGTAGGAAATAAAGAGTGTGATTGTAAACAGATGTTGACTCAAAAAGTTTTTTTCTTAAGCGGTCGTATTGCGATCACACTCGTTTACAAGTTTTTCTCGTATTCTAGGCTGAGCAGAATATAGAGAGGCAGGTAGAGAGCCAAAGGATTTTTGCTTTGAATTCACAAGGCTGCACATGTTCACTCTACGGACGTTGATATAACCTTTTGAAGGCATTTCTTCCACAACTCCTTAATAATATTATTGACGTGCTACTGTTGTGAAGATAAGAGGATTAAATGTCTTCAACCTCTCACAAAGGTTAGCGCTGTTCAGCGATGTCCCCATCTCAACGCTTGTGGTAGTACTTTGCGATCAAGATAAGGCACTTTCGAGTGAAACATTTAACGCGAATTCATTCCCGAACTTGGTTTTCTGGTCCACAGAGAGCATGGGAAATGGTTCATAGGATAAAATATTGGAAAGCAACGCTTGGCGCTGCGCCATCCAATTAAATTTGACATCACCTCAATGCAATGAAGCTTTAATCTCAAGTGCATCTCCGTAATTTATGTAGAGTTATGATCCCGTGCACAGATTGGGTTTGCATACTTGCCCATGGATCTCTTCACCGAACCTGGGCAGAAAGAGAAACACTGTGTTATTGCTCGCCATACTAGCTCTGCTGCTCTCAACTCCTGAAGAGCTGCGCAGTTCTTCGGCCTGAAGTATCCCACGCTAGGCTTTTCTTCTGGGAATACAAGCGCACGACGATACTCCATTTTCGAGAGTATCAAACATGCCAAAGCGGCAACGCCAGTATTCTCTCTCTCCAGTCTGGGAATGGGTTGCCATCCGCACTGAAGCTCCGCTTCGTATTCCAACATTCATATCGCCGACAGTTTTGAAGTCAAACCGGCTTCGTCCGTCTGCGGTGAGTCAAAATCGACAAAAGACTCCAGATTCCTTGCAAATGAGCGCTGGAAAATGTAAGACTCAAATCGTCGCTGCCGTACTTTCTGGTCTTCTTCTTTTTCCTCACAGCGGGCTTGCGTTAACAGAGCCTCAGAAACTCGTGGCAGAGGCATGGCGAATCGTCGACCAGTCATTTGTGGACCGAACGTTTAACCACAAGGACTGGTTTCAAACTCGAATGCGTGCTGTAAAGAAGTCGTACGGGTCCATGGAAGAAGCGTACAAGGCCATAAGGGATATGTTGGCCTTGCTGGAAGATCCTTATACTCGCTTCCTCACGCCACCCGAATACATCTCGCTCACATCTTCCACAACTGGTGAAGTTGCCGGAGTAGGTGTGGAAATGTTTCCTACCAGGGTCGATAACAATTTGAAAGTTACTGCCCCAATAGATGATTCACCAGCAGAGCGAGCGGGAGTTCGCCCTTCCGACGTAATAAAGTTTATTGATGGCGAAGACACTAGTAGTCTTACACCTGATGAAGCTGCAGCACGGATTCGAGGTAGGCCAGGTTCAATTGTCACACTAACCGTTGTACATGACGGTGGAAACGGCAAAGAAGAATCGTTCAATTTAACCCGAGTGAATTTGAAGCTGAAGAGCGTGAAGTCGTCAATGCCAAAGCCAAGAGAGCTTTACATAAAGATCAAACAGTTCAGTTCTTCTACTGCCGATGATCTGAAAGCGGCCCTAGAGGAATACAATAATAAGGAGATAGACCGAATCATTCTTGACTTGAGAAACAATTCAGGAGGCTATTTTCCAGGTGGGGTTGACGTAGCAAGACTTTTCCTGAAAGCCGGAACTCCCATTGTGTATGTAATGGACAAGAGTGGCGTTGCAGACGAGATTGACAATGCCTATGACGGTATGTTAACGGATGTTCCAATGTGCATATTAGTGAACAGTGGAACAGCAAGTGCAAGTGAGATTCTCGCAGGGGCCTTGAAAGATAATGGGCGCGCGAGGCTAGTTGGAGAACAGACTTTTGGAAAGGGAGTCGTACAAACTGTTTCACAACTGAGCAACGGGAGTGGAATAGCCGTCACTGTCGCACGATATGAGACTCCAAATCACATTAACATCAACAAGGTTGGTATTGCCCCAGATTTCAAGAGAGAATGTAGTCTAGACGCAGATGTACATACCTGTCTGCCGCCCAACTTTTAAAGATGACGCCGTGTTGGAGTGAAGGAACGACCGATCCAGTTCTACGATGACCTTCCCGACCTCATATGACAGTCAGCGGGAGATAGCCGGTAAGTCCGCGGGACAACGATATTGACCAGAGTGAGTCTTTCGAACATACCGACGCGATTGAAACACATAACTTTCCGTAGTCGTGCTCTTGTGTTTTTCTATTGTGCACATGATGGATCATGGGGCCCGTTCTCCGTTACAACACATGTTCCCCGAAGAGTTTCTGTTGCGGTTTTCATTGGCAATGAACCTTTTGCCCAAAAAAGAAGGGATAGCGAGAATAAGGAAAGCACAGATTGTTTTAGAAGCGACGAGCTATGAAGGTATGTTCGTACTCGAAGCTTTCCATCACGCCTTGGTTCATTGCATCTTGTACCTGGAGTATGGGCTCTTGACTCAATCGGGGCAGCGGTTTGTCGACCAGCGACGTCGAGAACGAATCAATCGTACTCGACCCTTTCTCCACGAGGACTAGCCGCATGTTGGCGCGGCCGTTCAGGACATGCATGTGTGAGACACGACCTTGAAAATTTCTAAGTTTATAGATGGGATGTCATCATGGGACGATACCACTTCGGAACGCCATTTTGCACGGACGTCGGTGTCATGGTTTGCCTGGATGTTTTACGATAAAGCTATCAAACTGAAGCATAGAAACGGAACCATTGAGAAGGCGATGTACGGTGACTTGTCTCTACAGTATGAGTAGATGAAAGAAGAAAGGCATAAAGAGATGTTCGAAAATTCACTTACCCAAGACAATTGGTAAGAACGCGGGCTGTTCCTAATGGCCATGTGATAGGAGATACGAGAGGGGTGCTAAGCTGCAGAGATATCACTTGCGAGAACGGCAGTCGGTTACCAAGTAGAATAATGACGGGTCTTTAAGAGTTGGGTAAAATGAACTTGGAACGGGAACGGTAATGTGTAGTGTGCTTGTATGCTGTGATACATGGAAGGGTACGTGGTGGTTCTGAGTGCACTGCAAAGCTTCTAAAACGAGCGAGACATAATCTGTACATGGATGAGATACGCCTAGACTACAAAACGGGTAGCGGGTGTGTAGTCAAACATGGTCATCGTGGAACATCCACCGTGTTTGCTTGGGTGACCTTCCTTGGCAGTTGCGAATGTAGGTGTCGTTATCGGGGGGAACACCTTTCTTCGAGGCGCTGCTCAGCATGCTGACAATACTAAGACAAACAGAGGTTACGGTGAGCGCCGGACTCCACCCGTCGTAAAGCACGTTGAGACAAATATGGCCATTCGAGTACACATGCGGATGGCGCGGAGTAGGCTGTAGAAAAACGACTTCCGGGGCTTCCATAGGATAGTCTGAGGGGAAAACGAAACGCAATGTGTACTTCTCATTCTCGTACACGCTACCGGCCGCGCCGGTGACGGTGACGAGCCACTCGTCCACTCGATCAGTCTCGGAAACGGACATGCCGGGAACGGGCGGCGACTTGACGGACCATTCCGCTAACTCACGCGTGAGGCGACGTTGCGCGACACGCGTGAGCTCTTTCCGACGATGCGATGAAGGGCCGCCCATATTCATGGCTTGGAGGGTGGCACGTGCAGCGCCGTATTGCGGACGGCGCGAGTCACTGGGCACGCGACGATGGGGGTTCATCAACGAGACGGGCGGAACGCGGCAGTGGCGGCGATGGCGGCGGGAAGAATGCAGGACGGAGGGAATGCGGGAAGGGGCGGATGAAGACGGGGGGGGGGGGGGGGGGGGGGCGTGGAGTGGGGGGAAGAGGGGAAGGGACGGTGGAATACGCGCGGTGATCAGGAAGGGCAGGAGCGGTGACGACGGACCAACTACTTTTTGTCGTGCTGTGCCAACAGGGGAACCAGTTCAAACTCCTCAGCCGCTGGCGCCTGCAACTGACATCTAAATATCTCACGAGCGTGCTTACAGATCCCGAAAAATATGCGCGAATCAGAGCGCACGTGCAGCGTTGCTGTTGCGCGCGCCACGGCTGTCAGTCTTTCGATTCACTGACATCGGCTTTGCTGTCATTACGTCGCAGCGCAGTGCCACCTTTGCAGCGGCGCGAACGAGAACGCCGGTCCTTCGGGGACAAGCATCGCGCTCGCGCTTTTCGGCACCCTATGCAAGGTTTGTATGTCCCGATCCCGGACTACGGTGTTTGGGCCTATAGCCAAGCAATCAGAACGTTCAACGAGATAGAACGAGTAACGAGCTTTTATTCAACGCTCAACAGTGGAGATAGAGCATAGCTAGTACAAGGCACGACGCGCCACATCCCAAAACTGCAGCAAAGTTGCCACTGCCAACTCAGTAGTATGGCAATGACATGGGCTTGAAGTCGAGCAGCTGGGCCATCACCGGCACCTTGTAAAGAAGCATAGAGTGAATCACACCTCCAACGCCACACATGGCCAATCGGCCGTTCTTGATTTCCTGCAGCCTGGTCTTCTCAGTGTACTTGAGTCCCATCGGGTTGAACCCAAGCTCACCAGGAACAGCGCCATCATCGAACATGTCAGCGTAGGAAATCTTTCCCTTGTGAAGAATGAACTCACAAACACCGCAGAACAAAAAGATCTGCCACAGACCGGCAGCCGGAACCTGGAAGAAAGCCTCGGTAGCCACTGGGTTGGAGAACATTGGGCCCGGAAGATGCACAAATTCTTGAACAAGAATGCCGAGGAAGGCGAGCATGCACACGCGACCGTGCTTGATTTCGGACTCTTGAAGCCACTTGATATCAATTAACTCCGAGATGGCGAACGGGTCAAATCCGGCGTAGCCGACCATGTCTTCGGACAGGTTCTTCGGCTTAGGGAGGAAGGGCACGGAAGGCGACACCTCAGCCATGCGCACCACGCCGCGGGAAACGGGCGTGGCGGAAAGTCGCGCGCCGCATATCGAAGAGCGAGTCAAAGCCGGGCGTGCACCAAGGGAAAGGGCGGGGATGAAGGCGGCCATCGTGCAGAGAGTACTGTTCTGTTGCGGAGAAGAACCAGTCGGAAAGGCTTGGATGCTGCCGGAATGACGAGAACGTCAGGTGAAGCGGCGGGGGATCACGAAGAAAACTTAAAGACCGAGTTGAGGGGGGGGGGGGATGTGCGCGATATCTGTAGGGTAATGTGGTGATTCGCGCACAGCGCGGAGATGAGCGGAAGAGCGGAATTGGGGGCGCGAGAAGCTGGTTGAGGCCACACGCATTGGCACCGGAATCAGCTCGGGCGGGTTGTGGTCGCAGCTCTCGGCGAGGCGGATCGTCTGCGCGACGCCACCCAAACTGTGACAAGTGGAAGCACCTCCAGATCTTCTCGCCAAAAGGCGTTGATATTTTCGGTTCGTGGTCGTTGCCGTCTTTGAAAAGTGAACACGCGTACAAATGGCCGCGTGTCGTCGTCTGTTCTCACTCACGTTAAAGCTGTAATGGGGGCCGTTTCTGTTGTGAATGCGCGAATGTTGCTCGCTCCGAATTGCAGTGATCGTGGAGCCTGGACGCCACCGCGCGGCGATTACAAGGGTAACAGAAACTTGTTCATGGGACGATATCTTACCCCACACCAGCATTCGCCATCCCATCTCCTTCCCCATAAAACTTCTTTTCCCTCGCGCCCATCCTCACTTCCTCAGCCTCGTAGCGACCCCATATTCATCTCTGTGTCAGGTACAGTGGGAAATGGACATGGACGGCATACTGCAGTCCGACGGGATGGGCGGGCTACTTCCGTCTGATCCACGAGCCCATGTATCCTTTCGCGCCGGTATTCTCAACCGCGATCCCGCAACCAATCGGGTTGAAGCCGATCCACGCAAGGGCATGTTTCGGATAATCACAACCAATGACGGTTTGATGCACCTGCAATGGCGTCCCCGCAATTCAGGCTCAGTAGAGCAAGATCTCATTTTATTCAATGGCGACGCAGAGGTTAAGCAGGTTACGAGCTGTCCGCCGTCTGCGAGGGTGTACGTGCTCAAGTGGAAAGAGGGTGATACGCGTATGTTCTTCTGGATGCAAGGGAGTGACGCATCTCAAGACGCTGCCAACATTGCATCCGTTAATCGTCTGTTGGAGAGCGGTCCCGAGGGTATTTCACAGGTATAGTTTGCTCAAGCAATACCGCAACACAGGTGTTGAATAAATTCGCTACTAATCACACGTCTGCTCTGCCTGTTTGTGTTGCGTAGATGAACCTGGACACTCTCCGTTCTCCGCAGACACCCCCACAACCCGTTACTCAGAACCAACCCGGCAGTAATCCTGCCACAAGCCCCCGTCCGACACCCATGGAACCGCCTTCAACAGTCGGTTTGGATCCAATTAACTTAGAGCGTTATCAAGGCATGATACCAGGCACCGCCCTTGCTCAACGTAGAGAGGAAGTTTTGAAAACGCCAACTCTTCTTGACTTGCTCAATATGGACATATTGCAGCCAGCCCTTCAGAGTTCTTCGTTTCAAGAAAAAATCCCAGCGTTGCTCGCGAAGCTACCTGAGCAGGACCGATCAATTGACAAACTGGCGGATGTGTTAAGGTCGCCTTCGTTGAGGGGGCAGGCAGCGGCTCTATCGAATGCTCTACATTCTGGACATGCGAATGAAATTCTAAGCTCATTTGGACTTCCCGTCAGTAGCGGACAGCAAATATATCGATACGGCTTGAAGCAATTTCTAGATGCACTTGTCAAATATGAGAAAGATCAGAACACCGGCAGCTAACTTTTGGATTTCGCAGTCGAGGCCTTACCAATGACTATGTGAGTACAAAAGTACCGTTGTCTATCACGTCAAGAACTGCTTCTAGTACAGTAACTTGAGTCCATTCAGCTTGTATGCGAATTCTCAGCGCTCTTCATCTCAGTATTTTATGCGATAGCGATTTCATGCTAGGAAATGGACGTGTACAAAATAGTTCCGTTTCCGTCCACTAGAAATATAAAGCGCAACGCGACCTTTGGAGCCACAAGAGATTCAGAGATAATTCAAGGCAAGACTTTGAGGACGAACTCCAATCATATTGAAACTCAAATAGAGACGCATTGTGGATGTATGCCCCTTAGCGGAATAGTACCCCATTGGCAATAGTTCGAAGTTCGAACACTGAAATATGTGTTTTTGTACCAAAAGAAGGCATCCGACTACGCCTTTTCCGCTTTGAAACATGAACAGACTGATCTGTTAGAGTGATGCCCATCGAACGGTTGCGGTAGTCCCGTAGCCTTTGGGTGATTGACGCCTCAACTTGTTCCGTCAATGCTTTTCCTGAGTTTTCAAGTGCCGCACTTGTTCGGAAAGTCGGTACGTTTGGCAAATGCGTTTGACGAGACCAGATATTCGAGGATTAGTGTTATCCCATTCGCCTAGATCTTCAGGCATGGTCAACGCCGAGTCGCCAAGAGATTTGTTGAGCTGTTGAAGGCAGACAAGTTGGTTCTGCATGTGAAACAAGTCCCTCCGAAGCTGAGATACTTCATCCTCCAATTGCTGAAGTTGTTCTGGGGAAGGAGCAGGCTGCGCTTTCAATTTAGATGATGGGGGAGAGGAGCTGGTGTGAGAGTGATGCTTGGATCGAAGCGGATCTTGTGAAGGCATGCTTCTGGAAGTCTCGGCAATTTCCCTCAGCGGACGCCTCTTGGGGTCACGCTGCACTTTGGTTGCGAAGGGGTAGCCTTAGCCGTGGGGCTGCGGTCGGTGCACGCGCAAACAGCTGCGAGGCAAGGAGCAGGATCATTAATAAACGTGTCGTTTACGAAGATATACAGTACTCTTGGGGACGTGCAGTCGCGTAATGGGTCGCAAATGTGCGCGAGCGATTCTGGCTCAGCATTGCTGGGTGGCAGTAGCTGGAAACGATGTGGACAGTTAACATGAACTCGAAGACGAAGTGGATGCCGCTGTCAAGCGCGTTGAGCGGCCTGACATTCAAAAACCGGAGGCATACTCGCGCAAACGGAGACTAACCACGAACCTTGCGCACATACTTGAGTCCGCAGTACTTGCACACCTGCGGGCCGGCATCTTCATCGGAGACGTACAACTTGATATACTCGATCGGATGGCCGAGAGCACCGCCGCCGCCGTCGCAGATGGCGACATCGCCGTCAACTTCGATGACGCGCGTGCTCTGAATCTTCTCCATGGCGTCGGAGCCCCATTTCGATCGGACGCTCTGCAGGTCGGTATCGTCGGGAACCGCGCCGAGAGGAAGATGCATGCGCGGGCGAAGCGCCGGCGTGGACAGCGAGCGGGAGGCGAGCCGCTGCAGCGGGATGATGGAGCGAAGGAGCATTGCGGAGCGGAGAGGTGGGGCTAGACGGCCGACCGACAGGCCTCAGCGGCGGTGGGAGCGGGTGGAGGGGGAGATGAAGAGGGACTGGGCCTCGGACGATGGCGAGAGGGGCCACGACTTGCGGTTGGCGCTGCGCTGAGCGTGCGCGCATCACGCGCAAAAAAGGCCAAAAAACGGCGACGCGTGGCAGCGGACTCGCTGCGCCAGCCCGCGGCGCGCCATGGCCCTGTGCCGCCACCGTTCTCTTGCACACACCGCCACTCCCGGACGCTCTATCAACCACCCTCGGCAAGGCGCCCTTCCTCTCCACCCGCCGCCGTCCGCCGACCCGTCGCGCCGCCGAACCCACCCGCACGCTGTCCGCGTTCACCGCCGCACTCCTCGCCGCGGCATCCCAGCCCGCGGCACATCTCTCCCCTCGTTCTTCCCCCCTTCCTATGGCGTCGCAAAATGTGCACCGCCGCCTTCCAGCCGCTGCCAACGGCTACGAGCTCCGCGAGCAGATCGGCCAGGGAACTTGCGCCCATGTGTACCGCGCCTGGTGTGGCGAAATCAATGAGGAGGTCGCCATCAAGGTCGTCGAGCTTGAGTGGCTGCAGGCCTCGCTTGAGGACATCATTCGCGAGATTCAAGTCATGAGCCTTTCCAGCCACCCCAACGTGGTTCCTTTCTCCACCGCTTTCGTTCAGAATACCGACCTCTGGATTGTCATGCCCCTTCTTACCGGCGGCTCACTCCATGCCCTCATGTCCCTTATGTACACCGATGGGGTTAGCGAACCTCTTGCCGTCTACGTTCTGCACTGTGTACTCCAGGCACTCGAGTACTTCCACAGCAACGGTCAAATGCACCGCGATGTCAAAGCCGCCAATCTGCTGCTTGACTCCCAAGGAAACGTAATGCTTTCAGACTATGGTGTGATGGGATGGATGGTTGAAGGCGGCTGGGACAGAAAACAGCGCCAGACTTTTGTTGGAACGCCCTGCTGGATGGCCCCGGAGGTTATGGAACAAGCCTCAGGCTATGATTACAAAGCTGACATCTGGTCTCTAGGCATCACTGCCATTGAGCTCGCGCAAGGACGTGCGCCATACCACAGCTACCCGCCCATGAAAGTATTGTTCTTTACCTTGCAGAATCCACCGCCCACTCTCACTGGCCCAGCTGCGAGCAGGTTTTCGCAAGAATACCACGATTTTGTTGCCGATTGTCTGCAGAAGGATCCCAAGATTCGCCCTTCTGCGAAGCAGCTTCTCAAGCACAAATTGTTTGCGAATGGCGTTCAGAAACCACCAGATTTGCCGGAAACCATTGCTAAGCTACCACCTATAGGTTCAAGAGGGGGCTCACAACGGCAGCTCATACGTCAATTGGCGAAAGCTACACAGCCGCACCGGTCTGGAATCTATGAGCTTACTGCTAAAGGTATGGGTTGGGACTTTGACGACGATGTGGATCGTGCGAAGCCACATCACACTCGCGCGAATCAGGATGATACAGGTCCTGGAGCGCAGCAGACCACAAGCGATACGACTCCATCAGAAAGCGTTCCACTCGATCAACCTGTTACTGATACTTCATACGATACACATGCGCCGAGAAATGTGAGCAGCTCCGCTCTTAGTCAAGACGGTGCCTCAGAAAATCCGTCGACATCGGCTCCTAACTTGCCATATGGCAGCAAACTGGGTCGTGTGAACTCGGCTAATTCTGCGCAGACTAACGCTACGATTCAAGCTGCACTGAATGCAATGAGTGTTGGGCACAATACAGCCCCCACCTTGCCGGCAAAGACTGTTGGCTTGTTAAAGAAGGGCCGCTTTACTGTTTCGGAAGTGACAAATACAGAGAAGATTGATGGCAAGATTGAAAGCTTTTTAGATGATTCTAATGACTTTCCTTCTTTGTTTCCGACTTCACCAACAGAAGATAGTATGCCATCTGTATCTACAGCGCCTGTTACCCAACTATCTGCGGCTGCCCATTCACAAGGGTCGCCGTCGTACACCCAGAGCAGGCCTGTACAGCCAACACGTGCATCCTCACAACCGCAGCCTATTTCAAGCGCGCCTCAGTCTGTTCTCAGCACTACACACGCACCGTATGCGCAAAGTGCTGCTTCCACACAAGATCGTGCCATTTCGCGGGGGGTGGCACCCGTAGTTATCAACGTCGACTCTAAGCAACCACGTTATTCTTCGTCGCAAGCCAATGATGCGACACGGGCGTCAAATTCATCACAGTCATCGCCGCTTATACCAATCCATTCTGTGCCCTCTAAGGGTGCATTGCAATCTGCTGCCTCGGCTGGCACTATTCACGCTCCAAGGACGTTGCAAGCTTCAGCGAAACCTACTGCTGTTGTGCAACCTGCTCAACCTGTGACAGCAGGCCACCCGGTCTCTGGTCAAGCGGTTCAACCTGTGGGTAGTCTTCAAACAACTTCGCACGCCGGTGCCCGTGGATCCCCCGTGATGTCAACTCCCTCTGCATCCACTGTGACTCAGGGAGCCACAACGTCCAACCCACCATCAAATATTACGAGTGCTCATGTAGCAAGTAATTCCGCGACAGGTGGTGGCCCCTCCGCCAGCACAAGCCAAGGGACGTTACCGACGAAGAGAAACAGTCGATTTCAGGTCAAAGAAATCCAAAAGGCTCCGACTAAGACGTTCGCGGCGCCTGCGTCTGTTGCACAGCCTACGAATGCGTCTGCGAGCGTCCCTCTCCCGCCGTCGAGCAGTGGTTCGGCAACGGCAAAACAATCAAAAAGCAGATTTGAAGTGAAGGACATTGATCAGCGACAAACGTATAGCACAGCTTCGAACGGTGTCCCGGCTGTTGCAAATGTATCTTCAACCGCTGGTACGCCGGTATTGAATTCAAGGCAGAGTACACCACTTGTTTCGCCGCTACCTGAGATTTCATCATCCCCTGGACAGAGTCTTGCGAAACAATCGTTTTCTCTGCTCTCTGAGTTGTACAGTACGATTCATGCTTTAGCTCAAGAGAATGAAGCTCTGCGAAAGGAATTGGTATTTCTGAAAGGAAAAGCTCAGGGTGGTTTCGTGCCCCAGCCCTCTGTAGGGACCCGCAGTCTCTCCGTCCCCGACGCAGTTGCAAAAGCTACTACTCCTATGGCACCGGCTACGGCTTCTCTTCCCCACTCACAAAGCACATCAGCTGTGTCATCCACAGTAACCCAAAGTCATCAAACTCAGGGTCAGCAGGCCCAGAATCATCATATTGCAATTAACACTGTTCAGAGTGTGCCCAAACAGTATGGACATGGGAAGTCGTCTGCTCAGTCGTCACAAAGAGTTGCTCCGCGCGTAACCTCAATCCCTCAATCTCAGCCTCATTGCAGTATGGCGGTACAGAACCCAGTGGGGAGCTCAGGTGCGTTGCACCACCCGGTATACCCGACGCCACATTCGACCCCAGCTGTTCCCGTTCACACGATTTACAGTTCTCCTGGGCCTGGGAGTCATGCACAACAACAAAATGCTTCCTATCCATTACAATTTCATGATGTTGCTCACGACGGAATCTTGCAAGGAAGAGACTCACATGTCGCCCTCGGAGCTCAGGGGCCGAGCATTAGCTATCAAATTGACCCAGATCGTATGCAAGCCGCTGTTACAGTCTCTAGATGGGCACAGACGACAGGAATTCAGCATGGGGAGTATGCTGGCGGCCCGCTACCTCACACAGGTGGGAGTCTACCGCTCAGTGGCCCGCATCCCGTGACAGAGCAGCAAAGAACTGGAATAAATGCATACCCTTCGCTCGGAACTGGAGGGCGGACTGTGCCTATCGTGAACGTTGAAACATTAAGCTCAGGGCTACCAGAAAGTGGGAACTCTCGGAGCAGCATTCGGAGCAATCAAGTGCTTAATGCTGACGTTCCACAGCATGGCACGTCGTACTCTGGTTCGCAAGGGGTCCCTGCGAAGCATCGGATACCAAATGGTGCTTCGAAGAGCAATGGAGTGCTCGAAGACGGGAACCAGTCACTTTCGGGGCCAGAAGGTTATAGAGGTGTTGTCGAGGATGATGGACGGGGACACGGAGGAGAACAAACGCAGAGTAGCAACCGAATGGAAGGCAGTTGATCATGTAGTGTAGATAGTTGCTAATTAGAGAGTATAAGTTCAGAGTTTGGCGTTTTCGATGGTTTCCGGCCCTTCATGATGAGACGCGTTCGAAGTCCCGAGTCTTGTGGAAGTCAAACAATTTCCGTTCCATGTGGAGAACGGATATAACTGGAAGCGTTCTTTTGTAGATTCCTCGTAACGCTTCATATTGTGTATCTGGTAACTGGTCGCTATCTTCTGCATGCAGGTTATCATTGTCGATCGGAAATCGTAACGAAATGGTTACATTTCGAAGACGTGAATGTAATGTTGGGGGCAACTTGAGCATCTTTTTAAGTTGAGATGGATAAATGTTATCATGGGACTTGTATGCCACTGGCTGTGAGGGAACTGCTACCGTCTCTTGACCGCCTGTATTACTTTACCAAAGAGGGAACAGGAAAATTTCAAACTTGTGGCTTCTGAGATAGATCTGCCGTCGGTACCAAGGGTATGATGAGCTTATTTTATTTTCGTTCCAAAACGAGGACTAGTCCTTGAACACATACAGAGTAGCAGTATACGAGTAGAGAGTGTTATGCGCGCACGCTTGTCTCCATCGAAAAACAAAAACATATGAATGAATGAAGCCTTGCTTTCTAAGCAGACGTAACTTTGACCGGCAATGCTAACATGACGAAGATGAGCTGAAGTCATCATTCTGTGCAGGGATCGTTTCTCAAACTGTTCCTGTTCTTCATGCAGTTCGCAAGTTCTTTTCTTTCGTACGAAAGATAACGAAAAGAGGGAAAGACATGCGCCTAATCTTCCCATGCTTTTGTTCATGCTGCGAACTTTCATTCATACATAGTAATGTAGAGGCAAAGACCTCCCCCCGTCCGGTGCAACCTGGGAATCACATAGTTCATAATAAAAAAGCATGGCCCACCATCGCCACCATGGTTGTGCGTAGCTGCTGCTTCAAACGAAAGATCGCGCTCTCTGCATAAGGCTTTTCGATAAAGGCCTTTGGTATCAACAACTGCCTTACAGTCGTTGAGGAAGAATACAGACAGGTGCAAGTTGCATAACTTCTAGCTTCAAACGGATGCTCGTGTAGTATAGATTATGTATTACAAGAAACAGACGGTTGCAAGTTGCATACCTTTCAAAATGATACCCTGTGTTGTAGAAAACTCGCAACAGAAGCAGAAGTCTTCATGTTGTCCCCTAGAAGTTAATGTCATAAACAGAACCCCTTCGGAGAGCTTGTTCTAGTGGGACTTGCATACACTATATCAGTTGCGATACGAGAATGGATGCGGACTCGGATCTTGGTTTGGAAACAAATGGGGCATGAAGGTCGTCGTGCGAAACGATTCTTTTGTATGAAGTTTTTCAGTGAGACCCTCGAGGGTTCTTTGCTTGCCCAGTCGTTTTCAAAGATGCCTCTGAACACCGATACTGCGTTACTGCTGGGCGCTGAAGAGGAACTCTACGCCGAGCTGCATCGTGGGGTAAATCCGCAATCGTTCTGTGAGTCTCCAATTTCAATTCGATACACTGCCCCAGTGGACGGGTCCATTCAATAAGCCAAGTCTCTCGCACGGTCTACTAGATAGACCCCTGACACCAGAGGAGTGCTGTGGAAATAGCAGTTTGGTTCCCTGGCCAAGCTAATTTGCGCGGACGGGCCTCGGGCGGCCAGAGTCTGGCCGGGGGCGTCCGAAAAATGATGCAACTCTCAAACTTTACACCACCCGAGCATATCAAATGGCACCAGCCAGGCACGCGCACGCGCAGAGCAAAAACACTCGCAGCCGAACCCTTTTCGGTCACAGTCACGGAAAGCAGCGCTTTTGAAGCTATCAGTGACTCTGGCAGCAGTCTGTACCCTAGGAGCTGCTTCCTGACTCCCACGAGCGTTTCGCCACAGAGCGGCCGGCCATGCCTTCAGAAAAGCGGTCAGCTTCGACATCTTTGAGTAACAAACCCTGGAGCGCGGCACCAAGGGTATAAGGATAGCGTTCTCTGGCAACTCGAGGGAATAGTGCAAGCTTGCAACCTTTTCAGTAGTTCATCCCATTCTCCCTCCAGCTGCCAATCTCCATGGTCTCCAAACCGCGTCACACTATGGCGACGTCCGCTCCGCTTTCCAAACCATATCTGCCCAGATCACTTCGCCGTCTCTTCAGAACAGTCCGTACCGAATGGCATCTGTTTAGAGCCAGACCACTTCGTCGTCGACCTTGGACAATACCATTGATTCTCACCGTTTCATGTATTGCATGTCTTTATCTATTGCTTCGCGTTTTGAACGTTCACTTTTCTAGGCTGCGCTTCCGAGAGCCGCGCCGAGACACGATATTCACACACAGAGTTCACGCTTTCGTTCCTCGTCCAAAAGACTTTGATGAAGTCTACAATCGTCGTTGCTCTTGGCTTTATGCCGAATTTGGAGCACGCGATGGTCGCCATGTTGAAGCGTTTCTTACTGAGGGTAACGAGTTTCTTGAAGAATATATGCGCGCAACACAGAGTTCTGTTCGAGCGTTTTGTGTGGCTGCGTTTGATGCAGATCCATTAATGGCAAAGCCTTTGAACAACATCAGAGCAAAGAAGGCGACGAAAACAGCACACTTTGACGTCTTCACTCAGCTGGTGCCTGCCGCTACTAACGGTACAGAGCCTGTCTCTTTTCGAGCTCCTAACTCAATGACACAAGTTGGAGAAGCAATTGACGTTCGCAGTTTCGCTCTCAAAGACTTTATCGACAGTATCACGTATCCATGGGAAGAAAGCGGGAATGATATATCCAGGATGAACCTTGCGAAAGGAAACGGAAATCTTGGTACTGTTGTCGTGCGCTTTAACGTTTTGGCATTCCAAGAGATTTATTGGTATCTCGAATTACTCGAAGCGTTGGACCCTGCAGGTGTTATGTGCAAGAAAATTGATCGACTCATTATTAACTTCGAGCGAACTGATCTTGGCAACAATCGGCAGACATTGGATATAGAAGACCGCGACGTAGTCCGAGATTGGGATCATATCATACTCCCGACACCTTCGCGGGAACTGGACCCAAGAAACGGCTTCGAAGGTATCGTGAAACTGGCAAGAGAAATGAGTAATGTGGAAGGTTGTCGCACTGTTGTTCACGTCCTTGACCAAAGTGGTAACAGGGTTTATCCACCGATCTTATCTGAAAGACAAGTATATTACGCCGTTCTGGCCGGACAACCCACTTTTGATGAAAGAGTTGGCGCACAAACTGAAACTTGGATGACTGCTGTTCCCCAGGACAGATTGACCATATTCACAAACGCTCCAAGAAATGAAGATGAACTGAAAGCAGCACGTGGGCGACAAGTTGCAGTTGTCCAACCGAACAAGCCGGAGTTGGAGCAGCGATTGTCTTTGATGCAATCATGGAGTCACTTGGTAAGAGTTCGAGAAAGCTGGGACCGGGCGATGAAAGATAATCCCGAGATCAAATGGCTTGCTCTAGTAGACGATGATACGTTTGTATTCCCTGGCGGGTTGAGGGAGTACCTAACAATGTTCGATCATCGCATGAAATTTTGGGGTGGATCCGGCGAACAAGCACGCATTGACAATGGTGACAGCGGAATGTTTGCACAATGGCTTCGCGACGTGAATAAGAAATTCGGCGGTCCTCACTGCTACATGGAGAATGAAGATGTTCCGGCGAACCTTAGAGGGAAACGTGTGGAGTATAGCATCAGTAAGGTACTCAACGGTCGCAAGGTTATGAAGAAAGTGTCGCACATGTGTGAGGATGCGTTCTGCGGGATGGGATGCCCGGCCGTGCCACAGGGGGCCGCAATATTTTTATCAAGAGCACTTGTACAGGCATTACGACCGCACATTGAGCAATGTGAGCTTGATACGACCAGTCTATGCAAGAATTGCGGATCGCAGCGGCTTTACATGTGTGTGAATCGTTACGCAGGTCCCGCTCGAACATTACTAATGCGGGGGGTTTGTCGGGCTCCGTGGAAACTTGAACATCGGCTGAACTTCCCATTTGCATTGACTTATCATGGATTCAATCGGTATCGCGGAACTTTCCTATCAACGAGTTCTTTACACGGTGACATGGTGGAGCTTTGGCAACTTGGAAAGAGCGTAGAAGAAAGCGTGAAATACGGATATGTGCCTAGTTTTCTGATTCCAATGCAGAAGATTTCTGATTTACTGGGATGTCACAACCAGGGGACATATGTGAATGGGGAGTGTATCACGCCGAATGGAATCAAGTTCGATTCAACGGATAAGCACGAGAGCAAAGAGAGGGCGTTGCCCAGGCATCATGCTACCGATCGAAATGGGAGCGCCTGATAAGCGAGGGGTGGGTTGCTTCGGAACTTGTGGATTTGGTATTGTCATAAGCTTTTTCCCGGACGACGATAAAGCGAGGAGATGATGATAGATAGTAATGCCTCGAAGTGGCCATTTTGTAAAGTTATACACATAACTGAAAATGAAACAAGACGCGTGTGAGGTGTGACGAGTATACAAAATGCGTTCCGCAATGCGATTAGACTTAAGACTGTTGCGGAGCGGTGGTTGCGACGGAGGATGGCTGGGTAGAAGTGTCGGTGGTGGAGGAATTGGCAGCAGCGGAATCAGTCGCAGGCGCAGATGGAGTGGGGGTAATAGATGCATCCGGCCCCATTTCCTTGTCGATTTCGTACAGCAATGGCACAACCAGAACCAGAGATGTAGTACCGAGCACCCAGGCAACCTTCTTGGACAGCTTCCACGCTGAGTTTGCAGCGCTTGACAGAGACTTGACCTTGGAGGAGAGGGAAATGTACGTTTGGGTCTCTGTTACGGCGTCCTTAATGTCTTCCCAGGTTTCTTGCATTGACTCCAAGGTGGACCATTGATGCGGGAGCGGATTGGCAGTAGGATTGACAATGGATCCGTTCGGAATCTTGTCATCAGACGCATGTTGTGCAGGCTTGGACGGAGCCATGTTGCTGGCGGCGGCGGTGGGGGAGTTGCGCTTCGACCCGCGTCGGAAAACGAATCGCAAGCAGCACGTAGCCGCGGACGCGAAGGGAGGTCGGTCGGCGCCGGGCCGAGTTGACCCGGCCGCTTTCGTGGCAGTGTAAAGCGCTGTAAGGGTTTGGACAGGCATTAGATCTGAGGAGAGACCTTTGTGCGAAGAACGGATCATTCGTGAGCACACGCTTTGGCTGACGGCGGTGCGACGTGGGATGATCTCTCGCCACGTGGCGACGAGGTGACGATGCCACCGCGGCTGGGCGCGCGCGCCACGCGTGACGCGGCGGGGTGTGACGGTTTGGGATCGCGGCCTCGACTCGAGACCCCAGTTGAGGCGGCTCCGCTGCGTTGCAGCGGCGTCTACAGTACACATACGTAGATACCCTTCCAGGAGGATCTCGAGCATGATGCTGCGCCCATCCTGGTGCTAGTTTTCCTCTGTGCGCCTTTATACGTTAACCTTCTCGGTCCCCGCCTAGCCAGACTTGTATCTAGTATCTTGCCGTACGCCGTTTTCGTGTTCGTGCTTGAGACAGCTGGGCGTTCTCAGTGCAATCGGTTTGTCGCCCCTCTGGTGCTGCGTTTTCCTTTCTTGCGCGTTTAAGCGTTAACTTCCGGCCTCCCCCTACGCCGAACTTTATCATATCTTGCCGTAGCGTTTGCAGTGCCTTGGCCGTGCAGACAAGCGGCGTCCTTCTCTCATGTTGCGGGTCTTGGCGAACGTTCTCTCGCCTCCCTTCACGCGCTCCTTGCGTTGCTTGAGCGCCGGGCAGCAGGGGCACTCGTACGCTCGGATGGCGTCCTTTGAGCGTTGACCTTCTCCGGGGACAAGGACACCACCGTAACCTTCGAATTTCAGGTCACTAAATCTCCCTAACTTTGCAGCGGCGTCCGGCATCAACATCTCATCCCTCACATGGAACACCCTCTTAGACGATCCCAATGCGAGTCGTCGGCAATGTAATCGCTACTACTAGCGACCACCTTTGTTCAGACGGCGTCAAACCGTTGACGTCATACCTACTGGGCTGGTGGCGGAACTCTAAAGGAACGCCACATGGGTCACTGAAGAATCGTGACGCTGTGTCCAGACAGCCTTTCGGTCGGCTAATGTTTCACCTGAACGGAGTTCAGAGGAGTTTCTACGAGCGGAACATGCAAGGTTCCACAGCATGGATACCACTTAGGATTCAACTCACAGGGGGACAGTACTTGCTGAGATTTAAGTCTCAGGACGTCAGGAGCTATACGTCAGTTGTCGCAGAGATCGATCGAGGATGCGAATGTTGCCAGGAAGTGTGTGTGGTCGCGAAGGAGGCAGAGTCGAGACCATTGATCCACCTCAGCAGCATCGGATCAAACGGACCTCTTCGGACTCTACAGACTCACAGGACTCGTCCCAGTCTCCCGATTCATGATTCGGAGCCGTTCTGGCCCCTACCAGTGGCCAATGGTTTTCGGTCCAAGCGAGCAGCAGTGGACGAGTTCGCGTCGATACGAACAGGACTGTGGGTGTCTTTGTGCCGTGCAGTGGCATGGTAAGGCAATGCACCAGTGGTGGTGCGAATCCAGAAACTGAAGGGCGCTGTTTCCAGGTCGTTTGTGCGCTTGAGCATGATTAACGTGCAAATGCGAAACTTACAGATTGGACATCGCGTGCGAGTACGGCAAAAGCATGTTCGATGTGTTTCTCTCTCATCGCATGGAAGGGAACACGTTTGCACGATTTTGTCAGGATTGAAACGGAACATGCGCTTGTTCTCACTATATCTGAAGACATTACGTGTATGTGGATGGTCGTATGTGTGCTGCAGGCTCTGTTCGGTGGAGATAGATTACAACGGCGGATGGGTTGGACAAAAGTGTCAAGTATTCAACACGTCAAGGAACGAGGGTTATACGCGCCGATACACGTCATGGAGATATTGCTGTAGGTGGAATTCGAGTATCAACATATACAAACCGCTGTGCATCCTCGACTCGCGCATAAATGTTTTGCTTGCGCCGGTGAGATTTCTTTATCGGTTAGGCGTTCGTGGCTTTTGGACCGTGTAATCGATACAGGAATTCGAGATGTGTACCGATTTCTACCACGTGGTCCGCTGAGATTTGAGAAGGATGAGATGGTTGTTATCCACGAGATGCTTTTTTTCGATAGAGCTGAACTTCTTGCTTAAAATGGTATCGATGGGCCATGTGTAGGGTATATGCGTGTTGATATGCTTATTTTAATTTCTTTGTGTTTGTAAAAGGCTGCTATTGATAAGCGGCTTTAAAATACGCCATCTCGAGAGCATTGAAGGGCTCGCAGGAATGAATAATGGCCATGCTACCACCGTTGTGATTGGTTTGCGCGCGAGGTAACAAGACTGCACATTGGTAACATATTTTCCAGACGCCTACATTGTCAGAAAGACTTGCAAAACGTGGCCTGAAAAAATGCTAGCCTACCTAGAGTGAGAGGACGTTTGAGAGAGAGAGAGAAAGGAGATAGCACGGAATGTTGATGTAGTCCTGCACGTCAGAAGAATTGCGGTTGTGTCTGTCGTCCGCTTCAAGTAACGTGCTGCAACTGTCTGCATGCTTTGGAGCGCAGAACGAGACTTTTGGTCCATGAACTGGAATAAGATAGAGATGTAGAAGTGCTTCTTACTTTGAAAATGACATCTTATGAATGACGCTGGGATTATCAACCTTCATCACATCGATCATCGTGATGCGCCAGTTCACAAGACGCCGGACGCAAGGCGGCAGGTGTCAAGTGGTACAGGCTCCCGAACAACGTGACCAATATTTGGTCACCAAGATGACCTGGAACGTGACCGAAAGTACCTTGACGGTCAAGGTACAGTACTTTCGGTCACGTTCAAGGCTTGACCACTTGACGTGATGTCACTATACGCGCAAAGAGGTGCGCATTGCGCACCACACTGCGCACCCATGCGACGTGTTCCACGGTCTTCTTCTTCTTTTTGTTCCACGGTCAGCGTTCCTTCCCTGACAATCTTCATGAAATCGTCATAAACACTCCTGACTCGTATCGTATCATGAAGTTCATATGTTTGTTCTCGACGACTTTTGGTAAGGATTATGGATACCCCTGGCATACAGTTTTCCACATTATGATAAGGAGTTCAAAGTATGAGCACTTGACCTCAAACTCAATGAAGCAGAGCGCTACTACCCCTCCCTTCCTAACCCCCTCCTTCCTCTCTTTTTCTTTTCGTAACGACAAGGATAGCGCAGCAGGGCATGTAATAAGATTGCCTTCGTTTCGTTTTTGGAATTCTTACTGATTTGTTTCCAAGACCATAAAACTAATGTTACGAACGGACTCACCCAACTTTAGTCTTGCAAAGGTCCCCAGGAGTGGAATCTCCTAAGCGGGAAGCAATAGCAAAGGGCATGTATCTTGATAGGCCTGTCTTGCTTACAAGAATCATTCTGAGCCAACAAGTACCGTGTAATAGCAATCTACTCAAGCCAAAACGTCCTTGTGCACCTCATGTGCACAAGGATGTTCAACACTTAGTGCGCACACAAACGGATCCCGTAGAGAACTTCTCACAGTAAGCGAAAGAAAAGACAAAACAATGATAGACATGATTACGCAGTGGCCGTCAAAGTTTTTGGCTTTTTTCTTCTAAGAGAGCGCTACATCTAGAACGGTGAGCCGTCCCACTGCTTCGAAATAAGGAGTAGCGGACCATACTCAAGAAGAAGAAGAACTTTCTGCAGGTCTTACTGCGATCTAGAATCAATAGTAGATGTCAGAATTGTAAAAGAAGATGCTTGTCCGGGATGTAGGCGGCGCTATCATAAAGCAGTTGTGAAATGAAGCCGGCTTGTTAGCACTAGATAAAACGTGAAACTAAACCTTCGCTGGTATTTATAATCTGCACAAGAGTTCTGCAATGAGCACGAAAGAAACGACAATTTGTTCAGAGTTGGCCGTAGGTCGGTGGTGGCCTAGTTTAAATAGACCGAACGCAATGTATTCTTTGCATGTACCCTTGTAGTGCAGTTTGACTCTTTCCAGGTTGTTCGAAATCTTTTATTCGCCTAGTAGTGCCATTTCAAGATGGTTTTGTGACAAAACTTTCGTCTCTTGCTACTATTCCCAGGGCTTGTTTTTGGCTCTTCGGCTCATGCTCTTTCCCCAGGTTGCTGCGACCCTTTATGGTTTTCACGAATTCGACTTTTACAAACAAATTTCATCAGCAGGTATGAAGATTGGCTGTCGAGTGCTGAACTTGTGGAAATCGAGCGGAAGGGGCTCAGTTTCGAGAGTATCCATGAAGGTAGAACCTTTGAAACTTGTTGATTCACGTGCTCCTCTACGCATATGCAGAGATGAGCGAGTGTATCGTACTCAATATATAGCAAAGCAGCCGGAACCACCGTAGTACTTGGGCCACCCAGAACCCCCTTTTGACAGACTAAGGACAAGACTTTTCAAGTTCCGTGTTCGCAATGAAAACTTTCTACTACATAATAGTTTTCTGAGAATACCTTAATTGCAGGGCACTAAACTAACCAACAAGGATTGAAGATTATCAGATACCTTTCCTCCTCTTCCAGTAGAGCTACCGGGATGCAAATATTCGTTTTCGCCAGCCTAGGCGCTCCTCGTACACTTTGTCATTCGATCCAGATCTCCGACAAGAAACTGCGCTCATACACTTCTCTCCCCACGTAGAAAGGCATATATAGTATTCTTTGTTCCTCTATCCCACAACTTTCGAAGCCAATGCTTGAAGGCAGTGGAAAAGGGAGTGGACTCGGCTAGATCACCGTATATGGGCTTTTGAAGCAGCCATTGCATTGGGTCCTCCCTTGCAGCCCTGGCGGCGAGTGTAAGAGAATCCCAACAGGGATCGTTTGGTTGAATATGCTTGCCGGATTCGTCCATTCCGTAGCAGTACCTCACCATAAAGCAGAACTAGTGCAAGCCCCTCACGCTTGACCATTTGCAGACGATCTGAGAGAGTGGAAGAATAAACTGGGGTTGCCTATGTGAGCCGTCGAGGCAAAACGTCTCACAGATCCCAATCTTTGGGTTCGAAAACGAATGCTGATCACAGAAAAATTAAGTCAATAAATCGATTTTTTTTTTTTTTTTTTTTTTTCTTCGTTAGCATGTTGCATGCTCGTTCAATATCGAAGCTTCATTGTCTCGTACTTGAGAAATCTGGACAAATGACACTCCAACATCTTCAAAGCGTGGTCTACCGGCGCAAAACTTGTCCTCTATAACCCATTGACCAAAATCTTCACAGAAGACAGGACTTCATCGACGATTCCCTTATGAAAGAACGCTCTCTGTCACCAGTCGCCGGGGTTATGCGGTCTATCATGCTGTTCGGGAAAGACACGTTCTCCTTTATCCATTCAGAGAAATCTGGATCCGAAAGTGAAGCAAGAGAGCAAACGGCGTTCATAGCCACGGCGCCATTGTGAGGAATGTTATCGCATGAAACAACTGTAAAAGGGGGAATGGCTTTTTGTCGTCTCTCTTTCAAAGCTGCCACGATGAGTCCAAAGACGGTTCTCGGAGGGCCTTTTCCAGCGGCATCTTGCTGAACTTCAGGATGATTACTATCGAAATCGCGCGTATCAGTCAAAAAGTATCCTCCTTCGGTAACAGTCAAGGATACAATGCGAATGTCCGGTTGAACAAGCCTTTCAAGAATAGCCTGGTACTTAGCGGGCTCGACGTACTCTACCATGCAGCCAATGACGGTAGCCGTCTCAGACGTAGCAGACTGTTCCACAACGGTGGAAAGAAAGTCCTGATTCCGAAGTTTCTCGTATTGCGGCATTTCGGCCGGACGTATTCCAGCGCCAACGACGGCCCAGTCCAGATCACTGCCTTTCTGAAAAAGCTGATGGAGAAACATTCCTTGGTGCGCACGATGGAAGTTTCCGACGCCAAAGTGAAGTATGCCCGGTGATATGTCGCTTCGAGCATATTGGGGAATATTGAGTGACTTTGGAAGTTGGGCTGATTCTAAAGCTTGCAGAGAGAGTCGAACAGGAGCTGTTGGGGCCGAAGATACTGTGTTCGGAGTAGTGCATAGCTTGCGCGGAGAAGACACAGGAATATGTCCTGGAGAAGTATGACTACAAGTCAACGGGAGACGCCGCAGAGCGGTGGTGCCATGTGAGCATGATTTGATGGCATGTTTGTGGCTCATATCCTTTAAAGAGCGAAGCACATGTTTGCCGGTATGTCTGGTGAGTTGCTGGATCATTTTGAGCTCGGATGTTGGGCACGCTGAACATCATCAAGCAAAGCAATACGGCCAAAACGTCAGCGCTGCTCTAGACCTTAAACAAGGCAAGCGTCAACAGCGCTGACTGCAACACGGGTGGTTTCATGATCATCGTGATGCGGGTGGTGCGGAGGTGGGGGCAAGATGCAACTTACTGTATCTTGCCGCCCAGATAGATATTAATTGAAAGGTTAGATTTCGGCAATCTAATGGAACGGCGAACGCAGCGAGATTGTGGCGATGCCCTTTTTGGCATGATCAAGATGCGACGTGCGACAACAGACGCACCGCATGAGTTTTGGCGGGAGCGCGCAATCGAAACTCGAATCACCTCGCGTCGAGAATCGAGGTCCAGCACGCCTGGAACCCTTTCATCGCCGTCTCGTAACTCATCCAAAAAGCTCGCCTCCGTGCGTGCGAAGGTTGCACGACTTGATCTGCCCAAAGAGACCTCTTCCTTCCCCGCCTCGCTCCCGCTGCTTTCCAAGCTCCCAGGTAGATTCGACTCACACAATGTCGACAAGCAATGCACCCCAGTTAGAACCACCGTTTACCTTCAACTATAGCATCGATAATGAAATGCTTAGTGTTGTGCTAACGAAAGAAGTCTACCTCATTCCCTTTCAGAAGGCCCGTGGAGCCTTCGACGGGATTCGTCGGCGCATGATCCAAACCAACTCGTTTCGCACCGTTCCATTTCCTCGTCATGATCCGGCTGCCAGTAGTAGTGCGCCTACCACCTTGCAGTTGCTGAAGCATTACCAATACCTCATCGTTAACCATCCGAGTCGTGAAGTGCCCCCCGCTCAAGAGCCCTTTCCTCAAGCGCAGTTCCGAAAGCGCTCTCGACTTCTGGACCAGATCTTCTCGAAGATCATTGGGACTGTATACGTTCGCGGCGTTGGCAGACCGCCTCGGAAGTATAATTTCGACGGTCGTTTGGATCTCATGCTGCTTGAGCAGGTACTGCAACGTAAGGCACATCTCCGCCCTCGCTCCCAACTTAATCCCACCTTTTCCAGTATCCGCCAAGGCATTATCGTTAACTATGGCTTCACATCGGGTCATACAGTGCCCGCGCCTACCAATGTCGTTGAAGGAGCTCCCACCGCATCGCAACTCATAGTTCGCTATCAGTACCTCATTTTGTCTCACGTCAGCTCAAGTTCAAACGAAGAGTCCGGCCAGCCCCACACCTCTGAAGCCGCCCGCAAACGCAGTCACCTTCTGGATATCATTGTGCGCGATATCGTTACACAAGCTCTTTCGGGTGCTGAGATCCTTAGAAAATCCCGTCGATCTTCACTCGAAGCCTTTGACAATGACGGAGAACTTTCTGCTCCGCGGCCGAAGAGAAGGAAGTCATATCCAAGCGTCGGAATTCCCATTGCAGAACGTAGCCCTCGAGCAAAAAGAACTCCTGGCGCTGACCCCTTCGAGTCTCAACCTACTCGTGCAAGAGAATTGAATGAGGAGGTACAAAACGCAATTACGGAAATCGAGAAAGAAAAGGAACCCCGAACACTTCCTCAGGCTGAACCCGAAGATGAGGTTATGTGGCGTAGAAGGATGGAAGAAAGGCGAATTGCTCTCGACGAAGATAGGCAGAAAAAGAGTTGGAAGCTTGCTGCCCTGCAGGAGCAGCGAATGAAGATCGAACAGCAGCGCATGAAGCTTCAGGAGAAGACCTTTGAGATGATGCAAGAAGAACATAAGGTATTTATCGGAACGCTCTCTGGTCTTGCTACTACATTTTCTAAAGTCGCAGAGAAACTGGGTTTTGCTGCTGCGAAGGCTGATTCCAACAACAAGGATCCAGTAGAATCAGATACGATGCCTCAAGGCTGTGACCCTGTTACGGTTATAGCCGATCTTGATGGAGAGGACCCAGTCACAATTGACGAGACACCCACGAATATAGCGCCAACTTCGAAAGAAGTTCCTCCAAAGATAGAAAGGCAACAAGCGAGAAAAACGCTGGCTGTAAAGGCTAAGCAGTTTGCGATGTATGAGGGACCTAGGGAGGGTCAAACAGTAGTGGGAAGCAGCTTGGCTGCTGAAATTGAGTCATCGATGCAAAATGGATCTTCCGAGGGAGTCCCCGAAGAAAACAAACTGCCTGGAAGCAAAACTGTGGGTCGAGCTAAGGAGTTGATGAGAAACGCCGCCCCTAGGCAGCCCGCAGTCGGTAAGAAAGCAACTGCTAGGACAACTAGAGGTACTCACCTTAGTAATCAATGAGCAGTTTGGAGCATAGCAAAGAATCCTCAGCTATGAAATGCTACGCTATCGTTTTGAGGTATGGACCTGTTCCGGTTTGTTTACCTCCGTCGTGGTTTTGATTTTTGCTAGAGAACTTTGTGTTCCGCTTGGAATAGAACTTTAGCACTCAGAAGGCTGTCTCGTAGAATTTGGCGTAGTATTGTACAAGGGCACATGCATATCCACATTAAGGCGTTCTGTTGAGACCAGGTTCACATACAAAGGTAGCACCACGGACACTATCCATGATCTATATCCAAAATTATTACTCCTCGCGTTATGTGAAGATGACGATGAAGCGTCAAGCAGTGGCTGTGTTTTCCAATTTGCAAGTGCTTTGAGCCGCAGCAGCGGCTGCTGCGGCGAAAACTTTCTCAAGAAGAGTGTTTCGGTTTGGGAGAGTGGGAAATGAGAATAGCTTGTTCACGGCCAAGAAAACGCCGGTCGGCGCGGCGCCTGCAAGCAGAGAGTGTTGCTAATGAGTCGTTCTCTCTCTCTCTGTTTATGGGTGTAACAGCCTAATTCCGGCGTGCTACAGAACGTTTCTGTCGGCCTTCAAAGAAGCCACGGCCACCACGGGGATGGCGACCACTAGAAATGTGCCCAAGCGTCTCAAATAGATCTCCTTTTCGTGCCTCAAGGCTACTTTGTGCATTCATGAATGTCACCACAAGGGTAGAGATAGGGCGATTGAAACTTGTGCAGAGATTGTATTGGAGTTTATTATACATTTATGTCATGCGTTTGCGAGTGCTCCATGGCAAATGGCGAAACTCTCAAGGTGTTGCGGAGAGCGAATTAAGCTATCGTGGCGGCAACAAAAATGTCCTTGCGAAGGCATTTCCGCCTATGTATGCATCTGATAGACTCAACAGAATTTGTTGTCCGGAGGCGTTCATACTATCTACGTATACCACTCTCTATGTCTGTTCGAAACGGACATAATTACTATTCTGTCACACCGAGAAACACTCAGCGGTCCCTAGATAAACAGGGCTTCTCTTTGAAATCATGTAATTCTATTACCGTACCTCGGAAGAATCGACCGCATGGTCCGATGATAGAAAGCGAGAGAATTGCACATGACAAACACTGCTTTACTTTTTGAATCCAGTCATGGTGCCTGCAGATATGAGATGGGCAACTTTCGGAGCGGATATTCTTCGAACGGTACCAGTGGTGCGATCTGTTTCCTTTTGTATCTCCTGAGCGGCTTCCTCCGGTGAAAGCCCGTACACATGGGTCAGCCACATACTCATACCAATTGCTGCGCGGCCTTCTCCTCCTGAGCAGTGAATAACAATCGGTTCTTCCGCTTTGTGTGCAGCATCCAAGGCAGAGACTATGACATCCCTCGAATTTGAAACAAACACCGAAGTTCGATTGTATTTTCCTTCACCAAACGCGGTTGTCATCTCCTGGTCAATGTCGAATTTGTAATAGTCTTTTTCATCGTCTCCTAGAAGGCTCAAAACGCGCTTTACACCATTGGCTTTCATGAATCTGACCCAGGGCTCCAATTCTTCGAGGGAGACTTCCTTAGATGGAAATCCAGGTCGTGCGGATCCAAACGCCAACTCGTCGCGATCTGACACGCGAGAAAAATTGAAGCTGTTCTCAGACATTTCTCCTAGGCCAGATGCAGAAATGTGGTATTGCAAACAGAATGATTCGCAGTCGACAGGTTTTGGATCGAGAAAGTCACTTTGTGCTGGCTTTTTGAAGTACTGTTTGCTGACAACTACAGAGTTGAACAGTAACTTCGTCTTGGCTCCACAGAGTTGCCCTCGACTATACGCACCTTCGTTGACCGATCTCGTATTGCCCAGAAATAAACAAAAAGTTGGAGCGAACGCAGCCATAGTTTAGACCAAAAGGAAACCCCTGCAATAATATTGCGCTCAATACAAATCGACAAGTGACTCCGCTCAGGGGCATTCGAAAGGAACTTCAATTCCACGGGGAATTCGCATGCCATCTCGACATGAGCCCCCGTAAACTGTTGCCCATGTGCAACCCTGTAGCTCCTGGGTCAGAACGATGGCCTAAGGAATCCGCAGCATGAATCTTTGGATTCTTTGCAAGCCACCATTGGGCTGGACCCTCAAAATGATGGCGCCAAAACCCCGAAGAGATTACGGATACGAAAGAAAAGTTTCGATCAGCAACAGCTGTCCAATGGATGCAACTTGCATCTTCTCTCTCTCTCTCTCTCTCTCTTTTATGGGCACACTAACTTAACGAGAACAAAATGCAGAGCGATCGTCAAAGAAGCGCTCCCTCACCAGAAAGGCCAACACTCTTCATTTATCCGCCTCTCTCTCTCACATTAACGGAAACGGTGGAGCATCGGCCGTAAATAGAGTCATCATCATCATCATCATCATTCATCCTCTCAAGCTCATTGGCGAGGGGCACTCCAGGACGAGATGCCCTGGTATAGGTTCCTCTATGGCAGGCTGAAGGGGGTTAATTGAAGATGCACAAATGAAAAAGAACAAGAAATGATCGAGCGATATGCTCAGGAAGACGAGAACACCTGAGGTTATTGTTTTTCTCGTACAAGAAGCTCCGTGAACATAACAGGGCTCCGGATTTGTTATGGAAAACGTTATTGGTGGCCGGGGGTCTGGATGGAGTGTTTTGCAATCCCCCGCGCGTTACAAAGAAGATATGTGCGCGCTTTTGTTGAATGAGAAGAAGCACCCACACTGTATCTTGTCGTCTCCAATTCTCATTAGAGTTTAGGTGAAACCATGGAGCAAAAAAACAATCTCCTTCTCACACGGAAGTGTTGTTTCTGTGGATATCTTAAACTACACAGCCCCCGAAATAGGATATGAACCGCTTTGGGTTAACACCATGACAGCCTTGTTTCTCGAAAGAGTAAGCTAATTATAATACATGTGAGCGATAGGGTTTGTTTGATTATTACAGGAACAAGGGGACGAATGCTTGTTTCACTACCAATCATGAGCTGCTCCTGTCTGTTTGCCGAACGGGGAAGAACGTACATCTTCATTATCCAGTACGTATAGCGAGGTAGTAGACGTTACGAATAATATGGCTTCGCCGTCTCTTGCATTTTGCTCGCAATAAGAGGTTCACGGTGTGGCAGTCTTCTAAACACTTCAGAATTCCGGTGTTAACCGCAGTTTGGAACTTATCTAGAGTTCCAGACCCGTAACTAGTATGAGCGGTGATAGATCATGTCAACCGAAAGATCCGGGACAGGCAGGCCACAGCTCACAAAACATTCCAAACAAACTGGGCGACATAGTTCAGATTTCACAAGAGTATGGCACTCTCCACATTACTGCGCCTGTATCTCCATCATCTCCAAGGGGAAACGCTGCTTCATCGCCCACTAAGAGTTGGAAGTTGTGGTTGAGTCCACAGAGCAAAACGAACATCATAGGCTCGCCGCGTTCCCCTGGGGAACCGTCCTCGCACCCTGCAAATGGTAACGACGCACCAACGACGACATCTTCAACTCCTGTTTCAAGGGCTATTCGGGCTGTCAAAGAAAGCGCAACAAGGTTGTTCTCGTGCGGAGTCGGGAATCGAAATGACACTCAATAATACTTAGTGTACATCGATTCGTTGACTCCAAGGCGTGTTTCTAGCTACAGCTTTTTCGAGATACCCTTGTATTATGGCGTTGACGAGTAAGAAAATCCTAAAGGGTGTTTGCAAAACCTTCGATCTTCCATGAAGGGAAATTGGTTTCTACATCTAGTGAAGCCCTTTCGATCACATACAACATATGAATCATAGCCTTAAGAGCCCCAATTTGTTTTCTCAGAGCAGGACAAATAGGGCACGCTTTCATCAATAAACAACTCCATCGTTATCCTTTAGGATAACTTCCGCATCACGACATGTTTTCGTGTCGATAGATGGTTACGTTGCACCGAAAATGAATACTTCGGCCGTGAAAATCAGAAGGAAGTGGGACTTGGCTAGGTAGAGATCACCGCGGTAGACTCTCCTCGTGCTAAGGGTATGTTTGATCTATTTTGACCCGAAGCCTCAGTGCCGAGATCTGCGGGTGTATGCCACAAGAGTGCATCAACTATTTCCTGTTTTCCTTCAAATTACGATGAACGATGAACTTCACGGTTCGAACGAGTGTATGGTTATCATTCATGCAGTACCAAGTCGAGGGCTTGGACGAGAGGCACCATAACCTGGCAACATGAATCACGCTCATCAAGAGTTCGTTTCGCAGCTCTGTCTCTGTCTCAGTAGTTTGCTTCTTGTCTTTCCATTCACAAATACATCACTCAAAGCTTGGGCTTTACAAATTCAGCTTGTAAAAAGACTCTATTCATCTGCAGTTTTTCCTTGCGATTCTCAATCACTCTCGAAACTCTTCGCACGTACACCTCTTCAAAACCAGCTTCCCTCATGAGAAAACGCACCATGTCTTCGTCAAAGAAGAAAGAAAGAGTTTTGTCCTGACGGACAAAGTAGTTGTCGTCAATTCTATTCCGAGACGCAAACCGATTCTGGGCCAAATCGCCAGTTGCATAGTCACGGAACAACAGTCTTCCTCCAGGCTTAAGGAGGGCGTACAAGTTCCGTATGCCATACGCTTGCTTGGTCGGAGGCACAGCGCTTAAAACAAAAACAAGCAAGCAGTAGTCGACCACCCCATCCGACAAGACACCGCGCTGTCGCGGATCAATGGCGCTGAGCGGTTGGGTGCAGAAGTCCCATACAAAAGCTTTTATTCGATTCTCGTCGTACTGAACTCCTTCCTTAATCAGGGCAACTGCGGTGGGTGCGAAATCAAAAGCATAGATAAACAAGGACTGATTGACATCCAAAAGCGGGAATGCACAGTTTGCTACGCCGCAACCAGCCTCCAAAACGATTTTCTTCTCTTCCGTAGTTTCAGCGAGACACGGGAAACCATCTGTAGACTCAGTAGCAGTCCAGTGGCGGTCCTTGAAAAAGTTGGTTGAGTTGCGTTTGTAGAATTTATCCCAGTTCTTCGACGAGTCGTTTTCGTACTTGCCAGCCCAGAACGCAGAAACGCCGCTCTGCGTCTGGGCTGACCGGTAAAGCTCAGGATCCATGTTTGTTCGTCGCGCTCAGGCACAAGCGTAGGCTGAAGTCGAATGAGACGGAAGCTGAACAGAGTTACCGATTCGACGTTGCGCGCCAATTTCCGAGTGGCCAAAGTCGCTACATCCGTTTGTTCCTCGCGATACTGAACACATGAAACTCGTGGGATGCACCTTTCGCGGAGGCACAACTCTCAGCGGTCAGGTTGTGAAGTTTAAATTTGCCGAGGATGACGATTGAATTGGGCGATCGAAGCTTTCAAAACACATATTTATTTTAGCTCACCAGATTAATCATCAACACTATTCAGAATTCTCTATCCGCAGACCGGGTCAAAGACCAACAATCCCCGTTTGATGTGGCCTTTTTTCCCACACTGCCAACATTTGACGCGATTGCGCCTTCTATTCTGCGGGGGGTTTTCGACATTTACGACTTCACCGTGCGGTGACACCGCTCTGTGCATTCAGAGGCTCGACAAGATTGTTTTTGACACTCGGCATCAAACAAGCCGGTACCAACGTGGTGTCTTTGAGCAGTGAATGGTAGTGTTCTCTAATGTGACATCCCGGTTTAGATTCCGGTGTCACAACTATGCCTCGCAGCCCAGAAACAGCGGAAGGATCAACGTGGGATCCACATTGCTCCTGCGTGTTGTTTCGTGAACTTCCGAGCAACATCCCCGCCATACTCAGCACCATAATCCCATCTAAAACCCACATTGCTTGCTGCGTTGTTGAAGCTTGGTACTAATGTTGAGGTTGCTTAATGTGAATTTGAAGGACTTTGAAGACGGTGATAAGCAGCAAGAACAGTCAAGAACGAACGCAATCGAGGAGAACGAGCTTAAGTAGCAAGAAGTCAATGTCAGTTGGAAGATCCGCGAACAGCAGATTCACGGTGACCCTCAATTCTAACAATCTATGGAAATTGCGTTGGTAGCGCAACACGGAGAATACAATTGTAAGTAAAGAGAGTGATATTGCGCCCACACGGGGCAGCTTCTGCTGATAATTCTAACAATCTGTGGAAACTGCATTGGTAGCGAAGCACGGAGAATACAATTGTGAGCAAAGAGAGTGATATTGCGTCCATACGGGGCAGCTTTTGGTGAGGGCAATGCACGAAACTCGGATTATCTTAGGACTCTCCTTTCGGATGGGCTAGGACCTTGGGACCAATGTGTGATGATATACTTTTTCTGGGCTTCCCATGCATGCAGATGAAGAGATAAGAGGACAACTACAAAGCTCTTGCCTCGGATATACTGAGTTTCGTACCAGTTTCATTGCATGCTTGTGATGTTCACCACAGAATTAGCCCGTATCTAGATAGACTGCAGTTGAAATGTACAAATGCAGACCGGAAGTAAGCGATGGTCTCACGAATGATTGTATTTGCGCTCTTCTAGAAAGGAATCTCAGCACAACGAAAACCTTTTCAATGATAGAAAGCTTAGAACGAAGAAAGCAAACTGTTATGCGATAAGCCGCGAACATAAGCATCTTGAAGCTCTTGTATCTTCGGCTATGGGCGGTAGAGAGAGGCGCACCCGCTCCATTGCTCACCTGTTCGCTTCCCCCGCAGGCGAGAATTCGTCCATGTCTTGCACATTGTCAAGACACGCCCTAATGTGGCAGCCCCGCATGGTTATCTGGGATGCTCTGATGATGACGGACGTGATCCAATGGTTCTATCACCGGTGCCAAACCCGCAGATCCACTAGTGACAGATATAAGGATATAAGGCTACCGTCGATATTTAGTAAATAGAAGGTTAATAATACTATCTACTGTAGTAACTTCATCTCCAAAACGAAAACATCTGGCTTCCCGTTTTTCTCAAGAGGGATAGGACGGTTCGTTTACTGCGCTTCGGAAGGCAAAGGTAAATTCTCTACGGCTCTATGCTATCCGATTCACTTGCTTTAAGTGAGTCTCGAATCTGTATCTCTGAAGGATAAAATTGGAGATCGACAGGAGACGAAGAGAAAACTTGTTTGAGTTACTAGAGGGCTTTCATCAGAGAATATAGTCCTAATCTTTGTATCGAACCTGTCTATTCCTCTGGAGCCTTTCTCCGCCCCTTATAATTGTTCAAGGGCTCACAGAAATCGGTCTTTGTTGGTCAATATTCATATTCACCAGAATCAGTTACGGAGTCGCTTTCATTGGCAATGGTATATGATCGATTGCTTTTCGTTGCCACTAAGGTAATGCCTGTTCTATGTTTTGCGGGATTAACTCAAATTGTTTTACAAAACACTTTGGTATCACGAACGGAACAACAAGAAGATGCGTTAGAAAAACTGCGTCAAAGGAGAATATCCGCGAAGTTTGCGACGCCTACATCTGGGCATGTAATTCCAGAAACGATGGATAACGATCGTCTTAAGGTGAAGGGGATCTCTCCTGACCAAAGTACTACTGCAGATACAAGTATTGCCATGGACTAATCGCGTCACTTCACAAGAAAAAACCATTTGGCATGTTATTACTAGGTTTCCTTTGTCTTGCATTTTGTTTATTGCAGACGCATTGGAGCGAGAGTGATCTCCCGTGTAAAAACTTAAACTTAGTACAAGGTGTCTTAGGTGCTGCAAAATTTCGTCTTCCCGCGAACGATCGCGATGGGCCTCTGTTTTTTCCTGTGCGACACGTGCAGTACCAGTAAAGCAGACAAAGACGCTATCGCTCTAATCGAGTGCCGCAGCACCTGAGGTAATTTCGCTAAGTTCCTGAGTAATAGCCGCTTGACGTTGACGATTGTACGACAGCGTAAGTGTCTGAAGCATATCAGAGGCATTCCTCGAGGCATTATCCATCGCAGTCATTCGCGCAGCCTGTTCTGAAGTAGCATTTTCCAAGAGGGCATTGAACAATTGGGTTGCCAATTGGAACTCGAAAAGATCCACGAGCACCTGCGCAGAGTCCATATCAGAGTCGAACTCATATTCGTCAAAAGCTTCTGCAGATGCCATAAGAGCTTTGAGGCCCACAATAGGCTTCTCAATTGTATCTTGCGAGATGACAGACTTGAATTCGTTGAACACTAGAACGATTTCGTCGTACTCGCGACCGAGAATATCTTCCGCAATCAAACACACCTGTGGGAAAGATACTGGCACCTTGAAGACATCTTTGAAGGAGACGCGAATACTATCACCATGCGCACGGGCTAGACCATCGCGGCCCTTGTCGCCCAGAAGCATGATCGCGTGGTTGATGCTCTTGTTACCCATAATCATGCTCTTAATCTTCTTGACGATTGAGGAATTGACACCACCGCATAAACCGCGATCGGATGTTACAGCAATTACGAATCGCGTGGAGGCCGAGTCGCCCTCAGGCTCAATCTTGGCGACAACGTCGGATTCATCCATGGTCTTGAAGAAACCCTGCAATCCGACCGCAAAAGGACGAGAATTCTCCTGCATGGTCTGCACGGAACGCAACTTGGCGGCGGCAACCATTTTCATGGCCTTGGTGATCTTACCAACAGAGCCGACGGATCGCATACGGTCGGAAATCGCCTTAAGATTCGCCCATCTGACGGGTTCTTCGACGGCGAGCCAACCGCCATTGGCACCGGCCGGATGGGAGAGGACGAATGGGGATCGCGAGGTGAGCGCGACGAGCGAGGCGGATGGGGAAAGGGCGGTGGGGCGCTGGCCGGCGGCCCGCATCATGGTCTTCAAAGCGCCGCGCGCCGCCATTGCTGCGATAGAGTTGTTGGCCGGATGGGGGAATCGAGGCGGGCGATGGAGAAGACGGATCGGGCGAGGCGCGAGATGAGTTTGTGGTGCGCGGCAATGCGTTGCTGCGTATTGATGTGTGCGGCGATGGCAGAGCACTGTGCCACGCGATGCAGCCGCGAGCGGCACCAGTAAAATTTGCTCCATTTGTCGCGGCACCTGTGCACGCTCGGACCTCCGTCCACTCTTATCTGGTGCCTGCCTGAACGGGAAGCGCCCCGTCTACCCCTGTTCCCGTTGGTACCAAAGGATACCTTCTATGTTGTAAGTTGGGTCATTGAGCAAGGATGGGAAGAGAAGCACGGCTCCATGGACAAGAATTAAGTCGCGTGCGTCTCATTGTCTCCGCCTCCATCCCCAGCGCGAGATGCATTTGTCTGACGCCCAAGCAGATTGTGGTTGTAAAAGACGCAGCAGTCTGTGTCAAAACGTCGTTTACGAAGTATCGCTGCCCTGTAGCAACATCGTTTCGCACAGCTGACCGATGCTGCATGTGCCTTTGTAGAATACAGCCCTTCTCCTTTCGGTGCTCGAGTCTTGTCTAAACATTTGTGGGACAATCCAATGTTCTACCTCTTAGGCAGGAATACTGCCAGTTACTAAACAAAATGAGTCCGGCCCTTTCGTTAGTCCCGATTATGCTGGAGGCCGAAATGCATGCCAGGGTTACAACCTTCTTTCAGAGCGAGAGGGAGAGATTCATAGAAAACAATGTCATTGTGCTCATGAATGCAGTGCTGGCTACAAATCACGGTGCGTGACAGTCATATCAAAGCACACTACTCTCTCTGCTCCAATGGTGCGAAGGGTGAACTTCGCCCCGGACGGCCAGGCGTCCAACCCCGCCGTAAATTTTCATTGAATCTGACAAGTAACGAAGAGAAGGCTAAACAGCAATCAAAGCGTGAGGGAGGACAACACTTGATGTCTATAGAATGTACCGTAGCACTCATGACGACGTGACATGCTAGTGGTCATGGTATAACTTTCGCTCTCCGTTGTTCGGCTGATACTTTGTTGCGACGGTCTCCCCATTTTTAATCAGCAGATTGCAAAAGCAGTCCATCTTGCGCTCGCCTTTCCTTTCCCTACACAAGTATAAGGTTGTTCTTATCTTCATCACACACCGTCTGCCTTCCCTTACTCTCCAACCCCTGTGGACAGGATGGGTATAGCCCGAAGGTACATAACGAATCTCCTTCTCGAGCTTTACGCAGAATTGTCGACATTAATACCATGTTACACCGACGCAGAAACGTTTGAGAGGGCATTACTATCTTCTTGGTTTCAAGGCGATGTCAAGAACATCAGGGACCGTTTCTATCACCTGGCGCATATTGTGTACGGAGAAAACGCAAAAAGATGTGATCATACAGCCATCCCAAAACACATCTCTTCTTCCATACCAATCGACATGAAAGGTCTTAGTGACTTCGAACACGATATCGACATTCATCGCGTTGTCAAGTACGGCGACTGGTTCCTGCAGTATCTGAAAGATGCGGAATCGACAAAGCGAGTTCTAAACAGACATCTTGCTGAAGCTGATAGCCAAGATCGCTTTTACACTGTCAACTTTAGCAAGTGTCCGCGAGACGAGCTTCAAAGGTATATGAAAGCATATGAAAAACGTACTCATAAGCGGTCACTCGTGTTCTGGGCGCGAGATTTTGAAGTGTCGATGTCGAAGTCTAGAGTGTCAATATCGAAGGTGAAGAACGCGGTAGAGGACTGGCTCTCCGATGAACAGCTTGGCAAAGCTACCATAACCAGCGATGGTATCGAAACTCGAGTTGTATACGCGCCGAGGAAAAGGAAGAACGAGAACATTCCTTTCGCGGACAAGGAAACGCATCCCCGAAAGTTGCCTCGCTATCGGGAGGACCAGATCCAAGCTTCAGACCGTACTCGGTGAAACAATTCCGACGGTGTTTCGTCTCTTCTTTGCATGAATCATGCTTACGGGGTATAGAGTATGTTTGTCCAATGATACATACAATATACACGTCGGTGACCGGAGTAGGATCAGATGAGTGTCGACATGCATTAAAGAGAACATCTGTTCCGTCATAGAATGGATATCAGGTTGCAAGATAAATAAGCACAATGTTCTCGCCTCGGATGAGCAACTGGCCTACTCGTCGCGCATCAAGTCCATAGTCCTGGATCACAGCATTCTTGACGACGACATTCATGTGTCGGTCAAAGGCCACCACAACGCCTTCGACAAATCCTCTGATTCGATGACGCTCGCGGAGTCGAATGCGTAGAAGTAGTTTGTTGGCGACAGCTCGACCAAGAAGCTCAAGCGGACCTTTTGCCGCCTTGTCATGGATGGACTGCAGCACGCTGAGGCGACGCTCGCTTTTGTCGGCGTGCTGAGATGCGTCTCGGGGACGTTTTCTTGAGGGCGTGGTGAGATTGGCGGTGACCGGGGCCGGTTTGAGGATGCGGTACGGGGCATGTTCCAAATGAGCGCAGGCTGCCACATTGTCAACAGGCTGGGCCCTATCGAATATGGCTTGATCTCGCGCTGTGGGCAAAGTGGCGCGAAAGGCTGAAAGGTGTTGTTGCAAGGCTAACTCAGGATCGAATTGCTCAGAAAATGGGTTTAACTGAGCTCTGGTTGGGCTGCTGGGTGGGCTGCTGGGTGGGTCAGGGTTGTCAGCGGTCATTGTACAGAGCCAGGACTTTTAGTTGCGTTGTTGTGTGTGTGTTTGTGTACGCATGATGATTGCGGTGGACAAGCAAGCAACGAGCAAAGGCAAACTAGAACACTTGGGAGTAGCTTCGTTGAGAGCAAAAGACGGTTGATCCCGAAAATTGAAATCGTTGACAAACTTGACGAAAAACGAAGACAACGACACCAACGACAACAGCGTTGAATGAAGCGATCAAGTCGGTTTGGTGTGCTCAACAACAGCATCAACCAACTGAACCAGATCCAAATGTGACGCGTGGACGCGCAATACACGGCGGGCAACACGCTCACAAGCTCCTCGTTCCACGACGCCATCGCCGTCCAGGCGCACGCCGCGCACATCAACGTCAAAGCCGCTCCCCTCGACACAAAAGTCCAAAACGGCCTCCCCGCCGCTCGCCAGCTCCGCGGCGGCGTCAAAAGCGTTGACCAACGCGCGTCGTTCCTCGAGCGGGACGGCAGGCTGGCGGTCAAAATCAATGCCCGACACGTCTGGAATGTATGAGCGTCGGGCGTGAGTGGAGAGCATTCCCAGCTCGGCTGCCATGGACGCATACTGAATGCGTGCGCGGCGCGCGGTGCTCATGCAGTCGGCGAAGTTGTGCGCGTCGCCCACGCGCATGAGTCCGTGCCCCATGGCTGTGAGGTTTGCCAGGTGGGCGGAGATGGGGGCGATGCAGGCGGTGGTTGCGCTGACGTTGCGATGAGTGTCGATTGCGAGGCGGAGCAGCGGGCATGCCGAACCGTGTGCGAGCACGAGGCAGCGGTGGCAGCTCAAGGCGTGCGCCAGCTGCTGGGCGAAGGCGGTGCGCAGAATGGCGCGCTTGGACTGGCGCCAATCGTAGGGCAGACTGCGCACATGGTACTTTTGGCGGAGCTGCGAAACGGCGCCCCTGGCGGGCAGGGCGAGGCAGTGCGAGAAGTGGGAGCCGTCGGCGGCGCACGTGGTGGCGGCGTATTCGACGGCGTGCTGGTGGTCGACCAGCTCAGAGGAGCGACTCCGCAGCAGGCGGTACAGCGAGCGATAGCCGTGGGGCGACAGCGGGGCCAGGAACAACGGGAGGGGGGCGCGGGCGTTGCGCAGGAGCGTTCCCTGGAAGGAGGGGATGAACACGAGCGGCGCGGAGGACGGGCGCGGGGGGGAGGCGGAGGGCGCGGGCGCAGACGCGGCGGAGAGCGACGGCGGCGACCGGCGGTACTGCGCGTACTGGCGGCGCGAGAGGCGGAGGAAGAGCGCGGCGGCGGGGCAGAGCAGCGCGGGCAGCAGCGCGAGCGCGAGCGCGAGCGCGAGCGCGAGCGATGCCATGGGCGGCGTGCGGCGCGCGGCGGGATGACGCGCGCGGCAGCGGCGCGCGCTCAACAGCGTCGAAGCGGCGGCGCCACACGTGGCGGGCTCTGCGCCGTTCAACGCCATCGCGCCGATGTGCGGCGCTGATGCGGATATAAAGCGGCGACGGGGGGGAGCACAACGCTGCCGCGGCGCGCGCGGCCGACGGCCGCGCCGACGGAGACGCAGCCGCAAGCCCGGCGCCAGCACCATGCACCCTGCGCACGCACCGGAACAGCGCGCCGCGCGCGCCGCGGCGTTCGGCGCGGCGCTTCCGCTCAGCGGCGCGCTGGCGCGTCTGTCCGAGCCGCCTGCGCGCGCGCGCGCCGCCGCGCGGCCGCGCGCGCGCGCGCGCGCGCGCAGAGCGGCGGCGCGCATGCTGTTCAACTTTGGCGCGCTGTGGTCGTCCAAGGAGCCGGACACGCCGCAGCGGCTCAACTGGTCGATCGGGTACAGCTACCTGGCGCACCCGGAGAAGAACACGGGCGAGGACGCGTTCTTCGTGGAGGGCAACTGCATCGGCGTGTTCGACGGCGTGTCGGGCGCGTTCGAGACGCGCGGCGTGGACCCGCGGCTGTACAGCCAGACGCTGGCGGTGGACACGCGCGACCTTGTGCGCGAGCTGGGCGCGCACAACGCGGTGAAGGCGGCGTACCAGGCGGCGGCGCGGAACGAGCAGGTGGGCGCGTCCACGGCGTGCGTGGTGGGCATGGACCGCTACGCGCGGCTGTTCGGCATCAACCTGGGCGACTCGGGCGTGCGCGTGGTGCGCGGCGCCAGGCTGCTGTTCCGCACGCGCGAGCAGCAGCACTTCTTCAACTGCCCGTACCAGCTGGGCACGGACAGCGAGGACGCGCTGGCCATGGGGCAGAACGTGCAGCAGAAGCTGGCGGCGGGCGACTGGGTGGTGGTGGCGACGGACGGGCTGTTCGACAACGTGGGCGACGGCGACATTGTGGCGGCGGCGGCGGCGGCGGCGGGGGGGGGGGGGGACGCCATGCAGCTGGCGGAGACGCTGGGCGCGCTGGCGGCGGCGCGCGCGGTGGACGGCAGCTTCCGCAGCCCGTTCATGGCGGCGGCGGAGGCGGCGGGCGTGGCGTGGACGGGCGGCAAGGCGGACGACGTGACGGTGGTGGTGGCGCGCGTGGAGGACGCGCCGCAGCTGGCGGCCACCAGCCTGCTGTCCACGCTGCCGCAGTAGCTGAAGGCTGTGTGTAGCTGGCTAACTTAAACGCCAACGTGTCCAGCGCGCCGCGCTTCTTTCAAGCCGCGCGCCGCTTGAAAAGCGCGCGCGCGGCGGCGGCGGCGGCGCGCCGCGCGCGCGCCCGCGCACGGCCGCCGTCGCGCGCGTGGCGCCCCCGCATGCAGTTCGGCACGCTCACGCTCGAGCAATGGCACGCCACGCTGGCGCGCCGCGCGCGCGCGCTGCCGCCGCCCGGCGCGCCGCCGCCGCCGCCGCCGCCGCCGCCGCCGCCGCCGCCGCCGCGCGCCGCTACCGCCGCCGCCGTGAGCGCGCCCACCTGGGCCGACCGCGTGCGCGCCAAGCGCTCCGGCGTCGTGCGCCCGCATGACGTGCCGCCGCCGGCGCCGCCCGCGCCCGCGCCCGCGCCCGCGCCTGCGCCTGCGGCCGAGGCCGCGGGCAACGGCGCCGCGGGCAACGGCGGGCCGCTGCCGCGCGCGAGGCCGCCGTCGCCCTCTTCTCCTCGATCCTCAGCATCAGCATCAGCATCAGCATCAGCATCAGCATCAGCATCAGCATCAGCATCAGCTTCGGCATCGCCGCCGCCATCGCCATGTGTCGCCAACGCGAACGGCTACGACGACGACGGCGCGCGCGAGCGGCGCGGCGCGCGGCGCGTGGCGCGGCGGCGCGTGCGCGGGCTGGTCAACTGCGGCAACTCGTGCTTCATCAACGTGGTGCTGCAGGCGCTGCTGGCGTGCGAGCCGTTCCGGCGGCTGCTGCTGCAGCAGCCGCGCGACGTGGCGGCCAAGGCGCCGCTGATGGCCAAGTTTGTGCGGCTGGCGGAGGAGATGAGCGCGGGCGGCGGCGGCGGCGGCGGCGGCGGCGGCGGGAGCGGCAGCGGCAGCAGCAGCAGCAGCAGGAGCGGCAGCGGCAGCGACAAGGACGACGACGTCGACGACGAGGAGCCGCGCGAGGAGGACGCGCTGCTGCCGCACTGGATGCTGGACATCTTCCAGCCGGGCAGCGCGCACGCGGGGTCGCAGGAGGACGCGGAGGAGTTTTTAACGTTCGTGCTCAACGCGCTGCACGAGGAGCAGGTGGCGCTGCGCAAGGGGCGCGGCGCGGACGGGCGCGCGGCGGCGGAGGAGGAGGGGTGGGAGGAGATGACGCGCGGCGGGCGGTCGGTGCACATCCGCGGCGGCGGGTGGGAGCGCTCGGCGCTGACGGAGGTGTTCGGCGGCACGCTGCGCGGCGAGGTGCGGCGCGTGGGGCAGAAGGCGTCGGTGACGCGCGAGCCGTTCTGGGCGCTGAGCGTGGACATCGACGGCGCGGCGGTGCGCTCCGTGGAGCAGGCGGTGGCGGCGTACTTCGCGCCGGCGGAGGTGGGCGGCGGCGTGCGGCGGCAGGTGGCGCTGGCGGCGGCGCCGGCCGTGCTGGTGCTGCACCTCAAGCGCTTCTCGCACAACGGCGCCACGGGCGCGCTGGAGAAGGTGGCGCGCGCGCTGCCGTTCGGCGAGGCGCTGGCGCTGGCGCGCCGCCGCTACGCGCTGGCCGCCGTCGTCACGCACGTGGGCCGCGAGCTGGCCGGCGGCCACTACACGTGCGACGTGCGCGACGCCGCCGGCCGCTGGCTGCTGTGCGACGACGCGCGCGTGCGCCGCGTGCCGCCGGCCGCCGTGGCGCGCCGCGCCGCCTACCTGCTCTTCTACGCCGCCGCCGACGCGCCGCCGTAATATTCGCCCCGCGCGCGCAGCCGCAATACTCGCCGCACACGTGTGCCCAACCGCCCCCCCGCGCCCGCCATACTCCCCTCCCCTCCCCCTCCCCCTCCCCTCCCCGCCGCCCCCCGCGCCGCCCCCGCGCCGCCCCGCGCCGCCCGCCTCCCCCTCGCGCCCCAACCAAACCCCCCGCGCCCCCCCCCGCCAAACCCCCCGCATGGCCGCTTTTGTCTGCGCGCCGCTGCCGCTGCTGCTGCCGCCGCCCCCCCGCCGCCGCCCCTCTCCCCCGCCGCGCTCCCCCCGCCGCGCGCTCCCCCTCCCCCTCCCCCCCCCTTCCGCGCCCACCCCCCCATGAGGCGCGCCACCGGCGTGTTCGCGCGCGCCGACACCGGCACCACGCCCGAGGAGGCCGTCGCCGCCGCCACCGCGCGCCACTCGTACGCCGTCGCCTCCGGCGCAAACCTGCAGCTCGACGCCACCCCCCCCCGCCGCGTCGCGCTGCTCGTCGAGCCCTCCCCCTTCACGCACACCTCCGGCTACTCCAACCGCTTCAAGAACCTCATCGTGCAGCTGCGCCGCGCCGGCGACGACGTGCTGGTCATCGTGCCCGACAACGACCGCCACGCGCCCACCGAGTTTGCCGGCGCGCGCATCGTCAACGTGCCCGGCTTCCGCTTCCCGCTCTACCGCCGCATCACGCTCACGCTCGGCCTGCGCGGCGTGTACGCCGCGCTGCGCGACTTTGACCCGGACGTCATCCACCTCACCACGCCCGGCTTCCTCATCTTCGCCACGCTGCTGTTCGCGCGCCTGCTGCGCAAGGCGCTGCTGCTCAGCTACCACACGCACCTGCCCATCTACGCCAAGGACTACGGGCTCGGCTCGCTGCAGGCCGTCATCTGGGCCATGCTGCGCCTGCAGCACAACCGCGCCGACTTCACGCTCACCACGTCGCCGCAGCTGTGCGAGGAGCTGGTGCGCCACGGCTTCCAGCGCGTGGGGCTGTGGCGCAAGGGCATCGACACCGCCATCTTCAACCCGCGCTTCAAGTGCGAGCGCATGCGCGAGCGCCTCACGGCCGGCCACGCGCGCCAGCCGCTGCTCATCTACGTGGGGCGCATCGGCGCCGAGAAGAACCTCATCTTCTTCAAGCCGCTGCTGGCGCGCTTCCCGCACTGCCGCCTGGCGCTGGTGGGCGACGGCCCGTACAAGCGCACGCTGCAGCGCGAGCTGGCCGGCACCAACACCGTCTTCACGGGCATTCTGCACGGCGAGGAGCTCAGCCGCGCGTTCGCGTCCGCCGACGTGTTTGTCATGCCGTCCGAGTCGGAGACGCTGGGCTTCGTCGTGCTGGAGAGCATGGCGTCGGGCGTGCCGGTGGTGGGCGCGGACGCGGGCGGCATCCCGGACATCATCGCCGACGCGCGCAACGGCTTCCTGTTCGCGCCGGGCAGCCAGCAGCAGTGCGCCGAGCGCGTGCAGCAGCTGCTGCGCGACGACGCGCTGAGGGCGCGCATGGGGCGCGCCGCCAGGGAGGAGGCGCTCAAGTGGTCGTGGAGCGCGTCGGCCGCGGCCACGCGCAACGTCGGCTACGGCCGCGCCATCTCCAACTTCAAGTACCGCGCCATGGGCGGGCTGGGGCTGCCGCGCTCGCTGTCGTGGCTGCGCTGGGTGCGCCTCAAGCTGGCGCAGCTCAAGCGCCGCCTGCTGGCGCGCTTTTTGGTCGCCATCAACGCGCAGTGATGTTTTTGTTTCTGTGTTTTTCCTCCTCCCTCCTCCTCCTCCTTCATTATTATTATAATACACATTTCCATCTCCTCCCAGGCCCCCCCCCCCCCCCCCTTCTGCGCGCCGCGCTTTCCCCCTCTTCTCTCCCTCACCATGCGCGCGCTCGGCCTGCTGCTGCGCTTCGCGTTTGCGCTGGCCTTCTTCAACAGCCTGCTCGCCATATGGCTCGTCACCAAGCTGGTGCACCTCGCGCCGGCGCTCGGCGATCGCCGCCGCCGCGAGGCCATCAGCATCGCCGTGTCGTCCACGCTGTTCTGGTGGCTCATGGTCGTGCCCTGCCCGTGGATCCGCGTGCGCGGCCTGCCGCAGCTGCGCGACGCCTGGCAGCAGATGGGCAAGGAGCGCGGCGCGCCGTACGTCCTTGCCAACCACAACTCCAAGCTCGACTCGCTGCTCATCACCGCGCTGCTGCCCACGTGGCTGGGCCCGCGCATGCGCAGCCTCATCAAGCTCGCGCTTTTCTCCGAGCCGCTGTTTGGCGCCATTTGCAGCAACGTCGGCCACTTCCCCGTGTACTTTCGCGGCAGCGCGCAGGGCGATTTTGGCGTCGATAAGGACGCGCAGAGGCGCGTGTCCGACGAGATGGACCGCTTTGTGGCCGACGGCGGCGGCCTGCTCATCTTCCCCGAGGGACAGCTCAATCGCAGCGCGCGCACGCTGCAGACGTTTCGACGCGGCGCTTTTGCGCTGCCGATCAAGCATCAAAAGGCGATCTGGGCGTTTTTGAATGTCGGCTGTGAGAAGAGTTGGCCGCATACCATGTTTGTTGGCGGCGTGGCGGCCGATATTTATGTCAAGGCATTCAAGATCACGGACGACGCGTCGCAGTTCGATACCGTATCGCTGGCGGAGCACGCGAGAGAGGCGATGCAGCGGGAGCTCGACAAGATGTATGCCGTGGCTGACGCTGAGGGGCGCGACAGGAGCAAGTTGTGAGTTTTATCAATAAACAGCATTCAATTCAATGTAGGATATATCGAGATAGCTTCGAGCGCATCATGCTGATGATGAGCATAGCCCCGTTGCGTGCCTGCTCGCTTGGCCGCTGTGTTGTGCTGTGTGGCTGCTGCGTCCCGGATCGTGACGCGATCCGCGTGTGTCGTATTGTTTGCCAATCATTCGCATTATTCAGCATGGCCGTGCATCAAGGCCGCTGCCGTGTGTGGCGCTGGTCGCCGCACACACACTTTTCCACGTCGCGCAAAACAGCTGTGCTGCAGCAAGGGGCTTCGTTCCAGATGGTCACCATCTCATTCCTCTTCTTCGGCTTTCTGCCTCAAACTTTAACAATACATTCCTAGCTGCACCCCGAGGGTGTCCAAAAGGGCAACGACGAGCAACGCTAACAATACGCGCCTTCTCATCCTAAATCAGGATGAGAAGGAGAAGAGCTGGCAGTGTGATGCTGTAACTACCAACGGTAGCCTTCCAACTCGACTGTAGGGCACGTATTTGCGCGTGCAAATGATTGCACTGCGCATTCACGTGGCACAGGTGCGCGCCGCACAGCACATGCGGCGCCGTGGTGACCGACACGCCCCGGAGGAGCCCCTGGCGACGCCCCACCACGCGCGGTGCAGCGCGCACCTCACACGTCAAGCGTAGAACGTCATTTGCTGCCGTGCTCTCCCCTCCCTTCCACACCCGTCCCCTTCCCATCCATCGCCGTCGTCGACAACACTGCGGAGCCCAAAATGGCTGTCGATGTGGCCATACAAGAGCCCCTCTTTACACGCCCGAAAACAAACGCAAACGTTCTGGGCAAACGGGCCAGCCAAGCGCGCCAAACTTATCGCACTAGTAACATCAGTAGCACACTCTTGTTCACATCATCATAAACACAAACCTCGTGCGCGCACAGCGCCTTCTAAGATATCACAGTTAGAGAAGGAGCAGTTTTCTTTCTTTCCTATCGTCCGTTCGTCCCTGCCGCGGCACTCCACACTCCACACCATCTTGTGCCCACGCTTTCATTTAGCGCCGTCGCTTAAATGGGAAATTACAGAGCCGCCGCCGCTACCGTAACACCCCTCGTCGCCACTACATCTCACCCATCCATCTCAGCCATCCATCTCGAGTACAGTTCACGCAAAACAACATGCCCGCTCCACATCCGATCAAGCAGCAGGCAGCTCATAGTACATGGTCGCCTCACACGGCACACCGCCACAACGCAACATTCAGCTATGGAGCGCGTGATGTTTTCTCATCCTTCACCGTCTGTGATGCCGATTGTTGTTGTTGTGGCGCCATGAGCTGCTGCTGTGCGCCTGACTGCACAGCGCCCGCGGCAACAGCGTGTGCGTCGCCATCGTTTCGCTCCGGCGCATGCTGATGCGTGTCATCGGCCTGTTGCGACGATGTCGGGTACGGAGGTGCGGTGCCGGGCGCAGTATGCATGAGCAGTTGCGCTCCAGACAAGAACAGCATGCGCAGTACCAAGTACTCGGCGGCTCTGTTCATGGCTTCTTGTTGCGGAGTCGGGGTTGCAGTAGGGTTTGCGGCCTTATTACTCAACGAGAGCAGCGCATCGCGCAAGCACACTCGCGCAGACACGTCGAGCGACGCAATACTTGAGTGCAGCCGTTGCACGACGTGAAAAAGCTCCTCGTCTCGTGGCGGAGGCACAACCGGCGCTCTCGAGCGCCTGCACGCCGTTTCGTGGCGCCTAAAGTTTGCGCCGTTATTGGCGACAGCCTTGCCGCAATTAGAGCACACGGCGGTGGGCACGCGCTTGCCCGACGTGGACGAAGGGGAGGGGGAAGGCGGAGGGGGTCGTTTTCTCGCGCGCGACGGCGAGGAGGCGGGCGGGAGCTGCGAGGGTGATGGTGGCCGTTGCTGCGGCGGCGCGGGAGGGTCTGGGGGCGGGACTGCGGCGGGGGGGGACGCGGGCGGTGCGTTGGTGGGCAGCGGGGGCTCCATGTACGAGTACAAATCCGTGGCGAGCGGGTCCAGCGCCCAATCGGCAGGCTCGGGCGCGGGCAGGTTGAGCAGCATGGGGTCCATGGCGTCGTCGGGTTCGAGCGAGTCGAGCGCGCCGAACACGCCGGAGTCGCGCGGCGCTTCGGCCATGACGACTGCGGCGGTGGGCGACGGCGGCGGCGACGACGGTCGGCCGGGAGGGGTGGGGGGGGTCGGTCGCGCGGCTGAAGCGGCGTGAGCGGAGGCGGCGCCAAGCGAAGAGACGCGCGACGGGGCGCCGGTGGCTCTGTGTGGTGCGCGACGCTTGCTGGCTGAAACTGTGCGCCACGGCACGTGCGGCACACGTGGCCACGTCGCCGGCAGCCCGCCGCTTCGGGCGCGCGCGGCGCGGCGGCTGCGCCGCTCGTTGGCGCCGCCGCGCGCTCATTGGGCGGCGTGCAAATTTGCAGCCGCGAGCCGCGCGCCAAAAGGCGCGTGTGCTGCGCGGTGCGCGCGGCGCGGCGCGGCGCGCGGCGCGCCGTCGCGATGGGCGCCGTTGTGGGCAAGATCGCCGAGGAGACGCCGGCGCACGTCGTCGTGCGCCGCGCGGACGGCTACCAGGTGTGGCGATACCCGGGCAGTGTGGTGGCCGTCGTGCGCGCTGCGTCGCTCGACGCCGACAACCCGCCGCGCGGCGACGAATTCACCAACCGCGCGTTCCGCACGCTGGCGCGCTACATCGGCGTGTTTGGCGACGCGCACAACCGCGCCGCGGGCGCTCAGGGCGACGCGCCGGAGGCGCTCGCCATGACGGCGCCGGTGATCATGCCGGCGCCGCAGAAGATCGCGATGACCGCGCCGGTCATTATGCCCAACTCGGAGCAAGTCGCCGCCGACGGCGGCACCGATTGCATGATGTTCGTGCTGCCGGCGCGAATTGGGAGTGTGGACGAGGCGCCGCGCCCGACCAACGACGCGGTCTCCATTGAGCAGTTGCCCGCGGGCAGATGTGAGGCGGTTCTGGCATTTGGCGGCGCGGCTGGCATGAAGCAGTACGCTGAGAAGGCGGATCGGCTGCTCGCCATGTTGCAACGTGATGGTGTATCGGCTGTGGGAGACTGGAATGCGCAGGGCTATAATCCGCCCTTCACGCTGCCGTGGATGCGTAGGAATGAAGTGCACGTGCCCGTGGATGCGCAGCCGTATGCGCACCTTGAGGGCGAACCGAAGGAAGCCGATTGACGTTTATGTTGAGCAGTAGTACGCACTACTGTACCTTCGGCAATACGGGCGGTACGGTAGATACGTAGTACCACACTGGTACTACCAGTAGCTGTCTCTAGAAGATACTACCGTGCAAGATTTCTAAAACGGTAGGTTTTTGTCTTGTAGCTCGCGTTCAGCGTCCATCCCGGCGCCGCGTGGCGTTGAAAGTACGCGAACCATGCCGAATCCTTGCGAAACGTTGACATTGACATACTGTCGTTTCTCGCCGTCTCTTTCGACCGTTTTAATTCTCAACAATCCCTCCACATACAGCTGCGATCCCACCGGCAGTTGTTCGAAAAATGAAAAGCCTGGCGTAGTCTGCGATATAGACACGTTGTGCCACTGCGTGTCTTGATTTGCATCCATTTTGTTGGAGGAAGGATGAGTGGTGGCAACGCTTATAGACAACACACTTGACCCGTCGTCAAAGGTCCTTATTTCTGGTACAGCACCGGTGCGGCCGATCAATGTGAGCTTGCATAGACTTTTGTACGGTGATTGCCTTCGACGCAACACTCCGTTTGCACGTTCTTCTTCGTATGATGCAGAGGCTTCATAGTTGCGCCGCGCTGTGGAGAGAATGACTTCTGCACGCGGCTTGGGCGCGTGGCGAAGAGATACGCATGCTTGGAAAGCGCTGGCGCGCAGCATTTCGTTCTTAATGTGGATGAACGTTTGCAAGTTGTTTCACGCTTTTGTTTGGGAACGGGGAGCGGTAAGGATGCGCACGAGGAGAAACACGCCGTCTTGGGGAGTGATCCAACGTGCGGATCAACAACGTGACAGCGTGGTGTCACGCTGAGGTCTTCGCCCCGAGCGAATCGCCCTCATTCCAAGTTTTTTCGCGGTTTTTGGTCACAGGACTGACACGAGAATGTCCATCGAGAAGACGAGCGAGCTTGAAAACCGCTCCAAGAGCGCATGCATACCTGATATCGAATAACTTCCCCAAGGGTACCGTTCACTTACCAGCAAACCAGCCATCAGCTTCAGTGTCCTTCAGCGCGAAGAGTACTCTCCGACATGGTCGCCCCCTCAGCTGAGGTGACTAACGCCGCAGCATCTGACAAACGCTACATTCTCGGAATGGAGGGTAGCGCTAACAAGATTGGAGTTGCAGTCGTCACCACCGACGGAAAAATCCTGTCTAATGTGCGCGAAACCTTTGTGCCCCCAACCGGACATGGTTTCCTTCCTCGTGAAACTGCTGCACATCATCAAAAACACGTTGTGCCTCTCATATCTCGCGCGCTTTCAGAAGCGGCAGTTACGCCAAAGCAAATCATGTGCATTGGCTATACAAAAGGGCCGGGCATGGGCGCTCCTTTGAGATCCGTGGCCGTGGCTGCTCGAACCGTTTCCTTGATGTGGAAATGTCCGCTGGTTCCAGTCAATCACTGCGTGGCGCACATTGAAATGGGCAGGCTTGTTACCGGATCGAGCAACCCGGTTGTCCTATACGTGTCTGGTGGAAATACACAAGTTATCGCGTACGCGCACAATCGCTATCGTATTTTTGGGGAGACCATTGATATCGCTGTGGGCAACTGCCTCGATCGCTTTGCACGCGTCGTCGGCCTTTCAAACGACCCTTCACCAGGTTTTAATATAGAGCAGGTCGCAAAAAGGGGAGACGTCAGCAAACGCAAATTCATGGAACTTCCTTATGTCGTCAAAGGAATGGATGTGTCGTTTTCTGGCTTGTTATCCTTTATTGAAAGCGAGGCGAAGAAAGTACTTTCTGATGGGTCGTTTACTGTCGAAGACCTTTGCTTCAGTCTTCAAGAAACTGTTTTCGCAATGTTAGTGGAGGTTACTGAACGAGCAATGGCCCATTGTGGCCAGAGTGACGTGCTTTGTGTCGGTGGCGTTGGTTGCAATGTCAGATTGCAACAAATGCTCAGTGACATGGCTTTGGAGCGAGGTGGGCGCGCGTTCTGCACCGATGAGCGCTTTTGCATCGACAATGGCGCCATGGTGGCTTGGACCGCAGCACTAATGTTTCAAGCGGGTGGAGCTGCTGTACCAGTGTCTGATGCTACCTGCACCCAACGTTTCCGAACCGATGACGTCTATGTCAACTGGAGGGATGATTAATGTTTGTACACAGGTAAGCATCATTCCTGCTGGCGGCACAGTTATTTTGTCCTAGGAAATCCCCAAACATACGTCGCTGGCTGCTCTGTTCCGTATCGATCACGTCCACCAAGTTTAACAGGCGCGTACGCTAGCAAAAGTCGTGAAGGGTGCCAGGCAAACCCGTTCAGTACAGCCACCGTGGATATTGAATGTACTAGCGAGCCAGTAGACGCGTCGGTGATATCAATCTTCTCCATGTCTCCAGTCATGGCAAGATATTGGCCTTCGTATGAGTAATCAACCAATTGGACTGCTTTCTCCCATCGATCAATGGTGAAGACATTGGACAAACTCATCGAGTCCCAGATGCTCACACAGGTATCAAGGCTTGCAATTGCAACGAACCGACCTTTGGGATCACAGGCAACTCCGAAACATGCATCAACATGACCTTGTATTGTTATAATGTGGTCAAGGGAGGGCCAAGAGAATGCGTCAACACTGCCATCTCCTCTCGTGAACATTATTCGCCGTCCGTCTGGAGTCCACCTGAACTGATTTACCTCTACATCAAAAGGCATTTTCTTTCGGACAGTCCATGATAAGCAATCAACAAAGTAGATCATGTTGCTTGAGAGCCCTATCGCAACCGTGTTTCCATCAGGGGCCCAATCTGCGAAGAGACACTTTGAATCTGTTGGTACCGAATGAATAGCTCTAGACCCGGTTCTCGTATCGTACACGTTGATCAGGCAGTCTACACCACCTGTGACGAACATATCCGGAGACGTTTGACTTGGAACCATGGCTTCAATGTTCTTTGTGTGACCGTGACATTCGTGCAAAAAGTTGCGTTCCGGCCGCGTACTCATGGCCAAACTTTGTGTGTCGTATACCAAAACTGTTGAAGCGTCGCCGGCCGCTAGTAGTCGAGAACCATCTAGATTCCACGCCACAGCCGTGACAGACGAACGATGACCAAAACATCGCTTGGACTCCAAGTCGTGGAAAACGGACATGCTGCTAACGATGATTAGGTTCGTGAGTTTGCTTTGTCGATGTGAAGGCTGTACTACGGCTATGACTCCCACCTTGAACAAACTCAGGTGAGCCGTTTAGAAAAGAATGAACCACCCACAGCGTTGTTCAGGGCGCAGCCGAAAGACTGGGATGGGATAAAGCTTTGCTATAAGAGGGCCATCCCGTGCCGTGGGAAGAAAACTCTGGGAATCAAAAAAAGACTCTTGGTTAGCCAGTTGACTTTTCTATCACTTCGTTGTCTTTGAAAGCTAATCCGGAGCACCCTGTTGGTTGAATGAGTCTGTGAAGCGCACGAACGATGTTGGCGGTGATCCACGTCCAATAGTGATCCAAGCTCTACGTGCAGAACTCCTATTCCGAACCTTTCGCAGGAGCCTCCCAAAGAGTAGGAGGGAGCAAATCGAGAGATTACGGAATTCTGCAGGGACAACCTTGGCCTATTTACAAAATGGCGCAATGTTTTTCGTGTTCTTTGCAGGGCCTGCAGGCTGCAGTATCTACCAGCGCTGGTATCTACACATCGAAGCTACGTACTGTAATTCAACGTAGTGGTAAACGGCACTCAACAATGGTGAGTCTCAACTTGAGACATACCTCTGTACTACAGACTCTGTAGTAGTACAGAGTCTGTAGTGGTAAACGGCACGCTATAGCATACAGCTTCAAAAAGATCGAGGCTGGACTCCCCATTGCAAATGTCTGAGGTTAAAACCACGCAGTTTGACCCACAAGAGAGCCCCCATTATACTGGATTGCTTTGACATGGCCAGCGGACCCATGAGCATTTATCCTGACTATTGGATTCTTTCACCATACCATGTGGCTTACGTCATGAGGTGGTTGGCAGCCGAGCACAGGCTGATCCTACAGCTCTTGAACGACCATCTCCTCGGACAGGAAAGTAGATGTATGTGGACTTCTGCTTGTACCGATTACCTTTACTGGTAGAGATAGAGGCAACTCTGAAGACAGCGGAGCCGCCTTATGGATTATGTACACTCAGACGATGAAATCACAACACAGGGAATTTACCAGCTACGAAAGAAAACTGGACCTCTCGTACAAGGTTCCGCAGTCGTCCTGAACCTCTTGTGACTTCCCGTGGCATAGCCAAAATATGTTTCGCAGTTAGTACATCGATTGGGCTTGAGACACAAGCCATGTAGACCACTTCATGGCTCAACGGAAATTCCATCGAAGTCAAAAAAGGCTTAACTCAGAAATCAAACCCAGTCGTCCTCCTCTTCAATTGATTGTTCTAGAGAGTCCGCAGCTAATCTGAACACGCTCCTGACAGATTTCACCGTCTCCTGTTCCTGTCGTTCTCTCAAAATCCGGACAAACTTTCCATCTGAAATCTTCATCAAGGCCAATGCTGCACATCTTCGAAGCTCAGCATCGCCATCATTCAAAAACTGAGCAATTCTAACGCCATCTCCTTTACAACCAGCATTCGCCAACGCCGTTACAGCTTCCGCCCTGACTTGCGCACTTTCATCATCCAGAGCCTTCCGCATGGCCTCAATCGCACGTGCGCGAACGTCATCATTGGTACCATCCTGCCAATCATCATCAGCACCAGCACCCATGGCAGGCAACGCGTCGCCAATCGCAACAGCGCCCAGTGCGGAAACGACTGCAGTTCGCACGTCTGGATTAGGATGCTGAAGAGAAGAAAATAGAGCATCTCCAGCAGCGCCCTGCATGAAGGAAATAGCCCACGCTGCATGACCCTTTGCGGTCATGGATACTTGCGGGTCCGATATCAGCGCGAGCAGCTTCGGAACGGCTACAGCGCCCATCTTGGCAAGAGCTCCTGCGGCAGATGAACGAGTGACAGTATCATCGTCGTAAACAAGCGCGTGTAAAAGAGAGTCGGTAGCCGCGGAATCCCCAATCTTTGCGAGAGCTTTGCCGCACGAGCGGCGCACGACCGGGTTTGGACATGTCTTAAGGGCAGTGATCAGAATAGGAACTGCTGCTGAACCGACCTTTCCAAACGATTCGACCAACGCGAGGCGAGCCATGCCCCGTGAGTCGGCAAGATGCAACACCATTTGCTGTTGAATCGCCTCTGATATGGAGGTGCCGTTTCGCAATTGTTTGGTTACATCTGAAACCAGAGCATCAGTTGAATCATGTGAAATGTCGGGAGAAACCGTTTGCAATTCGGAGGTGTAGGTGGCGCGAATAGCAGGTCTGGCAACACGGCATCGTGAGCGGGGGCGTGAGCAGAGCCGACGACTGGCCGAAAAGCGTCGAGCTGGAAGGGTGGGAGCGGAGGTGAAGGCAATCATGATGAATGGAGGATGGCAGGAAGTGGGGTGGCTTCCGAAGACGCGTAATGAACCAGGAAGCTGTGACTTTAGGTTAGTTGTTAGGGAGTGTTATTCCTCTGTTGGCGGCGGAGCTCATCGAGGACAAAGGAGATGACTCTACCAGAAACGCTGTGTGGACGACGATTTTTTCCAAAATCGTTGTTCAACGGGCACGCCATTGGCCACGCAGTCGTGTCCCACCATCTGGCCCGCGGCACTGGCAGCAAGGAGCAGAACCCACTACCAGCGGTAGGATATCCTTATAGCTTGTAGATTTGCGGAAGAACACGTCAAGCCTTGACTCCAGACCGACGATAGAGGGTAATGCGCGTCTGCGGCAAAGATCCCCGGCACTTGGACGAGCGCCAGCTGCTTGATCAAACAGGTCCGCTGCAACCGGTCGCGACTGCTTACTTGTCGTCGAAGCAATGCATCGGCGGATGCGCAACGCTGCATGCGGAACAAAACACTCAAATTTCTTTCTGTCGTTAGTAATTACACCCCGCGTTCTTCGGTCAAGTCCTGTACAGCGCAGCAGCACAGCTCTCTTCGGTGACGCGACTCTCCGTGCCTTGCCGCCCGCGATCACCTTCCCCCTGCCGAGTAACGCGGCCGCGTTGCAATAGGTGTTTGTCTGACCCCAATCCCACCCAACCTACCGTCGGGGACGCTCACCACCGTACCCCCATCAAGCGAGCGCAATGAGCGCCCAAGTTCAAAAATGCTCCGCGTGCGGGAGCGACGAAATCGACTTCGATGCCGCACGCGGTCAGGCGTCATGCATGTCGTGTGGCGAAGTGCTCGAGCAAAATGCCATCGTTGCCGAGGTAGGTTTCGTCGAAGATGCGCGCGGTCGTTCCAACATGGTGGGGCAACACGTACGTGCAGATGGCACGGCAAACTTTGCGTCCATGCCCGGGTACTCTGCTCGAGCTACATTTACCACTATGCTTAACGCACGTCATAGGCTGCGACAGTTGGCATCTGCTCTCAAGTTACACCAGCGACATACGGAGGCTGCTGAACGCCTCTTCCGTCTTGCTGCTGAACGCAATTTTCACAGAGGGAGACGGCTGGCAAATGTTTGTTGTTCTTGTCTCTATGCCGTTTGTCGGATTGAAAAAACTCCCCACATGCTGCTTGATTTCGCGGATGTGCTTGAGACCAATGTCTATCTACTCGGACACACTTTTCTCAAGTTTGCTCAGGTCGTTTCTCTGAATTTGCCTATCATTGATCCAAGTCTCTATATCCATCGTTTCGCGAGCAAGCTTGAGTTTGGAGATAAGACTAATGCCGTAGCCATGACCGCCCTAAGAATTCTTGCTCGCATGCAGCGCGATTGGTTGAGCCATGGCAGAAGACCAAGCAGTCTCTGCGGTGCAGCGCTCATGTGTGCAGCAGCCATGCACCAATTTCACCGTTCCATGGTCGATGTCTGTCGCGTCGTTCGAATAGGAAACGTAACCTTACGAGAGCGACTTCAAGAACTTAACAAGACCCCAACTGCTGCGTTGACAGCTGCCCAGATTGTTTCGAGGGGAGGAGATGACGGAAAGGTATCATCGTTAATGCTAGAGGAAGAGCCCAAAGCATGTGACCCGCCAGCTTTCCAACGTGCACAGAAACTGAAGCAGCTCAAGCGGAAGCATGCGGAAGATATTAGAGCACATGCAAAGGGTACTGCGACTGCGAAACGGAAACGAGCAGAGACTGACTTCCCTTCTGCTGCCGGGCGACTGGGGCGACCTGAAGGGAATACTGCTTTTGACGATGTATTAATTCAACGACAAATGCAGCAGGTTCTTGCCAGCGCTGAGATGCAAGAATTGGACGAAGAAAGCCGACAAGAAGAACAGCTAGATGCTGCAGAGGCGTCGAGATTACAGCAGACAGGGAGCGACGCAGATCGTGAAAAAGAAACTACAGAGGAATCTGTGCACGAAAACTGGAAAGAGACCGAAAACTACAACGAAGATCTCAGTGATTTGGAAGAGGAAGACGTACAAATGTACTTCAACACTGAAGAAGAATGCAGAAGAAAAGCTGTGCTGTGGACCGAGATTAACAAAGATTATCTTGAAAAGCAAGAGCGGTTAGAAACAATGCGTCGGGAACGACCGGATGACTTTAAACGATTACGACCGACACGCAAGGCGCTCAAGAAGAAGAACTCGAATACGGAGAAAGCACAGAAAACAAGCACTAAAGGAAAGAAAGACGTGGTTGATACTGAACCTCCAGCACCAAAGCCTTCGAAGAAGCTCAATTATGCGAAACTGAAGCAATTGGCTCTTGCAGCTGGACAACAGGTACAAACGCTGTGAGATGAGAAACCAATGCGATCCAAAGCACGTCTAGACGAAAACGAGTTTTTCTCCTTTGTAAGTGACTGTTGTCAAAACTGGGCATTTGATCGGTAGTTAGCTTGTGGCGGCCAATGTTCCATTTGTGAATAGAATAAACGAATCTCGTTTTGTTCCCGAAACGACGTGAAGATGATGTCCTGAAGTTGCAGCACGCACGGGTATTATCGACCTGTCAAACAGCATCATAAAGACAAACACATTCGGCGAACATGTGCAGTTACTATCGCCTAGGACGCCCACGTCCGCGGCCGCGACCTCGGCCACGGCCCTTCCCTATTCTTCCAGACGATTGTCGATCTGGGATTGTAGTTCGTCGCGGACGCAGACCATCATCAACTAAAAGAGCGTCTAGAGCGAGCGAGTCCGGGAGAATAACGTAGCGAACAGTTGAACCGCGGACGGAAAGGGCCTGCAATTTGGAGGGGTTGCGCCCGCGTACGTGAAGAGTGACGCCCTTGAGGTGGATATTCATGCTGTGATCTACGCCAGTTACGGTGCCATGGGCAGTGGATCCATTCTTGAGCTCTACTGTGACGGTCTCGCTTCGTAACTTGACGAGGAAGCTCACGAGCTTCATGCTGTTGTTCGCTTCCGAGCCAAAGGGAAAGAGCTTGTGGGTTTGAAAAGAAGCGGAAGCAATCGCGGTGGACTCGGACGGCGTGTTCCAAATCCTTGATCCAAAAGATCAGGGCGTGGCGCCTATCAAATAGATACTGTATTATATAAACGGCAGGTCCTGTCCGCCCGGGTGTGGGGCTGCGCACAGCCCACTTGTTGCAGATTTGCGAACACGGGCATCTGGCGGCCGTGATCTGTGGAGGTTGACCCCCGCAGCGCAATAAATCGCAATCTGACGCAGGAATTCGTGACGCTTGCGTACGCCGCGGAGCATGAGGTCCGATAAAGACGTTTGTAGTGCCGCCTGTGTTCTCAAGTTCAGAGCGAGAAACATCAAGCCACCGCCCGCTCATTAGAGAAAGTGCCATGCTGCTAGCGGTGGGCGGCCTCATGGCCACGCTGGCCCTGCCAGGGCGCACGGTTCCCTCGCTCTTGCTCACAGCCACCGCCGCTACCATTAACATCATTCGCAGATCTCGCAAGAAGCCGGCTGAGCAACGTCTCGAACAGAGTACGGCTTCCTCACAGCCGGTCTCTGTGCAGTGGTCCCATGTCACCTGCACGCTCTCGTCACCGAAGCAGCGCAGCGCCAAGCGCATTCTTGATGATGTGTCTGGAACCGCCAAACCTGGACGCGTTCTCGCCATTCTGGGTCCGTCTGGTTCCGGGAAGACGACGCTTCTGAACGCTCTGGCGGGCCGCTTTCCAGAATCATCTAAGGCACAACTGTTCGGTCATATTACCAGAAATGGAGTCTCGGTTGATGATGATCCACAGCCTGTGGCTTATGTTACACAAGAAGATTTGTTCTTTTCACAACTGACCGTGAGGGAAACTCTTGACATTGCAGCTGCCTTGAGGCTCCCAGGAAACATGCCCCAGGATCAGAAACGTGAATTTGTCGATGCGCTTATTCGAAAGTTGGGGCTGGTATCTACAGTCAATACTCGTGTTGGTGATGAGAAGACCCGCGGTATTTCCGGCGGAGAAAAGAAAAGGCTTTCATTGGGCTGTGAGCTAATTTCAACTCCTCAGCTTATCCTATGCGACGAACCCACTTCAGGTCTCGATGCTTTTCAAGCTGTTAAAGTGATGAGCACTTTGCGGGATCTTGCGCGCACAGGGCATACCGTCATCTGTTCCATTCATCAACCGAGTTCGAGTATATTCTCCATGATTGATGATATTGTATTGCTTTCAAACGGACGAACTGTCTACACTGGCGATGCAAGTGAAGCACCGGCTTTCTTCGAAAAGGAAGGTTTCCTTCTACCTTCTCAATGCAATCCGGCTGAAAGATACCTCGAGCTCATATCGGTTGATTACTCATCGAATGAAACTATCGCAGAATCGAATACGCGCATTGATCGACTTACTAGTGCTTTCGACAAAAGATGTGCAAAGACAGATACAAATGTTGCTACTGCGGAATCAAAGCTAAGTGAGAGCGATATTGTGGACAGCCCGCCTCCGTTGGGATTCTTTGGAAGACTTCGTTTGTTGTTCCGCCGTGCATGGAAGCAGGTTACCCGTGATAAGAAAACGAACATGTCTCGCTTCATGTCCTCGTTTATGAGTGCCCTTTTGTTTGGTGCCATCTACTGGAAAATTGGAAACACGCAAACCACGATTCAAGACCGTCTTGGTTTGCTGCAGGTATGCACAATCAATACCGCTATGACTGCCCTTGTAAAGACGCTGTACGTTTTCCCGAAGGAAAGTGTGCTCATCAACCGAGAGAGATCCAGAGGTTCATACAATGTTGCACAGTACTTTCTCAGCAAGCTTCTTGCTGAGATGCCTGTGAGCGCATTCTTCCCTTTGCTGTTTTCGTTCACTGTGTATCCAATGGTGCGCCTTTCAGGAGGTTTGGGTAAGATTCTCCGCTTCATGGGGGTGATTACATTGGAATCGTTTACTGCAGCCTCCTACGGTCTTGCCATTGGCGCAATCATGCCAACTACCGAAGCAGCTGTTGCAGTTGGGCCGTCGAGCTTTGTTCTCCAGATTGTTTTCGGGGGACTGTACCTTGCAGAAGATAATGTCCCTGTTTGGGCTCGGTGGATTCCGCGCATATCGCTGATAAAGCATGCGTATGAAGGTTTGTGCGTTAACGAGTTCCGAGGGCTTGAGTTCAAAGCTGAGCGACCGCATGACGTTAAGACCGGAGACCAAGTTCTGCAACGTATGACTTGGGAGAATTCGACGGTTCTAAAGACTTGTATGTCTCAGGTTCGTGTGCTGGCGTTCAACTATTTGGCGACATATGCAATTCTGGTTCTGAAAAAGCCACGATATGAGAGAGTGCAAGGGCCTGAAAAGGATTACAAAGTCAACCAGGAAGAATCTGGGGATCCCGTTACTCTACCTATCGAAGAGGTATCTGTCTTGTCATGAGAAGTGAGACATGAATCGTACCGTTAGAACCTAATCTCAGAGAATTTGCTGTGTTCCACATTTGTGTGGAGTGATGCTTGAAGGAGATTAATCTCATCATAAGAGCTCAGCTTCGACAAGGAGTGAAACGGAGTGGGAACGTGAGACACAATGTGCTTTATTCCTTTATTCCTCTCCATCCTGGGAAGATGCGCTGGAAGAGAACGTTTGCTTCTGGTCGATAACCAGGCGTAATCCCTTGAGACATTTGTTGTGTAGAAAACGTCAGTGGAGTAAAGATAGAAGTAAACATACTACAAAAACTACAACTAAGGTGGTATTTATCCTTCACAAGAATAGGAGAACCCTTTGCTTCCTCGTTTCCATCTATAGTTACACCTCCAGGTTAACTATGTTCTTATCTGCAGCGCCTTCTTTCGGGAACTTCTTCGGAGCAAAGCGGTTCAAGTCGGGGATTCCGGTGGCTTCTGCCGCTAGTGCATACAAGCATGAATTCGGATATGTGAGCATCTTCGCTACCGCAGCTTTCACAGAGGCCAAGCTAGGATCACTAGCTACATCGATGTTGAGCCTAGACGCTCGGAAAAAGTGAGTCGGCCACCATTCAATTCTTCCGGATGATACCCAAAATGTTTCCCGGTGCTTTGGGTCAGCTTTGCACAACGCGTTACCCAGCTCCGTCCAAATTGCTATATTGGCGAAGTCCCCATTTTCGATCCGAGAAGCTAAGGCATCTGCAAGTTCATTAACGTCAACAACTGGGCAAACCTTCCATGCCCACGCATGCGCTTCTCGTATTATATCCAGTGCAGGTTTTGATACCGGGTCCACGTATAATAGACGTCTGGCGATGTCTATACGTTCTTGTTTAATCTGGTCAGTGTCTCGATTGCGAAGCGTCCCCAGACAAGTGAGTAGTCCGTAAAGAGCAACTGGGTCCGACCGCTTCTTGTTGTTCACGAAGTCACGCAAGAGACGAAGCGCATGGTCATGATCGCCAGACGCAATTGCAGTGGCCGCTGCGTAGTACGCGAAGAAGTACAACCCCGGCTCCAAAGACGAAGCCATGCTAAGCGCTGTTGCAGCCACACGGAGCTTGACAGAAGGATCTCGTTCTAGAGAGCTTGCAGCGATAGCAACAACGCCCAAGTATCCTTGAACCAATGAACAGGAGCCAAAGTGAGGGTCTTTGCTCTCCTCTGATAAGCATTCGTAAGCAGATCGCAGGTCTCCTGCAGCAAGAAGTTCCATAGCCTTCTCTAAGAGCACTGTTTCTCTAGAAAAAGCGGTGTAGCCTTCAAGACCGGTCTTCGATGATAAGTGACCATCGCGACTTATGTGAGAGAGAAAGTCGTCCAGCAATTGTGCATACTTACCACCGCTTCTGCGCAGTACTTCAGCGCCAGTGACGGCAATCTCTCGCGAAAAGTACCAGCGATGTGTCTTGACTTTCCTGTAACGTTTCAGAAGTGAAGGAAGTACGGCAGCGGCTGAAGCGAAATCGCGAGCTTTGAGTCTCTCTCCAGCCATGAGGATCACGTTGAGCATGAGAGGGGAGAGGCCGGACGTTACCGATCGCGGAAGAGGACCAAGATAGGCTTTGTACATGGAAAGCTGCGCTGGAGCAAACGGAGGTGGATGCACGTCAGCATATTCCTCAGCACTGGAGGCGTGCAGGGAAGAGCGCTTGCGCTTGCGGCTGGTAACCATGGTCGAGGGAGTGTTGAGGGCCAAGACGAGGGCGCGGCAGAAGGCAGTGAAATTCTGCCTTTATGGCGAAGTTGGAGGCCTCGGAAGAGGCCCAAGCACAGTGGTGATGGGCGAATGGTTCACGAAGTCGTCAGTATCGAGCGTGTCCATGCGGCAGACACTCAATTTTATGCCGCATAAACAATAAAAGTACGGTTTGGATAAAAGCATTTGTGCGGAAGTGCTCGGGTGCGCTTTAATCTCCTGCTCTTGGACACGAGCCGCACGCAAGACAATTGGCGGGAAGGAAACTGGAGAGCCGTATCAATTGCTTTTAGAAAACTTTTGAACAAGATTGATGTGACAGAGTTTTGGTATGGTGACACTGCTTGTACCCGAAACTTCCGAGGAAAGTTTCTCTGATGATCGTCATCGGTGCTGCTCGAGGAAAACTTCTGATTAAAGTTTCCCACAAGCAGCACCGTGACTTTATCCGTGACTTTCTCCCTGTACTCAATGCTTCACAGAAGCAGCAACGTCGTCATCGAAGTCGAACCTGACCGTTTAAAACTGTGCTGGATTGTTCAAAAACAAAGCATAATCAGCATATCGATCCTCCAGAGAAGCCTGGCCAACGGGAACACAGTTCAGTTTCTGCAAAATGCAGAACATTATCATCATCATCATCATCACCGTCATCATCATCATCATGTCCAATATTAAGTTCAGAACCGACATTGCAATTCTGCAGACGCTGCATGGCCGGGTGCTATGATATCTCTCTTTCTCTTCATTCGAACTACCTTTTTAAATGCTGTAAAGGTATTCGACTGGTGGCTGCCATATCTGCTCCTGCTGAAACGCAGCAGAGCGTAGCAGACAGCAGTCTTACAAGACTGCTGTCTCAGACGCTACGCTCTGCTTGTAGATACATAGCTGCGCTGTTTTATTGGTACATATTACAGTTTTGTTTAACAAACAGATTAATTATCGACAGTACAACGGACGCAAACGAACGTCTTTTTTTAAAAATGAACAATTATTGCACAGCGGCGGCTACTCAGGGTTATTCGCCTTATTTTGCGACTACTTGCGGTTCGAGTTCGCAACGGACCCGCAATAACCGCTTTACCAGATCATTCGCATGAACAAATAAAAATAATATTTTACTAGTACTGTAGTTTCAAGAAAAAGAAGCATAAAGCCTGTTTTTCGTTTTGAGCTCTGATTGGCTCGAGAATTTCATTTCATAAAATCAGCGCATGTCACATTTTGCAATTATTTTTATTCGGTTACTCTGTACCAAGGGCAGGAGAAAAACGTCACGTGACTCTTTTTTCTCCGAAATTGTATTATAAAGCGTCTTCGTCAAGTGCATGTTCGTCGTCCCACCCAGAGAAGAAGCGCTTGTGATTTAGAAATGTCAGGGTGTGAATGATTGTTCTCTCGTTCTGACCATATCGCATTGAAATGTCAAGCTTCAGCAAAAACATCCTTCCTCGCCGAGAGCATCGAGAAAGAGCCCAACCAGCCTTACGCATCCAGAAGCATGGTTTGCTGGAAAAGAAGAAAGACTACAAACTTCGCGCAAAGGATCATAATCGAAAGCGCCTTCGTGTCAAGATACTGCAAGAGAAGGCCGCTTTTCGAAATCCAGATGAGTTTTACTATGGTATGATAAATTCGTCGACGAACGAAGGGAGAGTCAATAGAGTCCTGAACGCCAAGGAAAAGGATGCAATTCCGATTGCCAATAGAGACCGCGAACAGCGTTTACTGGCTGAAACACAGGACTCTAGATACGTGCAGCTCAAAAGCAGCATGGAAAGAGCCGCCCTGCGCAGAATGAGAGATCGACTGCATTTCACAGCTTCTGCGGGCACGGTTCCGAAGAATCACGTCAAGTTTGTGGAAGATGAAAACGGTGACGAACAAGTTATCAACGTTGCGCACCAAAGGCGAAGCCAAGACCAGCACAATTCGTCAGCTGTCAACAAAGTTGTTGCAAAGGAACAAGGTAAAGCGTACAGGCTTTTGAAAAGAAGGTCGCAACGTCAGGAGAAGCTAGACACTGTCCTGGGGGACATGCAAACCGCAAAGAATCTGTTATCGAAAGGAAGACGCTTCGTAGTACGCCGTGCCGATCCCAAGACGGGTGCACCGGCAGTTTACAGATGGCGAAGAGAGAGGCGACGATGATATTCGGCACGCCTTGTTCAATATGTCACTCCTATCCTCGTAGTCGTTTGATCTTCCAAACCTAAAATGAAAACTTTTGTTTACCAACTGCGATCTACAAGCCCTACATGAACGCTAGACCGCCCGTCTTCGACTGTTCTTGTCCAATCTACAGATACGATGCCCGCGATGCGAATTCCCACTCCATAACTCGTTCCTAGAACTTCTCGAGATGTGGAGTTTGTCAGCGCCACATCCCCAAATATAACTCCAACAAGTGGTGGTAACTTGCTCTCTACGCCAGACAGTTTCTTGGACTCTTCTCCAGCTTTTTCCTCATTGCTATTCGCGTTCTGGCCATTAGCTTTAGAGTCGGTCCCTTTCTGTTTCTCCTCCACTGGCTCTTGTGGACCGGCTGCGGCCTCCAAGTGTGTTAGAGGAATGCGTAGTTCAGCGCGAGCGGTAGCGTACGATTTGTGTCTTCCAAGCTCCCCGTACGAATACCCTCTTACATTTGTATGACCTCCGAGGGATTTCTGCTCATGCCAGGGAAGATTATCGGACCCAAACCCTGCAATACCGGCAAGTGCAATAGACGCATAGCGCTGCACACCGAAGTACTGACTCAATGAGAACACTGCTTTCTGAAAGGGGCGGCCTGGCGAATGAAGCACATTCCCAATGCTGTGCTCGATTCTGGCAAGATGACCCGAACGCGGAAGTTCCACGGGTAGTCTGGTTGCATGTGTGTAGGAATGTTGCAATACTAGTTGAGATGTGGTGGTGGAGCTCAAGGCGTCAACTAAATTAGGGTGAATGAACTCATACTTCGGAGTTAGGTTGAACATTATGTATGTGTCCTTCGGGCGGAAGCCGATGTCTACCATGATGCCATCTCTGTCCTTTTCATAGAATAATTGCGAGTCAAAGTCGCGGTCGTCATTTCGGCCACCTGTGTAGGTGCCCTGCCCTCGCGCAGAGCGGTGTATAGGAATTCCACGCTTTGAACTGGAATCCCGATACGCTTTGAGTTTAAAGGAAATAGGCACAGCAGCCCCTATTCTCATGTCTTCGAATATGAGACCTCCCGAAGAGCGCCCTTCGTCAAGTCTCTTCTGCCAAGCAACCCGCAGTCGCTGAGCGCGACCCATAAAATTGTTGTCCGACACGCTTATGTCGCCAAACACACGGCCGTCTGTAGACATTCCTGCGCCTGGTTCGATTTTGCCGCTCGATTTCTCGCGGAGATACAAGCGAAGCTCAACCTTATGGTTGGTTATTATGCTCACTTCAGCATCTGCGTAATCGAAAATACCTAGCGCCATGAGAGAGCCAAATCCCTCAGGTTTCCATCGAAATATGTCGCCAGTGTGTACACCAAGCGCGTTACATATGGTACGGAGGCGCGTTTTCAGACGGCCATCTTTGTCGGGCTTCTCATCTTTACCAACCGGGATGATCTTGATTTCGGAGAGTATAGGTTCTGAGCAATAGAGGGTGAGGGTTCTTTGCAGAAGGCCGGGAACCTGGATGACCATCATCCTGGAGCAGACATAGGCATTGTCCGCGTACCATTTGTTGGCGCGTACAAGTCTCTCTCTGAGCTCTTTGCCGCGAATTCGACGGCCCTTCATGGGCATGATGACTTCATCGATGAACTTCTGGGGCATCTTTTTGGGGTGGAGCACATCAATGTTCTTGATGTCCAAGACGGAGGCATCGGGCTTGATTGGGTTGAGGACTGAGAAGGCAGCGGCGCGCCGACGGCGGTGGGGGATGTGATAGTGCGAGTGAGAGAGGGGGGGTTGAGAGGCGCCCGACAGTGGCGGAACGGACGGTGGAGGAGGGGGCGGAGTTAGAAACGCCATGCCTGACGTCATGGGGGGAGGCACGGAAGCGGACGTGTGTGTGGGGGGGGGGGGGGGGGGTGGGGTGGGAGCGGGCGCGGAGCACTGCGGGGGTACAAGGTATCGGTTCCAACGGCTCTGGCGGGATCTCGAGCGCGGCGAAGGAGCGGTGATCCGCGGCGATCAACGGACTGGGGCCTGCAAAACATTTGCCATTTGCAAAAAGCGAAGCGCAAATTTAGCGCGCGAAGGAGCAGCGTGAACGCTACTGCGCTGCGTCTTCGCTTCGAAGACGCGCCGCCGCGTTGGAAAGAGCGTAGATACCGCGGCAGATCAAAACGGCCCCGCCTCCGCTGCGGCGGCGTGTCGACGCCAGCGTCCTTTCCGCTCCCCACCGCTCGCGGCTCGTCACCATCGAGCGCGCCGCAACCCCCCACTACACCCCCCCGCCCAACACCCACCACATGCCACCTCTCCGACCCTCTCGTCTTCCCGCTACCCGCTGCCGCCCATGACGCAGACCACCGACCAGCCTCCCGGCGACGTGCCGCCGCCCAAGCGTCGCAAGGTCGATGACGATCGCCCCTCCAGCCCGCTCAAGCAACCTCAGCCGCCCCAGAACGGACAGCCCGATCTTCCCTCTCCTGCCCTCGAACATCTTCCCGCCCACGACGCCCCCAAGGACCTCAACTCATCTCCGCCACCCCAGGAAGCGCCCCCGCCCGAGGAAGCGCCTCCACCCCAGGAAGCTCCCCCACCCCAGGAAGCTCCCCCACCCCAGGAAGCTCCCCCACCCCAGGAAGCTCCGCAGCCGCAACACGTCGCTCACGACCCTTCCCCCCCTCCGCCCCCCGCCGAACGCGCTCCTCCCAATTTGGATCTGCTCGACGATGTGCGCCCTCCCCGCAGACAGGACATACAGGGTGATGAGCCTGACGCAACCGTTAACCAACCCGTCCCCGTGGACAACCCGCAGATGGCCCCCACAGGTCTCACGCCCGAGGTTGATGCCGTCCTCGCAAAGATCTTCGCCTCCGGTTTGTTTGAGAGGAAGGACGTCGACGGCAGAGCACTGGACTTTTTAGCCAGTGTCTCCCCCCAATTGGCGCTAGCGGCCTTGGACGATATTCAACGCCGCGACTTCTCCACTGTTCGCAACAAGCCAGCATTCATCATGAGCATATTCAAAAGGGTCGTCAACGCCGGCGGATCCGTTCAATCTTCCGCGCCCGGCCCCTCCTTCCAGCCAACATCCGTCCCAGCTTCTGCATTGGCTCATCTTCCGCCAGCAGTCTCGGATGCCTTACAAAGAGTGTTTCAATCAGGTGTGTGCCACCCTAGTCTTTTCGACGATCGTGCCATGGATATTCTAGTAGACTTGGCGGAACCTGATGCGGTTCGCGCTCTGTCCGAGTTCGCAGCCATGGAGCCTGGACGAGTGCGAAATCCCTCCGCATTCTGGATGGGGCTGGCGAGAAAGTATAAAGGTCATTCAAGAGCACCTGGCGGACGCGCTGGCCCCTCATACGATAGTGCGACTGCCTCAGCATACGGTTCTTACGATGGCTATAGCACGCGGCGCCCCGTAGTCAATTCCGCACTTCTAGAGCAACGCTTGGACGAACTAGCGGCCTCTGGCCACTTGCCAAGAAATGCACTAGATGATCGTGCAATGGACGCTCTTCGCCGCCTTCCAGAGCAAGACGCCTTAGGAGTCTTGGCGGAACTACCTGAACCTGCCCGCGTGCGTAACATGAGTGCCTACGTAATGGGTCTTTGCAAGAAGTTCGCAGCTGGAGAGGCACGCTCTTTGTCTCAGAGAGGTAGTTACAATACTAGCGGCTACGGTGGCTATGGTGGCTACGGGGGATACGGTGCGTCTGGATATGGCGGATACGGGGGCTACGCACCCACAAACGCCCATGCAGGGTATGCTACCGGATATGGGGCACCCGCTGGATACGGAGGCCAATATGGCGCAGCGATCCCAGGAACATACAGTACTCACCCTGTCGATGACAATACGAGAGCTAGAGAAACGCGTGAAGCTCTTGAAACAATGGACCACTCTGTGCGAGATCGCTTTTACCAAATGACAGATCAAGGGGTCATTACTGAATCCTCCTTTGATGCAAGAGCTATCAGTGCTATGCAGAACTTGAGGCCCGAGGACGCCTGTGCAGCTCTTGACGAATTGGCTGCAAGCGAGCCTGGAAGAATTCACAACATCAGCGCTTATTTCATGGGCTTGGCCAAGAAATTCGGGCGGTCCTCTATGTGAAGGTAACTAACATGTGGCATTGATAATGTAAAGCAAACGTCCATTACGATACAGAGCGTTAGCAACCTGAGCATAGTTGAAATCTGATCCGCTGCTAAACAGCATCCATCGGCAAAGCTTCTGAAAAGCTGTGTTGTGTACATCGTGGATGTTACGGAGATGAAGCTGTACTGGGAGGGTAAAATCATTGCCCATGTGGCTTTCGCATGAATTGTCTCATTTGGATGTTTTCGCAGAGTTCAATGTGAAGTTACAACGGAATGGGAAGAAGAGGAATGAATCTTTTCGACCGTCATTGTCATTCTCAACCCTTGTAAGCGAATTCATCCAAGGGTAAGCCTTTTTGTTATAAAGAAGTCGATCAAGATCAAAGCTGCTTTAAGCATTATACATTCCGCGCTCAGGAAACTCTTTACGCCAGTATTACCATCCAGTCAACCAAATTACGGTGGCTGTTGTAAGCCAGCAGGCAGTTCTCTTCATTCGGTTTGAGTACAAGAGAGTCTCCTACATGGATGGTCAAAGAATACCCGTTTCCATTGTACTCACAAGAACAGGAAACTGGCACACAAACAACGGGACTGGTATGAATATCTGTCTACAGTCGAACATCGCCCATCAACTTGCTCTCGAAAGGCTGCATCAAACCTCGTCTCTCCCCCCACCCCAAGGTCCCAATCTGAATGAGGTCCCACCTCTCAGGCCGGAGAAACGGTTCGAACAACATCGGATTATTACCAGTTTCTGCCAAAGGAAGACTGTGAAAAACTGTGACGAAGAGCCGCAGCACCGGCTTTTCACTTCAGGCCTTAGATCCATTTGGTGTCGTTGAATGAGCTGCTGCATTGCGTGCAGCATTAGAGGCCGTATTTGGTCCAGAACGGATCCAGCCACAGGCTATGAAATAGTCAAATATCCGGCAGACTTTGCTCGCATCCAACTCAATGATTGCTTTGGCATCTTTCTTCCGCAAGCATCCTGTTCGCGCGTTTTCTCGAATCATAACCTCCTTTATGATTAGGTATTGATGTGGAGTTATCTTGAGAGTCCCACACATGGAAAGCTCAGCCCTTGACAGCAGCTCTGCTCCAGCCATCCTTTCGAGGTCGACTTCACCAAGAACCAAGTTCTTCCTTTCTTTCGAATCAGAAGCCGAGGACGGAGTCGCTGGTTGTCCGTTTGGAAGCGACGTGGCCTCAGAAAGGCTGCTCTCCCCATTGCTCCGTCTTGGTCTTCGTTGACTCGAAGTATGATCTGAAAGCGACGAGGGCTCTGTTTGAGAGGCATTGCGGTTCCGACTCTTAGATATGTTTTGAGTAATCCGTTGAGCTTCTTCGAAAGAAGTGGCACCGTGTGCCAGACCTTCCTTCATCATTTCTATCTTCGACCTCAACCTGCGTTCTTCTAAAATTCCTTCTACGAGCTTCTCAACTTCCTCTTGCGACATAAATCGCATAAACACTCGAAGTTTTTCACGTAGGTCGCGTTCCTCTCTGGGACGCTTCTTTTCCACGCTGAGAAAGTCTTTGAAGCTAGTCATTCCACGCTCCAGTACAAACTTCTTTCGCTTGTCTCTCTCGTCCAGTTTCTTCGAATAAATCTCAAGGACTTGGGACTTGATTTCGCGGTCAGCCTTGGTATCATCATCAACTAACTCCATATCGCCAATAATCTCCTCTGCCTCATTGTCCCACTCATAGACGAAATCCTGACGCTTGGGCATCCATCCCGCAGCATCTTCCTGCTGATGTTTGTGCATGACTCGCAACGATTTAGGATCAATTTCATCGCTTTTCTCAGCAAGAGGCTTTTCGTCCGGAATGATCTTGTCGGGGTCTGGTAATGGCGCTACCGCAGACTGCAAGAACACTTTCATGTAATGCTGCTCCGTTTCTGAAGCATTCTTCGAGCCAATCTGGTTTGCAACTTGCTCCCAATTTCCGACACCGAACATCTCTAAGCCTTCTAGCAGCTTTTCTTCTTCATCTGCGCTCCAGCCCTCTTGAAATATGGCGGTGTGTACAACCTGAATGAGACGGTATGCATGTTCCGCTTTGTGGGGCTTGAGAGCAGCGCCCACGCTGAAGCAGTCCAGGCATGAGTCGTAGTCGGGACAGACAGCACATCGTGCCCGAATGGCAAAGGAAAGGTCGCGACCACAGTAATCGCAATGAAAGCGGGAAGTGTTCTCTGGCTCTTCTTTCTTCTCGGTTTTAGCGCGAGCGCGCTTTGGACGTGCCTTGCTTCCCCCCGCCGTGGTTGGGAACTGGAGTGGACCACAAGGAAAAGGGATAAGGACACGTCGGAGCTCGAAGCGCAACTCCCTTTTCTAACAAAGAGCTTCACCCTCTTTTACCTGGCAGGTCGATGGCTACTGCCTTGTGATGACGTTGTAAATGAACGGAAGCAGAGGCAACAACGGTGCAGGTGCACTTGTACCTCTGTAACTCCGCACAAAAACTGAAGATGCTCTTCTCTCTCCACAAAGAGAGAGATATCTAGGGGTAATTCAATTTCGTTTATAAAAATATGGACTGCTTTTTCAATTTTCTGTCCGTCATTTTCGCGAGCATTTCGCCAGACATGAATCATGTCGTAACGCAGAACAGCAGTTCTCTCTCAGAGCAACAGTTATCGTTCGCAGATTTTACTCGTCGTACTACCGACGGTACCTTTGGTACAACGTGTCACAACAGAGCAAAAGCTTTTCTGCTTTTCTCTCTCTCGAGCAAACAGACGGACACTACAAGGGTAGTGAAGAACATTCTTCTCAAGATCATGAAGAGTTACATTGAAAATGTGAAGATATCATTGTGGTCACAGCTATATAGTGCTAGATGGTCATGCAACAACAGCAACCTGTCCTTTGAGCCGTCGCTCCTATTTAATTCGTAAATCTGCTCAATCATTAAAGAGTAGACCTAATCAAGGAAAGGGCACTTGTTTAAACCACGTTTGAAGAAGCAGAACAAGACTTAAAGTCGTTCTTGTAATGAGCTGCCGCGTTCGCATCCCGTCAGTCATTTGATGTTTGATGACCCATTGAATTAGTTTCTGCTTCTTTAATGTGGCCCCAAGTTCTCTATTCCGAAAACAATGGAGAGCTATCTATCAAGATAGTTCTCATTATTCAGGAAGCCAAAAACTTTTGGGGCCAATGTTTAATCATTTCTAAGAAAGATTTTCTCGTTGTTCTTTTTGCTTTAGTAATACTTCTCTCCGCGACGCGTTCGTCAAGGGACACCGTAGGACTGCATGTTCTACGCTCTTCTTGACTCCTGTGCCGCACTCCTATCTTATTACCTTCTTATCCAAGAATCAGCCTCTATTTGTCAGCATTACAACCTTTGACAAATATCACTTGCGCTGGGTCCATCTTCAAAACGAGAAAAACCTGGAATATAAACAACAAGAAGGAGACACTTCGTCGCGTGTGGCTCTGTCATACTCAAATCGAACATTTTGGTTTGTTTCCCTCTTCATCTATCGCCAACGTCAGCTTCCTTTTCAAATCATTTATTTATGGAATTCTCTGTCTTCTGTGTTATTAATGTTCTCAGGCATGTGCAGAAAGCATCTCCCGCCAAATCGAGTCCGTGCATTTCGATGGCTAAAGCAGAGAAGAAGAAGTGTACTTCTAAGAACCACTCGTAATTCGCTTTTCAAAACATATCAAGGTCTTATCAACGGATGAAGATATCTGCCGCTTCGGTATCTTCTGGTTTCTCTCAGCCGTACCAAACACATACAATTCATTCGAACGTAAGGTACCCGGTACACCAATGTGTAATTGGACTATAGAGCGCATTACGGCAGAAATATCTCGAGCAAAGGTGGAAAGCTTCTTTTTAATGTGCGCAACGTCTTAGGTCCTAGAGTTGCTCGAAGTGATCTAAAAACCAATGCTTTCTTGTGAAGAAGGCCGCATGTCTTTTCCCACAGAAAAGAAGAACAAAAAGAGCAAACGACAACAAAATATACCCCTATACGTGGATATTCGTCGAGGTGCCACTGAGTGGCATCATTTTTTTTGTTAGCACAAACTTTGCATTTCTTATTTACGGAAAAAGCCTTTATTTGTTCTGGAACGCACTCAGTGCACAACAAAGACAGATGAAGGGCAATCAAGTTGCACACTATCGTTAAACCAATCGCGAGTTTCTGTCTATCTACGCCCATCTCTCTTCTTCCGCTTGCGCTGCACTTCCTCGTGTGTCAGATCGCTTCCGGATCATATAGTGGTCCGCAACCGTGGCGCATTTTGTCGAGGTGCAGTGAAAGTCATCGGCATCCGACAACGACTACTCACTTCCGCTGTTGCCTTCTCGTTCAGAGGACACCATGACAACACAAACGCGAGTCGCTTTCGACCGCAACTCGTTTCACTCGTTTCTTATCATATCAATCACACTTCTCTTCACATTCAGTGTGTCACAAGCGTCGTCGCTTACCTTTGAACTACCGTACGGGCAACGAAAATGCTATGTGGAACAGCTCCCACCACTGACCACATGTCGCGGTACAGTGCATGTGGCTAGTGGAAAAGGAGAAATGAGTCTGGATCTGTTCGTTAGTGATCAAAGAGGAACGGTTTATTTCCACAAGCAGGACGTAAATTCCGTGAAGTTCTCTTTCAAAACTGGAAACTTTCAAGCTCATACCGTACAAGACTTTCGATTCTGCATCGTCAATCAAGTACATCCGCAATCGCGATCTACTCCTGGCGTGCTTCGACGCGTTACATTGGATATTGATCTAGCCAACGACGACGGACAGAAAAATCTTCCCAACTTCCTCAAGCAAGAGCAGGCTGAAAAGGTGTATAGTAATTTCGTGTTGGTTACACACTCTCTTGACAACGTTATTGAAAAGTTGGATCAACTGCGAGAGCAAGAAGCCAGTCTTACCGCCTTAAACGAGAATACCACAGTCACAATATTCCGACTAAGTCTCGTGGCGTGTGTGTTCACCATTGCCACAGGTTTCCTGAACTTCATCTCTTTGAAGTCATTTTTCAAACGAAAAAAGATTGCATAACATGTACATCCTCATTTACAATCTTCTATATCCCTTGTACATTTCGTTCTCAACTTACGCGATTTGAAAGCGAGTAGTAGCGTTTGCGGCAATAAACTCTTCTTCACGTCACTCACAGAATCCCTTTTCATTGTCACAGCAAAATGTTTGAAACAAGGAGCGTATGTCTATAAAATCTAATTGTCAACGCATACGAACTTTGTCCGAATCCTGGAAGCACCACACCGGATTGTGCACATCAACGCAGATCACCCAAACGGAGCATGTATCATCACGATACGCGCTCCGTTTGGGTGGGCATTTCTTGCTGCTGCGCGATATCTACACATGAACCAGTCCTCATTTTCCGCATCGGAAATCCTGCAATGAACGAAAGCCAGCGCATTGACCTTTTCATTTGGCCCCAAAATTGCCGCCAAGCCTTAGTAGTATCAATATCCACGGATATTGTGGGTGTCCGTGATAGCAGTCATACAGCTTCGCCACTGGACAAGAACCACCACCTATGGCTTTAGAGCTTATCTGACCGTTCCCCGCCAATGGCCGAGCTAATCTCCCGAACAAAATCACACCTACAAAAGGTCTAGATATGGGTGTCTCAATGCCACTGCGCCCTTCTCTCTCTGCTATCAATGATTTTGCTCCTCCAATGCTTAACTCCGATTTACCCACAGATGTTGTCTATGTCGGCCGCGAAGTATGCGGAGAATTGCCAATGGCAGAGGCGCGTGAGGTTCTTGTTACCAACGGAATAGGTGGCTATGGGTCGCTGACGCTGGCGGGGTCCCTCAGTCGTTCATATCACGGCCTTCTGGTAGCGGCCCTTCGACCACCATTGGATCGAACGCTCTTATTATCCAAACTTTGCGAGACTGTGTATTATCACGACAAAGATTATTATCTCTCCACGGATCGACGAAAGAAGAACGTGCTCAAGCGGTATACCGTAATGACTGGATCTCTTAGCGATCGCAACAGAACGAATTCAAGTAATGGAGGAATATGGCGAGCCGATCGATTCTGTTCAGCCCCACCCATTTGGCGAAATGACGGTATATCTAATACTCTCTCAAAGCTTCACGATGATGAAGTTGTGACGCCAGCAGGTTTCGAGCTGATGGATTCTTTTCGTCTTGAAGGCACGGTACCGGTCTTTTCTTATTCTCTCGGAGACGCCGTCCTGGAGAAGCGCGTATGGATGAAGCACGGCCAAAACACTGTGTACGTTACGTATTATCTGCGTCGCGCGACGGAGGCGATTGAGCTGCGAATGCAGGCGCTAGTCAATCACCGCAATCATCATGACAGAACGTCCGGGTTGAGACCCAGTTTCAACTACTCCGCAAACGTCGGTAGAAATGGGTCAACGGTATCTGTTCTGTTTACCACGAGAGAGCATCAAGAAACCACGCTCACGATGATGGTTAGCCGAGGAACAGCAGACCTCACCAACGAATGGGTGCGCGGGTTTGTCCTTTCCGAAGAACGTATGAGAGGACTTCCTCATGTTGATGACAATTTACACGCAGCGACATTCATAGTTGAACTGCCACCAGGAGGAGTTGCGACATTTGTGGCGACTGCTGAGAGTAATGCTTCTCAGCTTAGTTTAGACGGGGAGGCGGAATTGGCGATGCAACACGCTTACGAAAGATCACTTTTGCAGAAGTTCGACGACGCGCGATACAACATGTTCCAAAGAAGAATGGAGGCAGACGACAGGCTTTCGTGTTCAGAGTCATCGCCGTACTCTGATTCCTCTCGTTCGGCTCTTATGAAACGACGACGGAAGCGAAGAAGTGTCGAACCGAGCGTCAAACAACTAGTGCTTGCAGCGGACCAGTTCATCATCTCAAGAGGAGGAGGGCGGTCAGTGGTGGCAGGGTTTCATTGGTTTACAGATTGGGCAAGGGATGTACGTATTATTCGTCGTGAACATGACTCGGCGATTCCAACTTCCGATTGGGAACAAACTGTAGTTTTCTGACGGTCTACTGTTCGCGCGTGTGTATTCTATCTTTTTATGTCTTCAGACAATGATATCTCTACCAGGGCTAACGATTATGACGGGACGATATGACGTTGCTCGTTCGATTCTGCAAACGTTCTCAAAATATGGTAAGTTGAGTTCCGTCATTTCTGAAGCCCTGCACACTGGGTACATTTGACGAAACTCGTAACGTTTCCCCCTTCTAACTTTATGGGATTTATATCAAACTTGCACTACGATACACTTTGAAGTGAGCTTGGGTATGCTACCGAACAGATTTCCGGATGATGGCTCAGCGCCAACGGAAACCGATTATGACAACGCAGACGGAACGGTACGGTGTTTACCCGTCATACGAGACGGACTCCATAGTGTTTATGAATTCAGAGCGTTCTAACAAATACACCATCAATACTTTTCATTGTTCTCTCATTCAGTTGTGGTACTTTGAAGCGATCCGGGCCTACTACAAGGCATCTGGAGATTTGGAGCTGCTTTTGGAATTGTTCCCCATCCTTCAAGACATCGTACGTCATCATTGCAATGGAACACGATTTGGAATTATACAAGACAAAGACGGGTTACTTCGTGCGGGGTCGCCAGGTTTAGCATTAACATGGATGGACGCGAAAACAGATGTTGTATACACCCAAAGAGATGGAAAAGCAGTTGAGTTGGCTGCTCTGTGGTACAATGCTCTGAACTGTATGGCATTTTTCGCAAGCGAGCTGGAAAAGGAAGATGATAGCGACGTGTTCACAGGGATGGCAGACCTAACCGAACAATCATTTCAGGATAAGTTTTGGAATGCTGAACTCAAATACTGTTATGATGTTATTGAGGGTGGCGAAAATGGAACAATCATGGATTGTTCTCTTCGTCCGAACCAGCTCATTGCAGCCTCTCTTAACTGGAGTCCACTGACGGAAGAGCAACGATTCCTAGTGCTAGAGGCTTGTTCTACACATTTACTGACGTCACACTCAGTAAGAACACTTTCCCCGAAAGATCAAAAGTACCAAGGTGTTTATCTCGGTGATGTCTTTGCCAGAGACAATGCTTACCACCAGGGAATCGGGTGGACATGGTTGCTAGGTCCATTTGTACTCTCACATTTAAGGGTGTTTGGCAACCGCGAGTTGGCGAGAGAGTACCTCCTACCGGTGTTGAGGTCACATCTTAATGACGCTGGTGTAGGCCAAGTGAGCGAAATTTTTGATGGTGATGCTCCGCATAGAGCCCGTGGGTGCATTGCGCAGGCATGGTCAGTGGCGGAAATTCTTAGGGCATGGATGGCGACCGAACCAGACGACATTTACGAGGACGAATGAGGAATGAAGGGAAAGAGAATTTACTTTGCTAACTGTATCCGAAAGGTTGATGTGCCAATGGAACATATGAGTGAGGTGACAGGGATGCAAACGGAGTCCATTGGGATTTGAGACGGGATCTTCAGACTTTTGTGAGCGTCGAGACACTTGGTGGTAGCGAATGACATATGCGGAAGAGGATTCTCGAAAAAGACCGGGAGATTGTACAGCTGAAAAGTGTGGTCGATGCGTTCGATCAAGCTTATCGCGAATGCCATATCCGAAATCATTGCAGCGATGTAGACGCAGTCGGCATCGTTGTTCAGAAAGGAGCGGACGATCGGCCCAATGGTAACACATTGTTGCCGCATAAGTGTAAGGGAATCCTGCAGTTGTGGATATAACCTTTGGAACGTGTTATACTCGAGTCTTATTGGACGCGATAAGCTAATATGGTAATGTGAAAGGCCTTCGAAGGTGATCGACGGGTTACGGGAGCGTACAGTTTGTAGCATGATGCTTGCAAAGGAATGTAGAGCGCGGTGTACGAGCGGAATGTAAATATGAAGAATGTAGACAGGTGTGACTGGCGGTGGACGTGACAATGGAATCACAGGTGGGAGTTGGAGTTGACTCTCTGCATCTGTTGCCTCAAACGACGGCGGAGGCGGTGGTGCACGCGTGGGGGCTGAGGGAGGCGGCGACGAAGGGGGAGTGGAAGACGGAGTTGAAGCGTAAGACAATATTGCATTCATTGGTTGTAGCACTGATGATTAGTCGTCGTGGATCAAGGTATGTTCGAGTGATTTGAATTGTTGCTCAAGTTGAGCCATCTTCGGGCGATTGGCGGCGAGCAATGCCTCTCTTTCTTGGGGCGTGCTGTCGTGCAATAGGTTTTCGAATGCCTGCAGCGTTTGTTTTGTGGCGATCTTGGCGTCTTGAAAATCGTCTTCAAAGTAGACGGTACCTAGAGACTCTTGTGCACTAAGAACTGTTAGAGTGAATGAAGCAGCAGAGACTATGAATGGCGTAACTCACTCTTGAAGACTCATATTTGCCTCGGCGAATAGATTGTTGACGTGATCCATAGTCAGGGGCGGATGGCTGGGGCTCGTTGTGCATAAGCACGACGCTTGCTGATATCGTACGACAGAACGTGTCGCTCGCGGCCACAGACGAGCGGCAGTGATCAAGAGGGACATGGCGCCACTTGTCTTCGAAAGCGAAGAAGCTGCGCCTGTATCGAGGTGGAGAGCGATAACTACGACTCCCACAGCGTGTAGCGCCACGCAGCATTTTGGGTGGGACCGCCATTGGCGATTCACCAAATCACGACGTGCTTGCCACGACATGTTCCGTGGCAATTTTGCAGCCCAAAGAGTCGTGTAACCGTAGAACCCCTTGCGTGCGCGTCAAATGCGCTGTATCATACGGGAAGAATTGTTGAGTTTCTTCCGAGCCATGACGTGACGTCAGGACTCCCCATGTATCATAGCGAATTGGGCGAAAGTTCGGCCTGTGGCACCGTAACGAGCCCTTTGGGCAGAACCACATTTTGGTTGTGGCACGCTTTGGGCCCTTCCAGCGGTGCGTCAGCCGTTTCTCCACTCGGGTGCCAACCTCGAGACTTCGCTACTACTTAAGCATGGCCTTCTCGTTGTTACCGATATGCTAGTTGTGCAACCCCCGGTTGATGATGTTCAAGTCCTATACGTTCTTTATTACTTGCTTGCTACTATCCATTACCGTTTGCACAGCTTCCATCAACCCCTGCGACGAAGACGACCCAAAGTCGTTATGTCTCACTCCGTTGAAGCATCGCAATTGGTACGGAACGTCCACTACGCTTCGCAGACGCGGTGGCGGTAGTTCTGGTGGGTCGGGAGGGTCGCGACGCAGACCGTTTAGAAGACCAGGTCGTCGACCTGGCAGCTTTGGCGACGATGATGACGATGATGAGGTTTTCGGAGATGAAGAAGAGGAAGAAAATGACGCATCCGACTTCTTCGATATCGACGAGGACGATGATGACGATGACCTGTGTTTCCCGGCTAATGCCATTGTAAATACGTTGAATCGGGGAGACATTGTCATGCATCAACTGCAAATTGGTGATGCGGTGCAAGTGGCCAGCCAAAATGAAAAACGTTACAGTCAGGTGTTTTCGTTTTCACACCGAGTTCAAACGTCTTTGTTTCCGTTTAAGAGTTTGATTACGGACAAGGGAGCGCTCACCGTAACTTCCGGTCACTATGTGTACACAAGAAACAAGCTCATGGCAGCGAAATCAGTGCGACCTGGCGATGAATTGCAATTAGCAGATGCCTCGTACACGAAGGTGTTAGATGTGCAGAAAGTGTGGCGAACGGGACTCTATAACCCGCAAACCATTGATGGTGAATTGGTTGTTGATGGCTTCCGCGTCAGTTCGTATACTACTAGCGTTGAGGCAAACGTTGCCAACGCGTTGCTCTCGCCTCTACGTGCAATGTATCAACTTTTCGGTATTGACGTTACAGGTGGCGCACTTGAACGACCGCTTGTGAGATGGTTGTTACCATTGATACCATCTGGGGGCAAAAGCATGTTGCTTTAAATTGCGTCTTCGTTTATATGCCTGTTGCTTATCTATGATGCGTGAAGCATATGAATAGAAACTACTCAAACGCCTCTGGCGGCAAAATAGTTCGAAGCATCTCTTCCATACCATCCGGCAACAACACGTCACCCAACAAGATCTTATCCTTAAACATGAGTTCCACCAAATGAAAAGCGGCCGCGCGATCATTCTTATCATTACAAAGCGTTAAAACACGTTCGTATGAGCCAGCAGTTGCCTTGAGCTTGAGGTCTCGCATGAGATTGAGCAACCAAATACCTTTTGCGGGATCTTCGTTTGTGCGAATACATACGTCCATAACGTTGTGCCAGTCTTCCAGAGGCGGTACTTCATTCGTGGCGCGCATGCGGTCAGATAACTCTTGCCATGCCGTTTCGAAGGTCTGCTGCCGCGTGGTCTCTGCGCTGGCTGACATCTGCGCGAAGCGGAGTGGAGCGGGTGTCCGAGGTGTTTTAGGGCGTAGCGGAGCTCTGGCCGGTTGTGGGAGGTTGGATGATGGTAGAACGGAGGGAACGCCTGGTATAAAAGCCATTGTGGTAAGAGGCAATGTCTACAATAAAAGTCGTATCGTACGTGTTGGGGAGTGACGGATGGGACGAACGAACACCACCACATGGGCGGCTTGGGTAACGAGATGCATGTTCCGGGGTGCATGCAGAGGCATCGGAGCTTGATTTAAATCCCAGCTAATCAGATCTCCGTCGTAGCCATGATCTAAGATACCAACGATTTCATTGGCCGTTACGTCTCTCTACACAGATACACCTGAAAAGCAGTTCATCCTTGGGATCCAAGTGAACGTGAACCAGAGGGGAAGTAGAAGGATAGCCCTTCTGAAACTTCACGACTACGCCTAACTTGCACTCGTCGTTGTAATCCGGAATGGTACGCGCTGTCAGTCCTCATCGGCCAAGCCATATATCACCAGCCTTCTCACAACCGCTGCCATGTTGCCTTCCCTCTCTGGCCTCATGTTCAAGCTCTGGAAAATCCCCGCGCCTCACGCGTGCAAAGTATTCACGTCCTCGCCGTCATGCAAAACGAGTGCGGATGGAAGCCTCAAATTCAAACCCAGAACGTGACCAGTCAGAAGAAGATTCAGATCAGTCCATGGAACCATCTGCGCAACAGCAACCACAAGAACAAGAACAACAAGAGGAAGAGCAAGACGATGTAGTAGTTGTAGAAGACGGGGAAACAGAAGAAGAAGAGGTGGCGTCATACGCTGAGTACGAAGCTCTCTTCGAAGAAAACGACAAGCCACTATGGGACACTATTGACGTTTCAAAGGCATTACAACCCCTGACTGAAGAAGAGAAACAACGTCTCAGGGCAAAGCTTCCTAAACGACTAGCAAACTTTCTCATTCGTCGCGCTGACGCTGCAGTCCGTCTTCGAAACACTAAACCTGGAGATTCCACCTTCATTGGCAGCTTTCTCAAGGATCTTCCACCTGATAGAGTAGCATGGGATGATCCAGCAAACGAGGAATTTCGCGATTATGTCTATGAAACTACCACAGGACCACCGTCATACCGACGGCAAGGAAGTTCTTTGTTTGGAGGAGGAGATGGACTACCGGAAATGGAAGACTTGCCTGATGTTGAAGAGCCTGTTGAAACATCCAGCGGCTTACGCTTTCCAAAAAAGCTCATGAGCATGTTTGTTGGAAATGTAGGTAGCGTTGATGAACAAGCATCCAAGGTTGGGTACACTCTACTGGCTCTCTTCGTGCTTCTCGTCGCAGCAAAGATCATATTTGCTTTTATTTCTTTCTTCCTATCGTTCACCTTCTCGTTCCTTTCGATCTTTGCGTTGAGCGCCGGCATCTTCGTGGTTTTCTACTTGTTCCGTTTCTGATCAGAAAAAGACAACATTGCTCTACGCCCGTGAATATCATGAATGAGATGTAATTTCGAGCACAATCACAAAGATCTCGAGCGATTCCCAGTGACTAAGCTTGCGAACTGATGCTTCTAATCATCAGCACCGGACTTATTTACATACTACAAAATCCTATGCGCTCTGCACATACGTATGTATCTGTACTTGCAAAAGAGCTGAGAAAGACGAGTGCACCTACCCATAGGCCTTTATTCAATTCTTAACTTGTTCAAGGCGGCCAGCAAAGTGGGCACTGTCTCACTAGCCCAGAAACATTCACTCTGTCTGCCCTCCATAAAGATAGCCCTGATACAATATTTGCCGGGAGATGGCTGGCCAAGTGCTTGAACCCAGACAAGCTTAGACTCATGCTCGACAGAGCAATCCAGCCCCGCTCTTGCCACCCTCATGTTAAACATACCGTCTCCACTCCTTCGGACAGCCGGTTTCTTAACGGGAGGGTCCTCTTCACCGCGTCCGATACGATCCATCCTCTTCTGCAATGAAAGGCAAAGGCGCTTAAAATGGCGAATTTCATCATAACCAAGAGCCACAAGCCACTGGTCATTTCCTACCATGGCGCAGAAGCTCTTCGGCGCCTCCGGATCAAAGCCGACTCGAAAGCCAACACCCGATTGAATGAAGTTCTGGCGAACCCCCGGTCCCGGCGGGGCATCGCCCTTGACCTCAATGAGCGAACAGCCATGCATGTCACACTCAATACGAAACTGCAAATCGCGTTCATTCTCCGGCAAATCCTCACTGGCCTCAAGCACCTGCCACCCAGCCGTGGACTCATATCCAAAATTCTTCGGATCCATGTAAGGCTCATCTGCCGCTGAGGATGCATCATCATCCGACGCAACGGGCGCACCCGCAACGTCCTCCGCGACAGCGGCGTTAGGCGGCGGCGGATCGGCCACAGGCGGCATACCGGCCTCGGCGCGCAACTTGGCGGTAATGGCAGAGATCTGCGACGCCATCTTCATCAAGGCCTCGTTGGTTCGCTCCGCCTGCTGACGCCGATTCTCAGAAACGGCAGCCAACTGCTGACGCAGCCTCTCTCCATCCGCAACGGCCGCTTCGATAGAGTCCTGCGAAGCGCAGCAGCTCCAGCGCACGCGAGCCGGCCGCGCGCCGCGCGACACGGAGGCGCAGACGGCCGGCACGAGCGGACGGGCGCGCGGAGCGACGGGCGCGGGCGACAAGAAGGCGTTCACCATCGCGACGAGCGCGCGGGAGGTGCGATGGCGAGCACACGGCAGCTGGGGACGGCGCTTCAACATGTCAACAGGCTCGCGCATTGCCATTTTGTGATCCAATCTCGCCAGCGCCACGCGCCAGCGGTGGAGCGTAGAGCATCGGACGGCACCGGTGGGGCCACAATGCGAGCTCCCGCGTGCCGCCCCTTGCAGCTCCCGAAGCGGCCAGCGCGCATCTTCCGGCGCACAGCCCACGCCTCGACTGCATCGTGCCGCGCGCAATGACGCCTCTGCCGCTCTTCATCCCCGCGCTGCCGCTGCGCTCGCGCCGCGTCCCTGCGCACGCCGGTGCTTCGTTGCAGCGGCGAGCCCGACCAATCTGCTCCGCGGCTCCACCGTCACCGCCGCCCGACATCGACCAACTCTTCTCTCGGCTTCGACACGTCAACAAAAACCTGCGCAAAAAGGCATCTTCCGAGCTGGCCGAAGTGGCCACAGAGCCCATCATCACGCGTCTCATTTCGCTTCTCGATCAGGAGGATGTCGCGTATCGCCGTGCGGCGGGCCAAGCGCTGGCCATGACAGGCGCACCAGCGCTGCCGGCAATTCTGGCCGAGCTCAGAAGCACGGGCAATCCCACCGTGCGCGCGTCGTGTGCCAAGGCTATCGGCAGTCTTGCTTTGTTCTTCCCTGAGATGCGTGAAAACTTTTCGCCAGATGCCCTGGATGCGTTGCAAAATGTCGTGGAAACGGCAGACCCGGTCTCCAAGCTTGCTACAATCGGTTGTCTAGCCACTATCGGCAGTGATCAAAAGAACAAAGATGAGGCGGTTGCGCGCGGAAGTCAGACAGCCTTTCGCATTTTGCTCTCCGTATGCAATGCAAATGCAGACATGGCCGCTGCTGCCGCAGCCGTGGGAGCTCTGAGCCAAATCGCCCAGAACGCTTCCCCAGAGCAGAAACAAACTATCATCACTCATCTTCAGAGCCTCACTGACTCTTCTAACCCAGATGACCAGTCCGGCTTCAACTACACTCAAGAAATGGCCAGATCTCATCTCGATCAATTGCAAGGTGCCTCAGTCCCTTCGGACAAGTAAACAACCCCCAACCCCGGTCTTTTCATACCGCTTCCATTCCTACTCCAAATTTATCACCCAGCTCGTCCGATGTCGTGCTTCTCACCTTTTTGGCTTCTTCAATCAGTACATAAAGCGTCTCTAGTTCTCGCGCTCTCGAAACCCCTTCAATTAAGCGTTCCAGCTCTACGCCGCCCTGTAGCACATTGTCAAGACCCACGCTCTTGTCACCTATAATTTCCTTTGCAGAAAGAACAATGTCAAGCAATCCTGCTGACGGTACGATACGATGATCTGTTACTCTACGCTGCTGATAGTTGTACGTTCGTATTCTGTCACTTCGTTCTCCCATTACGCTACCTAGTTGTGCCCTTCGTTCGCTCACCCTTTTCGCTGCCTCTTCTGCTGCGAGCTTGGCCGCCAATCGAGCCGCTAACGCTTCCAGTGCTATTGCCTTGTTCCTATGTTGTGATCGATCCTCCTGACTAGTTGCCACCAATCCCGTCGGAATATGGGTTGCACGGACCGCGGATTCTGTCTTGTTCACATGTTGACCACCAGCACCACTTGCTCGATACACGTCAAACTTTACCTCACTTTCTCGTAAAGCAAACCGCTTTGCCAACTGCAAATCATCACGCAACACTGCAACACTTGCTGTGCTAGTATGGACCCTGCCACTAGTTTCTGTGGCGGGCACTCTTTGAACCCGATGCACTCCGGCCTCGAGGCGTATGGTTTCGTACACAAAAGGCCCGGAAATTCGCATAATCAACTCACGTAGGCCACCCAACGAAGTGATAGACTGGGACAAAACCCTTGACTTCCATCTCTTACGTAAAGCGAACTTTTCATACATTGCAAACAGATCAGCAACAAAAAGTGCAGCTTCATCTCCCCCTGCACCTGCCCTTACTTCCAGTATAGCGCTGCTTGTCCCGGATTCAGGAGTCGAATGGGGTTGATCGAGTTCCACTTCTTCATTACATGCTTTTTGGAGTAGATGGGACATAATTTGTGATGCAAGTTGGCGCTTCTCCTTTTGCAGCATCTGAATCTCATCCAGCGCCAGCTGTCGCATCTCTGAGTCATCGCCACGATCGCTCTCTTCCAAAATTTGGAAGGCGTCTCGAAGTTGACCATGAAGTACATCCAACGATTCCGTCATTGATGCGATTGGAGCGAGCTCGTTAAGTTGAGCTTGCTCTGATGCATCGAAAGAACTGCTGCTTCTCTGTTGGACAATGCCGTCATGCTTCGATTTTGCGCGTACTACGAGTGGTGCTAGATGAGAAAAAAGCTTTTCAACGTCTTCAGAACTCATGGCGTGAATCGGCGAACTTGAGTTGGAAACCGTTGAGAAGCACCTGGAGCGGTTGTTCCATCTACTAAAGCCAAAAGGCGTTGCAGAGCCTGCGACTCGAGAGAAATGACGCCGAAATCCATTGATAAGTAACATGGTGAGAACGAAGAACTCGGATAAAAATCATGGTGATTCAGATGCATGTGATGCATGCATGTGAGTCACATGATGTGACATTCGATTCCGCGACCGATGAAGCATCGATCGCACTGTGCAACCTGTGCCGCACAAGTGCTCATGGAAAAACAGGATGAATTTATATGTACAATATCCTTGGTGCAACAAGGATACATGATCTACGAAGGTATTTATCTGTTATACGGTGCTAATTTAAAAGCCGTGGGTATTATACTAAACTGTAGTGCCATGATGGCACTTATCTGTGTTGCCTGCCAGTAGGAAGAAAAGGAATGCACCTAGGTGTCAAGGTTACCATTATCCTTGCTACCACATAGAGGGGCGCAAGAAAAAACAAAGACGTGATAGAATAACGCAGTGGAAGGAGCACATTAGATTCGTTCCGGTTGTAGTGATGATTGATTCACATCTGTCCAGTCTCAGAATGAGTAAATGTTGCAGGTCGGGAGCGATGAAGCAAACAAGCTGGACCAGCTCTCTATCCAAATCACTAAGAAATGATCAACAGTGATTGAAAAATTGCGTTAAACACCTGGCTACGTCCACAGAGCAAGTAAGCTCATTGCCCCAGCAGCAAATACAAAAACAGCCATACTAAGCAGGGAATCATCCGGATTCATGTCTGTATAGCTATCCTTCGAAGCATAACGGAATTCTTCTGCGAGCAACTCTACCAGTGCGACGTACAGAAAAACGCCAGCAGAAACCAGAGTCAAAGCCGGCATGGACAGAGCATTGATGTGATCTGGCAACATCTCAAGCAATATCATGCCTATCATTGCACCAAATGGTGTAACGCTTGAAAAGAAAATGCACCAATAGATGGCATGTTTCTGAAGCTTGGAGTCGCCGTCGGCGCTGGCGGTGAGAGTTGAGCCCAATGCCAGGGCAGCGAAAAACTTGTGTACCAAGATGGCAAGAGAGAGCGCAGTGAATGAAGCCACATCCAACAAACTGACGCCCAACGACACTCCCTCTAAAAACGAATGGAACGACAGCGAGGTTGCCAGAACAATGGCGACAGCAGGCGAATGTGCTCGCGAATAGGCGTTGTGCGAGTGAACTGGGAGCGTGTTATCACTACCTCTCTGGATTCGGCGTGCGAGCACATCGAGCACGTAGACAGAACTGACACCAACCAAAGTAAGAAAGCCACCCCATGGAAACTCCGTAGAATGATTGTTTGCAAGCTTGATCAAAGCTTCCGGCAGGATATGCACCAGCGCGGCCGCCACCAAAAAACCGGCCGAGAAGGAATTTCCAAGACGAAGCACACGCACATGAATGGCGGGCGAAGCGAACAAGACGGGCGCCAAGGAGCCGGAAAGCGCGATCAAGAAGACGCCGAGAATGGTGAGAGAGACTGTGGTGCACTCGACGACGACCATGTTAGCGCGACGTGAGGACACCAAAAAGACTTGTGACTCACAAGTTGTGAGCACGCAGGCACTGGTGGCGACGCCACTCTTCGTTGTGCCGCCGGCTGCACCGTCACCGTCTTTTGTGCGAACGCGACGCGGAGTTGCGCGCAGCCATCAGTGCAGACGGCGCGGCGCATAGCCAATGGCGACGCACTGAACAGACACGGCTGCAGCAGTCGCTGCATGCCTGAGCACGCGCGTCCCACGTCATGGAAAGTGCGTGGCCACGCGTGCGCGCTGGCACGCCTGCCGCGAGATCTCCCCCATTCTTGCGCCTGGAAACTTTCCAGATGCAAGTTGCAAACCTACCTTTGGTAGGATACGATCCATTCCGCATCATACCACAGGTATGCAGCGGGACCTTCGGCACCGGAGGCAACTTTCCTTCTACACGTACCGTAGATAACTTTACCCGTTGCAACACTTACGACAGTTTCAACTGCAGAGTACGTCGACGACCTTCGTTTCCATGGCTGTGACGCGCTCTTCAGCGCGCGCCTCTGCGTCCGCGGCCAAAGCCCCCAGTCAAGCGCAAGAAGCCCCAACGTTCTCCTTCCCGTGCAAAGAAGCCCCGCAACCACCCGTCGACAACTGAGTCTCAACCGTCTCCAGCGGCACCCTCTCCCTCGGCAACCACCGCCGCAGATGAGCGCCCCACGCATTATTTCCTGTTCAAATCCGAATCCGAGTCCCGCATGCACAGAGGACACGAGATGAAATTCTCCATCAACGACCTTCAAAAAGAGCCTAACGCCACCGCGCACTGGGACGGTGTACGCAACGCAGAGGCGTGTAAATGTATGCGAGATATGCGGAAGGGTGACATGGCATTTTTCTACCACTCCAACACCAAGAAGACAAGGCCCTCAATTGTCGGTGAGGTGCGCGTCGTATCAGATCCCTATCCAGGTATGCTTTTGTTACGTTGTTGTTGCAGCAAATCATCCTCACCCGTCACGCAACTAGTCCTGACCAATCGTTTCTTCATGACCTTTGTATCAGACCACACCGCATTGGACCAAAACGATCCACACTATGACGCGCGCAGCAAGAAAGACGCCCCGCGATGGTACATGGTCGACGTACAATTTGTGCGCAAGTTCCAAACTGCAATCACGCTCGACCAGGTCAAGAGTGAGCCCAAGTTGGCCAACATGCAGCTTGTCAAGCGTTCTCGTATATCTGTACAACGCGTCACGCCAGAGGAGTGGAATGTCGTGCATGATTTAACTACCTGATCGTTATTCTTTGCCCTACATCTCGATTGCTATTCAACCGTCGTGCTCATCTTTGTGCCCTTATATCTGCGCTCCACGTTCGACCTTTCAACATAGTCTTGTATTCTAATCTTCGTTCACGAACAAACAATCAATTTCACAATACATCATCGGCATCACACCCATTTTCTCATTTCTTCGTGTGCTTCGATTAGCGATCTCATCATCCAATGTCTAACTGATCGGGCTGGACATTGCACATCCCTTATGCATCGTCGCCCACGTCTCTCAGGCTGTCTGCCCGCACATCGTTTATACCCCAGTCGTCGCCTGGCGCAGCCGCCGAGCGATCACGTGCGCGTACTCTGAATCCCCTGCCACCCAATGTGCCTCATATCTCTCAGCCCCATCATGCAATATTTCCAGCTCTCCCATTCCGCAGAGCTCCTCCCACTCTATGCCCCACCTCGAGCCCATCGCCGTCCTGGCCTCCCGCACAGCCGCTTCTTTCGTCGCAAAGGTGCCCACCGTCTTCTTCTCCGGCTCCGTGTACGAGTGGAATCTGGAGGGAGGGTAGCCGCATTCAGCTTCTACGAGCCAGCGCCCACGCGCGACACACACGCGCATCGCCGTCACGCGACTGTACTGTGAGTCTGGCGGACTCCACAGCGCCTCCCATTTCGTCTCATTATCGGACACAATTTCCAAGTCGCCGCCTTCCACAAGCTCTTCCCATGGGTAGTCCTCGTTGCCCACGTTGTTCTTCCCGACTCTCACAGCCTCCTCACGAGCGCGAAACTCGCCGAGCTCGCGCTTTGTTGGCTCCATATACGAGTGGAATCCGTCCGGAAAGAATCCCTGCTCGTGAACCAGTGTCCACACGAAGTCCCCGCTACCGCTCGAGTTCAACTTCGAGACACGTTGAATTCCACTGCTTGCGTTGACTTGTCGTGGTGCGTGAGTACTTGCAGAGGGCGCTGCGGCGAACCAATCGCCGCCAATATAGCTCGATGTCGAAACGCGTTGATCGCCGTTGTTTGCGCTGACTTGAGGTGCTGCGTGAGTTGCTAGAGAATGTGATGCGTCAAACCAATCGCCGCCGGTATAGGTCGATGTCAACACGCGTTGAACCCCGTCGTTTGCGCTAACTTGCCGTGCTGTATGAGTATTTGAAGGCGCTTCGTCGAGCAAATCGAATGACGAAACGGCAGACTTGCGTGCCGTCCGCTTCACTCGCCTCGCCTGTCGCGTGGGTACCGCCGCCCGCGCATCGTTGGGCACATGCTCAATCGCGGTGTCCGACATGTACGGTGGAACGAAGTCCCCTGTTTGATTGCCCGACAAGTTAGGACCCTGTCGAACGACGCTTGACCTGCGCGCTGTCTGTTTGACGCGTCTGGCCCGTCGAGTGGGAGTAACGCTCGGGAACGAAGCCGCTCGCATTGCACTTGCAGCATGAGAGCTACCCCCCGCATTAGCGCCTGCGCTACCTGACATACCAGAGCCCTCAACAGCGCTGGGCAGCCTCTCACACGTCCTGTCCAACGAGGTGACCATCTGCTCTGGCAGAACACAATAATGATGGAGGGCGAGCTCATTCATCTCGTCCTGAGCGGCCTGTTTACCAGCTAGATAGGCTTCATTTAACAAACGGGCGTTCATCACGTCATACACCTCGCCCTTGACTTGTTTTGAAGGTTTGACATCTTTGCGGGTGCTTTCTTTCCTGATTCTCGTCTGCACACGGAGCTTTCCCTCGGACTTGGTGATAGCCGCTTGCTTCCTCACTGTTTTCGCTGGAGCTGAGCTCGTAGGCGCTTCGGTCTTTCCCTTCATTGTGGTTTTGCATGCGGCTGTGGATGTGGGTTGTCTTTTCGAGGTTGCTCTCTTGGAGATTAATATTGTCCCTGCACGGCCCTGGCTAGTTGAAGGTATCAAAGAGGCCGCTTTGGTTTCAGGTTTAGTCTTGGTTGCGGATTTAGGAGTGACGGGTTTAGTTTCAGGCTTCACTTTAGACGGCGTTTTGGTCTTGGTTGCTCTCGCGCCAGCTGAGGTTGATTTTGATATCGGGGGAGCAGCGGTGGTTACCTTATCAGGCTTAGTAACCGCGACCTTCGAGCCAGTTTTCTTCGCAGCGCTGGTCGGTGTAGTACTCTTTCTGGCCCCGCGTTTTGCAGACGCGGACGTAACCACGTCGCTCGTGTGGACGTCCATCTTGGCAGTTAAACCTTGCGCCTTCGACTTTGCTGCACTAGCAGCAGTTTTGCTCGCAGCAGGTTTTCTCGCAGCAGGTTTACTCGTGGCAGCCCTGCTGGCGGCAACCTTGCTCGCAGCTGTTTTACTAGCAGCTGTCTTGCTCGCAGCTGTCTTGCTCGCAGCTGTCTTACTGGCAGCTGTCTTACTGGCAGCTGTCTTACTTGCAGCAGCCTTACTCGCAGTTGCCTTGCCCACAGCTGTCTTACTCGCAGCTGTCCTTCGCGCAGTTGTCTTGTTCGCAGCTGTCTTACTCGCGCTCTTGGAACCGGTCTGTTTGGTGCCTCTACCCGTAGAGGTAGCCTTCTTTCCCTTCGCAGCGACGCCTGTAGATTTGCTCTTCTTCTGAATGGTCTTCGAAACCTTCGGTAACAGCGGACCGCCACTATCCAACGTCTCTTCGACTACCTCAGTAGTAACAGTTCGTTTGGACTCGCCGCCACCCTCGCCATCGAAAAACTCCTCTGTGGTGACGGTTTTCACGACGCGCCGCACTACCTTTGGCTTGTTGGACTCGCTGGGTCCCTTTCTGGGAGCCATGGGTGTGTTAGCAATTGGGCATGGAAACCGCGCGCGGCGGTCGTGGGCGGGCTGCAATGGTGACGGTGGCGATGTGAGAGTGGATAATATCCAATATTATTCAATGAGGTATCACAAGTGCGTGCGGACTTGGCGGAGGTGTTGCAGGAGGGGTGCTTTCAGCGATACTCGCAGCAGCAATCCGCACTGTGTAAAGTTAACCTTATCTCACGGTGAGGTGAGGTTCTCAATGAGAACTTCTCATCGGTCTGCGAAAGCAGATAGGTCTGCTGTGTGGCACACAGCGTGTGCTAAACAGTTTACGGTAAACTGATTTCCATCCTGCAATGCAGGACCTGCGAGTGAGTCGGATCACAATTAGGTTTGAATTTTGACACATAACTTTTTGAATTTAAACTTCTTTTGGATTTGTACATGTACAACAAAGTCCCGCTAGTAATGAAGTCGTCGAGCAATTGGACATATCCGTCATTGACGGATAATATCCGTTTCAATGCAGAGCTCTGCGGAATTGAAGTCATGTATCACTGATAGGTCCCCATCGTAGAAAAGAAATCAATGCAGCTTCCTACTAGTGTTGTGGCTTCCTTGCGGGGAGGAGGAGGGGCTGAAAATGCTGAGAAGGTCAAACGAATCCATGCGCTCTTGATAAGGGGCTTGTAGATTTGTCACACTTTTAGTCTGCTGTTACTGGCCAAAATGTATCTCGACCGCATAGCCTTGCTCAGGTGGTAGCTCCCTGTTGTCGTTCTACACCTTACGGGTTCGGATGGGAACGCGAAGGTCATGCGGTGATCGATAACCTCTGCTGCTGCAACCTCACTCGAGCGGAGAGGTGTTAGTTGTTGATCACTTGCGATTCGGCCTAGGGTCTGGACAAAGGAAGACACTTTTGTTTGTGACCTCAAAACTGATGCCAAGCGGGAGATTCGTGACCACGGTGTTTTATCATCGCTGTATCATATTGTACCTTCGGCGCTTCGGCATGTTCATCCGACAAACGAAGCCACGGAAGAGGAAACGAATGAATTCGTTGAATGCCTTCTTTCTCGACACGTACCCCTGGTACCCTTAGTACAACGAACGAACGAGGGTAAGTTACAGTGTATTTTTACCTCCACAATATGCGAAAGTAAAATGCATGCATTCCTCCTCACGTATCCTTCACGCCTTACCTTCCGCTGGCGGATTGTGATCCTTATTCCAGTGTAATACGTGTAATTTGTCAAAAGCAAAGTTGTAATCCCAAGTTTTAAAATCTTTTTCACATGTTTCGAACGCCGAAATCGTATCTGTGTCACTGGCGAACGCCACTTCCAACTTCACGTCACTGCTCACGGAAAAAAATCATTCGCAGAAGCCGAAGAAAGCAAGCATTACGAAGAACAAAGCATTCATCGCTACAAAAACACTGTTTCAAAACCATCTCGCCAGCCAGTAGCAGGAGCTTCACAGAAAACCCGTGCTTTCGACGATTCAGCAGTAACTATGTCTTCTTCAAAAGACGCAGAAGAGGAGTACATGCGCATGCGCATGAAGTCTACCAAAATTTCTGATGATCATCAATCCGAAACTCCAGCACCAGAAGCGAATCCTCTGGCTGAACTAGACGATACAATAACAGCGGATGAAGCCCTCACCCTAAAAGAAGAGGGGAACACATTGTATAAGTGTGGGAACTTCGCCGAAGCCATTAACAAGTATTCACTTGCTTCAAGCAGTGCCCATGCAAGTCCAGACGATCGGGCTGTATATTTTGCGAATCGCGCTGCTGCCCATCTGAAGTTGCAAAACTTCGAACAAGTGGTTGAAGACTCTTCTTCAGCACTGGAACTCAAACCCGGGTATGTCAAGGCCTTAAGCAGAAGACGAGAAGCACGGGAAGCATTGAAAGAATGGCGAGGGGCACTAAAAGATGCTCAGGAACTGAAAGCTCCGTCATCCGAGATCCAACGACTGCAATTTCTTGCCGATGAAAAGGACAAAAAAGACCAGGCCGAGGCATTGGAATCTCTCAAAGGGCTCGGAAACTCCATATTGTCAAACTTCGGGATGAGTCTTGACGATTTTGCAATGGATAAGGACCCCGATTCCGGCTCGTATAGCATTCGTATGAAACAGTAAGTCACTGCTTTTGTTTCAAGACGTAGGAGTCGCAGCTTTAGTTGCTTCTCCTTCATGCCATAACGCTCAGATCAAGTAGAGAGCGTGTTTAGCAAGACTCGATAATCGTCGAAAATGTGATTGGTCTACTTGCAGACGAAGACGCATCTTCATGATAAGGAGAAAAGGTAGGTCATAGCCATCTAAGGCAGGTTTGTACAGTATAGGTTGCATATCAGCTCTCTCACTCTTCTCCAAGCTCCTGTCGCCGCTTTTCGAGCTCTGTGAGCTCTGTTTGCAACTCCGGTCGTTTAGAAAGGAAGCGCTTCTTCAACACTGGATTTGGTGCCTTCTCGGCCTTAGCCTCCAAATCTGCAATCTTCGCCTTTTGTTCCTTGATGCTTTGATCAAGCTTTATGCGCTCTATTCTTCTCTTGGCAATGTCCTCTTTGTCCTCCATGATTTGATCCACCATGTCCGCCATATCGGCATTAATAGCGTCATCATCGTCATCGTCATCATCGTCATCGTCATCGTCATCTTCTTCGCCGTCAGGGCCTGGAGTGTCGATGGGAGTGAATGGCGTTGGTGTGAATGGTTGCGGCGTAAACGGCTGTGGTGTGTATGGCCCGGGTGTATCTGCAGCTGGTGGTGGAAGAACATCCATTGGAGCGGGTGCTACCTGGTTCTCCGACGGTAATGGAGGCTTTCCGGCACTTGGGGCTACACCAAGAGTATCACCGTTGGCAGCAGACTTGGAGGAATCGCCTGCGTTCTTCCCGGGTTGCGCGTTGACTGTCTCTTCTTCGATGACGACTTCCTCTTCCTCTGTAGGATTCTCTTGCGTCTTCTTCTGTGTAAAACTGGTCTTATGATCGATGACATATTTGATACGCCGTTCTATGAGCTCGACTTCATCGCGCGTGAAGAAGCGTTTTGGAGGCTTCAATCTTTCAGCAGCACCTCTCGTTGCGGGCGTTATACCATCTGGAAGGTGCGTCTGCTTGGGAGGAGATTCATCCGGCATGCGAACTACCAGAACCTGGTGAAGATCCCCGCTTTTGTAGAAGGTGCGTTTATCCGCCGTCTTGTGGGTTTCAACAATGCATGGCAAATCCATTAGAGAAGCTGGATAGTCTTTGCCATCGATGGTGAACACTGCGTTGCGCTCGTCCTTGAAGTTAATTTGAAATTTGCTTGGTTTGCGGTCTTCACCAGCGCCTTCACGTTTCTTGTTGCTGGAAAGCGCAAAACGCATAGGCTCAACAAGCGGTTGGGGAAGACGCAAAATATACTGTTGTTCATTCATGGCACTAAGCCTGTCTAGGGGAACGGTCGTGTGGCTGGTAGCGAGCTTATCTGTCTTAGACAGCAAAAATTTTGGTTGATTGATACTGGTGCTGCGGAACAGATGTTGCTGAAGACAGACAAAGGAGATAATGGTACGACTGCCGCGCAAACGTGGCGAAGAAAGCTCAACTTTGACCAAGATGGGAGCGGATTAGCGGGCCAAAGAGGTGTGAATCGAACATGCCAGGCAAATACCTTGGTAATACCCTTGGTATGTGAACATATAAACCAAATAGAAAAGCAAGTTTACACACTGCAACTAGTGACTCGCGAGTGCAGTGTGTAACTTGCTTTTCTATTTGGTTTATATGTTCACATACCAATAGTAGCCACCACCTCGGAGGTGTACGTGCATTTTGCCGTCAACGTCCTCGCTGTGAGAGCACAAAACCGCTAAGATACCAAGGGTAGGCCACGTGATGATCATGGACATCATGTCCAGTTCACACCGGACATCATCATCATCATGTCCGGTGTGAACTGCAGCAGCCTGCAGCTGTGCTACTCTCAAGACAGCGTGAGACTAGAGTCACCCTCTTCACCGTCAATGATGTTTGTACATGGACGGAAGCAAGTATCTTAGGTATCCTTTAAGAATAACCTTTACCATAGATGATGGTGATGGACAAGTCGACTTGTGCAAGTCATTAGCATTTCAGATAGTCAAAGAACACGCTTCGTCACAGCCGTTTAAATGAAATAGACCTTTTAAATGGACCCTACATGATGATATCGTGGGATTCGATTCTCTCTTCTTCTTTATTATGAGCGTGATACGCTTATATATCGATTCTCTGTTTACCAACAATACGCAGAAGACAGACAAATTGTCTACTTATTTTGGGCCATTCTCATCTAGTGTGGTTTGGGTTCAATGATTCTGACAAGGGTAGTAGAGTTATTGAACTGTGAGTCCGGTTTACGCTGACTTTGCAGGCTGTCCGTAATGCGGATTTATAGTCCCACTATTTAAGTCCGTCAGACTTCGTCACGAATTCGGTAGGAGCCTTGTCATGACACAGCCGGTTATACTTAGGTGAATCGGCAAAATTGTCTTCATGAGGAAACTGTACCTAATACGAAAAAAAAAACGAAGATGGAGAAACTAAAAACTGTCCTGGTAATCTCAAAAGAGCTTTCCTCTTCATTCTTGAGAGATTTGTGAGCAGTTCTCTGCTCTGCCCCAGCAAATCAGTTAATGAGGGATGGTGTTTTTGCATTGATGGCGAAGGAAGGTTAACGATAGCAGCATAGGTGGGAGAAAGAAAAACCTCAAGGGTTCTTTTTTTGATTCAGGAATTACGATACCTGGCAGAAGGTTACTTGGCGAAGGTAAGTGTACCCGGCACGGTGCCTACAAGGGTATGATAGGGTGCATGGCAATGCCACCACTTAAATTCAACAACATTTGCGGCGTAAAAATTATTCGACAATGAATGATCAGGAATACGAGTTGCATCAATTCCGCTGTTCGGAATCTACCGAATCCTTGATCGCCATACCAGTTTGTGCATATGTGTGTGTTTTGCTTTTCTTGTGCCAGGAAAACGTGATTGCACACCATGCTCAGCACAAGCACCAATGAATCGCACTGAAGATGAAAAATTCAAGAACACCACCGTTCCTAAGCACGAAGGTAACGACTCTGAAGCGAAATTTCATCAGTTCAGTCCATGGCTGCACATATTTTGTATAACATATGATATGAATTGAATTGCCCAAGCCCCATGGCCGGAGTGACCATAGGATTGCAGTGCATCTGAATGTCGCAAAGGATTTGTTTCGTGACATCGGGAATAAGTCTAATAATACCAATTCCCAGAAAAGGCATATTATGCCATTATGTCCGCACTGTGATCCAGAGTCGAGCCACATATGAGCACATTAATGAGCACCTTACGTTGGATACGAACGTAGTTTCACCACAATCAGCAAGGCCCGCACGAACGTATGAATAGGCGGGTCCTGACATGGAGAGCGGTAGACAAGAGATCTAGATGATACTACATCCGCTCACCATCATAGGAGCATGATGTTCATCGCACGTGCTCTACTAGTATGCGGCAAGCAACATCGAAAATATGAAGTGGATGAGAACAAAAAAATAAGTTGTTGGAGTGCGTTGACGCACTCTTTATTGAGTCTTCGCTGTCGGCTTCTTCGCTGGCGGTCGGATTAGTCCGGAGTTGAACAAAATAAGCGAGAAGAGTAGAATCCAATGTCCGTAGAAGCCAAGGCCCCTGAACGCGTCGATAGAAAGGTTGAAAGCGAGCAACACAAATGATATGATGAAGTAGTTAAGAGTAGCGTGCGTGGCCAGTAATGAGATCAACGAGTAAAACGGCATGAGCGGTCCAGGTGTCTTTCGGTCTTCCTCCATGAAAAGCGGACGAATAGTGCGTCGTACTTGTCGATGAACCATAGTAGCGGCTGCTACTGACAAGAAGAACATGTAATAGCCCGGATAGAAGCCATGCCAGAAGGCAGACACTAGGTATGTGAAGTAGAGATTGATAGACGGAGGGGCGCGGTCGTATACGTAGCGGCGTAACCAGAGATTAGTGGTTTTGTTCCAGTTTTGTGACGAGGTTCGCAACGACCCAGAGGTTTCGTATTGCCATACGTTGACGTTCTCCACTCGGTCCCACTTCTCGGCACCAGTAACCTTATCAAAACCGTTGAAACCTAAACCCGACATACATGCCGAACCCTCGGCAATCTTCCATCCAAAGTAGTACTTGAATCGAACGGCAAGCAGTCCAATTTCAATGGCGGCATACCGGGACAAGAAGGTTCCCGTCTTAAAGAAGTTCTTGTCAGTGAGCATTGCAGCGCAAGGGAATTTGAGCGCAATTGCGGTGTGAGAGACAAAATAGAAGAGTCCCTGGAACAATCTCCAGAGACCTGGAAGGTAAGGCGGCGGCGCAACCTGCTGACCAGTGGCAAACGCAATATAGTCCGAGTATTCGAAAGCAGGACCGATAACAACGTTTGCTGGGAAGAGAATGAAGCTCAAAAACTCGAGCAACGACGGGGTTCTCTTAACGGATCGCGATTTTTGCTCAGGCGTAGCGTTAGGGTCGACGCCGTCTTGGATGTTGAAGGCCAGACCCATAATCTTCTGAGTTGTCACCATAGCAACAAGAGTCCAGTCAAGCGTCCAGCCTAGATAATCAGTAACCTGTCTGTACAAGTGACCAGCCGCAAGGATGCACATGGCGACGACAGACACGGTCCGGGCACTGCGCGGACCGAGCACAAGCATAAGAAAGTAGCAGAAGAGGCAAGACGACAAATTGAGAATGATCTGATAGCCGTTGGCAAATTGCAGCATCCAGCCGCCAACAACGACCGAGAAGACATGACGGAACAGACCAGAGGGTCCCGGTGGCAGCGCCCGCCACGACAGCGCAACTGGATAGGCCAACAAGAGGCACAAAAAGAGCCGAATCTCTGCGGCACTAGCGGCGGCGAGGTCAGCAAGCACATCGACGCCCTTCAACAATGGAGCGGGGGTGAGCGCCTGATCACAAGCAAAGGCCGCATGGCGCAGCGCGGAGGACAAAGCAGCCACAGAGGTCATGATGGAAAGCGGGAGCAAGGGGCGCGTACGGGATTGGCAGGGAAAGGGGAGGGAACTAGCCGCCGCGAGGCGCGCATTAAGTACAAAGGTGGATTCGCGATGTGCGAGCAATACGCGCCGGTCGGCCACGCACGCCGAGAACGTGCACCACGGCCAGAGTGTGATTCGTGATGGGGGATGGCGGCGCAATGCGCGCACGCGCCGGAGCACGCGCCGCACGCTGGTGGCGCGCGGCTGCGCGTCCACCCGCGGCGCGACAGGTGGCCGCGCCTCGCCCTGACACAGCGCGCCGCGCCGGCGCAAAAGCCGCCGTCGTCCGCCAGTGCGCGCGCGACACCTGGCCGCCACAGCGGCGCGCCGCCGACGCACGCACGCGGCACGCTGCCAACAGCGCGCCGCCAGGTGCCGCTCGTTTGTTGGCGCGCGCGCCGCTCTAGAAACGTCGTGCTGCGCTGTGAGTGGCCAGTATGGCCACGCGCCCATGGCGCCGTGCCGGTGGGACGACGCCGATGGCGCCATCTCCGGCCGGATCACCACGTGCGCGTTCCAGTTCGCGGATTTACCCGTACAAGGCTTTCGTCGTCCGCCGTCGGCGTCTGAGCTGCGTTCCGCTCCTCCCCTCTAGTGCCACCCTCCTTCGTCATGCGCGCCTTAACCCGCTTTGGAGTCGCCCTGCGGCGCGCTTCCGTGTCGCAGCGTAGAGGACTCTCCTCCGCCATCTCTGGCGATGTCATCGGCATTGATCTGGGTACGACCAACTCCTGTGTCGCCGTCATGGAGGGAAAGAACCCGCGCGTCATCGAGAACGCGGAGGGAGTAAGGACCACCCCTTCTGTCGTCGCCTTCACACAGGATGGTGAGAAGCTGGTGGGAATTCCCGCCCGCCGTCAGGCAGTCACCAATCCCACCAATACGCTCTTCGCCACCAAGCGCCTCATCGGACGCCGCTACTCTGATAAAGAGACTCAGTCCGATGTTGACACTATGCCGTACAAGATTGTAAACGGCCCCAATGGAGATGCCTGGGTTGAAGCTGGCGGCCAGAAATACTCTCCGAGTCAAGTCGGTGCCTTCGTTTTACAGAAGATGAAGGAGACCGCTGAGAGCTTCTTGGGGCGTAAGGTCAATCACGCCGTTATTACCGTCCCAGCCTACTTTAATGATTCGCAGAGACAGGCCACCAAGGATGCTGGTAAGATAGCCGGCCTGGATGTTGCTCGAATCATTAACGAGCCCACGGCTGCCGCACTGGCGTATGGTTTGGAGAAGGCCGACGGAAAGATTGTAGCTGTTTATGATCTTGGAGGTGGTACTTTTGATGTCAGTATTCTTGAGATTTCAGGCGGCGTCTTCGAAGTGAAGGCAACCAATGGAGATACGCATCTGGGTGGAGAAGATTTTGATAATGTCTTGCTTGACCATCTTGTTTCCGAGTTTAAGAAGGAGCAGGGTATTGATCTCTCCAAGGACCGTCTTGCGCTTCAACGGTTGCGTGAGGCTGCCGAGAAAGCCAAGATTGAGCTGTCCTCTACCATGCAAACTGATATTAACCTTCCCTTCATCACAGCCGATGCTAGTGGACCCAAGCATATGAACATGAAACTCACCCGCGCCAAGTACGAGTCGCTTGTCGACCCTCTTGTCCGACGCACGTTGAATCCCATGAAAAACTGCCTCAAGGATGCGGGTGTTTCTTCCAAGGACATCGGCGAAGTTCTAATGGTTGGAGGTATGACTCGTGTACCGCGCGTTCAGGAGGTTGTGAAGGAGTTCTTTGGCAGAGATCCGTCCAAGAGCGTAAATCCTGATGAGGTTGTGGCTATGGGTGCTGCCGTGCAGGGAGGTGTGTTGCGTGGTGACGTTAAGGACATCTTGTTGCTTGATGTTACTCCTTTGTCTTTGGGTCTGGAAACTTTGGGTGGAGTCTTTACAAGACTGATCAACAGGAACACTACTATCCCTACTAAGAAGGCTCAAGTATTCTCAACAGCCGCTGACAACCAAACCCAGGTCGGCATCAAGGTTCTCCAGGGTGAGCGAGAGATGGCTGCTGATAACAAGATGTTGGGCCAGTTCGATCTTGTTGGTATTCCCCCTGCACCTCGAGGCGTGCCGCAGATTGATGTAGTGTTTGACATTGACGCGAACGGTATTCTTCACGTGTCTGCCCGGGACAAGGCTACTGGTAAGGAACAAAGTATTCGAATTCAAAGTTCTGGCGGCTTGTCGGATTCGGACATCGATGAAATGGTTAAGAACGCTGAGTCCTTTGCTGCTGCTGATAAGGAACGTCGCGAAACCATTGAAGCGAAGAACGATGCTGACAGTTTGCTGTATAGCACTGAGAAGAGCTTCAATGAACATAAGGATAAGTTGACAGCGGAACAGATTGCTGATGTAGATGCGGCGATTACAGACCTGCGCTCAGAAATTGAGAGGGATGGCGCCAGCTCTTCCGATATCAAGGCAAAGACAGAGGCATTGTCGAAGGCCGCCATGTCAATAGGAGAAGCGATGTACAAGGCTTCGCAAGAAGCTAATGCACAGAGAGACGCGGCATCTGAGTCGTCATCGACTACTGAGGAAGATCCTAAGTCGGAAAGTGACTCAGATAAAGAGCCTGAGAAGGACAAGAAGGCTGGCGGAGCATAATCGAAGATAACTTGTACACCGTAGCATTTTGATCTATAAAGAGAACCGATAACCTACTGCCGGTTTATAATTGAGACGAAGCTCGAAAATCTTAGCTGCTAGAACCTCGCGTCGAGATCTACATTAGCGCAGTGATCACACTCTTGCCAGCTGAATCTGAGTAAAGTTACAAGGCCATGGTTGGTGAATCATGGCAAAAAGAAAAGTTTAATCGAGATGTACCATCTTGGCGTCAGAAGGCTGGTGGCTCTACAAGATGACGTTGAGGAGCCTGTGTCGATACACAATCCACGCCGCATGGTAGACGTTTCATCGAAAGCATTCAAAGCATGCCCACGTCAAAGCGGTGATGAGTGTCAAGGTTCGGTATTCTTCTCTAGGTGCTTCTTCGACTTTCTCTTCTTTCGCTTACCGTCGACACCATTTGCCACCGTTTCGACAGCATCTGCAGAAGGCTGACTCTCCTTGATACTCGGTTTCGATTCAGCTTCATCTGTGGCTTCTGGTTGTTCTTGCTTTCGGTCGCTGGCGTCAGGTTGGGCACTCTGAGCTTCATCAAATCGCTTTAGTGAAGGTGCCTCGTTTCCCTTAAAGAAGGCATAAATGGGTCTATTGAACGCTTTGCCAGAAGGCCGTTTGTCTCTTAACATGCGAACGGCACTGAACCCACATTGCTCTAGTAGGAACTCTGAGAACATGCTAGGCTTCATTTTCAAGTTATCGAAAGAGCTCTCTTTCGGAGCCAGTCCTTTTTGCCTTGCCAACTTGTAGCTCTTCACTGGCTGAGGCTCCAATATGAGCACACCATCAGGCTTCAAGGTCTGGTACATGCGATGAAATAATCGCTGCAATGCTTGATCACCACCGCTGATATGCACCCACTTAGTTACGCTAAGGCAAAGAACAACATTGTATTGGTCGGAAACAGACTGCGATTGCGATTGCGATGGTTGTTCTGCCGACAAGTCTTCTTTTCGAAATGCCGTGTTGAAAGGAAATCCAACAGTACGCGAAGAGGAGCGCTTGCCATCGGTTTTACTCTCCTTCATTTGTCGCTGAGCATGACGTCGAAGAGAAGCATGAGCATACCTGATAAGCTTTCCGTCAATATCCACTCCAACCGCTCTAACGCAGCGCGATTGTTTGGCTACTTCCATGGTAAGCTTTCCGTCATTGCATCCCACGTCAAGTACACTAAACCTCTCGTATGCATCACATAGATTCTTTATCAGTGGAAGCCGGTCATCTGTGCTCGGATCATTGCCGCGAAGGCGGCGGTTATAATAGTTGCGATAACTGCCATGCTTCGTCGGAGTGCCCGACGTGTTTGCCTGCACGACAGCAGTACCGGGCTTACTTTGATCGCGAGGCTTCTTTGCTAGGGGTGAGGCGGAGGGCGTCGAGGACGAAGGCCGAGGGCGCTTGCGCGATGGAAGTTGCTTTTTAGGTCTGCTTGAAACTGCGTTGGGTTTGGCCAGAGTGCACATGTCGACTTTTCCGCTGCTTGCTTCGCCTGCTCCCGCGTCAGCTAGCGCGTGCTTCCGCATGTCATTATGCAGCTCGAAACGGTAGGGTCGTAGCCTCGGGCATGCAACTGATCCCTCCTTCTGCCTCCTGGGTAAAGACTTCTCCGGAATGGTGGCCGCTTCGGGCACCAACCGTCGGGGCTGCAATGCTGCACGACACGTGCAGACGCGAAATTTTTCCACTGTTGGGGCACGGCGAATGCTCTCTCACCAAAGTTGGAATTGTGCGCGCGCACCAGAGCAAATGTGCAGTGGTACGACGACACATCCTTGCATCGCTGGCTGCGGGGTTGCGCTGCTCGAAGGGGAAAAGGGTTGTTACTCGCACTCTTCCTTTGCTGGATACACACTAGATAGCCGTCCGTTCCGCTCTCCAGGCAATTGCTGCAGTTTGCTCCAGCCTCGAAACTGCCCCGTCCTTTCTCCCTTGTCGACCCGGTATGCACCTCGTGCCAGGCGGGCTGCGCTCCCGTCCGTAACGAGAAGCTGCCTTTTTGTTTGCCCCTAATCTTTTTCTTACAATCCTCCTCAACAGCGCGTGTCAGTTCGCTTGCTTCTGAAGTGCTCGTCTAGGTTCTCACGCGTTAACGACAATGAATCTGAAAGACGACGAATGGGAGCCAGATCCTACAGACCCTATCCAGCTTCGAAAGGTATGCTTATACCCCATTTCTAAAACTCAAGGCGCGCCGCGGCTACATCATTGCTAACATTCAAACCTGCGTTTCGTAAGCTCCGCATTCTGGCAAAATCTGCTGTTAACCCTCATGACATAGCGAAGCTGCGCTCAGTTTTGCTGGCTGCTCCTTTCAACGGAGCTGTTCCTCACGAAATTCGCGGCACCGTATGGCTTCTCTTGTTACGTCTTCGAAGCGAAGACCTTCTTGCGGAGGACCCAGCCACCTTTGCAAAGAGCGCTCGAGACGCTGTCGCCGACGAAAATTCACGTGAGCAAATCGACAAGGACGTGCAGCGAACGCGTCCTGGGCTATCGCGTTTTAAACAGCCAGCAGTACGTGGTGCACTCTTGCGTCTTCTTAGCCTGTTTTGTGAACGGCGGCAAGTTGCATATGTACAAGGTTTCAATGAACTACTTGCGCCGTTTGTTTTGCTTGCCGATACGGGTGGAAACCCTCGTATTGTTTACGCTCTCTTTGCCGAGTTCGTTACGAGGTTTGCGCCGTGGATGCTGGAAACGTCAGAATCTCGCGTCTTCGATGTCCTAAAGAGGTTGTTCAAGTATTTTGGTCGCTTGCTATTGTATCACGATCCCGAGCTATATTGGCTTTTGGAACGGCATATGATGACACCTGATCTCTACGCAACATCATGGTTTGTCACTCTATTTGCACGCAACTTTACGGTCGAATCCATAATGGCGCTCTGGGATTTGCTGTTACTCGAAGACGACCCCTTGGGTACCTCGTTCTTTGGAATTGCTCTGCTTCGTTCGAAGAGAGACGAACTGCTGTCTGTGGACGAAAGTCGCATTCCAGAAACTTTAATGATGCTCACCGCGAATTCACCTGGGGACGTCAGAAAACTGTGGAAGATCGGCAGCGAAATGCGTATGAAGCATACCCCGCCTTCCTTTCAGAGACTCATGACAGACAGAATTCTGAACGCCAACAGCAAGTCTACACCTGTTGCACTGTCTGCCGCGCGCGCTATGCAAGCTTCCGTATGTTTACAAACAACACCTGATGATCTAGTGTCCGCTGGGGCACATTACTTCACCTGGGATTGTCGAACAGAGGCTGAGTTCCATGCGGGACATCTGGCACAAGCCGCTCATTTACCCCTCGACGCGTTGCGAGAAGCAAACGGAAAGATCACCTCGGAAACTAGTGAGGCAGCTAGGCAGGAATTGCAACATGCGGTTGACTTGTGCGAACCGCTTAAGAATTCTTCCCACATATGTCTTATAGGTTCAGGTGTCAAAGAGGAAGACAATATGGACATCAATATGTTAGCCCTCTATCTTACTAGAATCGGAATACCATATGTTTCGACTCTTCGTGGGGGCTTCGTTGAGGTTCTTAGAGCTGGGAACGAAAGTAATTCGCTTTCTGCAATTGAACTCGTCGATTATGATCGTCGCCGACATCAAGAAGCTCGACGGGAACGAATTGCCGCACAGAAAGCAAGGGAACGCCAAGCACAGCTCAAGGAACGAAATGCTGCGAGAGTCAAAAGATTTAGCGCATCCCCACTGAGTCAAGGTACTAGCGCTCATCAAGAATCGCCTTCCCCGTCTAATCCGCCTCCGTTTTCATCTATATTGGCAGGTTCGAATGTCTTCTCGTCATTCACTGACGCTGAGGTTGGTAAAGCATTCAGGAAGGCTCTCAACGGCATAGGACTCAGCAGTGCAAATTCCAACTCCAATGACGAAAAGTCTACATCTGAGGAGCAAACTGTTGGGTCAAATTACTCACCAAAAGCAGCGGCACAACAATCTTCCAATACGCTAATGTCGCTAACCAGCTCAATTCGAACTAATGAAACCGATTTACCATCAAGGAAGCAAAGCAATGGCATTCCGAAACTTTCGATGGCGAGTGTTGACTCAAATGAGATCACGCCACGCCCGCTGAATTCAAATGGGTCTGGCAGCTCTACTTCCGGGAACCTTTTAAGAAAAGGAAGCAACAGAAGTCGATTTGGGTCACAAGATAAACCCACTGAGCCAAAGTCTTATACGGCAACAAGAACACGATTCAATACAGGATCTAACTCCGCCTCTAATGATACTCCAACAAGTACATCCTTAGGTGCCAGCTTTTTCACAAGCCTCAAATCTCCTTGGGGGCGAGATGCAAAGCCGGGCTGGTTAGACGATCATACACTAACGTACCCGTTGTCATCGTTACCAAAGAACTTTAATGTTAACGTTATGGACGAAAAAGTGATGAACGGATTACGTCTATTTCCTTGCAAGGCCAGATCAGAAAGAATTTTGTCTTCCCCTTGTCGTCCTGGTGAGTTCAAGAAGCGCTATATCGGTGTATCAAGATATTACATAATATTGTTTGGCCCTCATTACAACAGAAGTCATCTCCTCGAAGTCAAGCTGATGCGCTATTTGCACGATATAACTCGTATAACGTTTAAGAGAAATCGTCCAGAAGTGGTGACCTTCGAGATAACCAGCGGTACCGACGCAGATCCATCAGTGGAATCCATCGTATGTCTCATGCCAGATGGTTTAACAGAATGCGTTGCACTCATCAAGAAGTATAGCGATGAAGAAGCAGGTTCTGAGGATGTCCCGTCGGATAGGGAGGACACACCGGATTCCACGCCTGAGTGTTGCGATAGGATTTTGCACTCTAGCAGTTCAGAAGAAAGCCAAACAGGTTCAAAAGCAGAAGGGCGTACAAGAGAATGGAATACGCCGAGCAACACCGTTACAACACAAAGACCCCTTTCAGATCCTGGGAAATCTTACTCTTCTGCAACAGACGATGCATGGGGAGACAACGTTTTTGACCGGAGAAGAGCAGGGTCTAACGCGGTAACTTCTTTAGCTTCAGACTCTGCCCAGATGGATGAAGAAGAAGATGCAGAATTTGGCGAATTTCAGGCAATACCCGCTGCGAAGTGTAGTTCTAGCTAACCAGTGGAGGCAATCTAATCCATTGCCTATCGGATTGCCTCCATTCCCTTGCATACTTATCTGTCTTTCTATATTTCTATCACCGCGATGGGAGTGCTTATGTATGTACAGCACATCCTTGACTTGAAGGAGCAGAGCATGTCTATAAAGTTTGTTAGTCACCGCACAATCATCAATGCGTTTTGCTTCGCGAACAGCATCGAAATATATATACATATATATATGTGTGAATGTGTTACGTTGTTGACAATGTCAATGACAGGGTTGCGCAGTTCCTAGAATCTTTTGCACGGCGCTCATGCTCTTCGGTATTACCTCCATATGTCCATGTTTATGTCGTGCTTGGATTGTACAGCTCTGCATGCATGGAAAGAGTTGCAAGTTATTGTGCTTGACTTCTTCTTGCAAGGCAACCCGATTACACCAATATACAATAACGCATTTTCTACAACAGGGAATCCATATGAGAGAGTACATCCTCACTTCCTGCCTGGATGGGTCATGTTTCTGCTTCGCAAGCATGTTCTTCAAGGCTAGGATTTTGAAACTGTTCTCAACCATTGGGCAAAGAGCCACGGCCTCCGCCCCTTTAGAATACCCGAGGTCTCCAAGATCCCGGATAAGCACTCTCTGAGAATAATGATGTTCCGCTCCGTACTCCAGCGCTTGTACAATATGCTGCGCGTGTTTCTCTGCTCCAGTAATTGCGAAGAGGGCCTTATGAGCCGCGTAACGTACTAGAGGAATGGAACTCGAAGTGTACGACTTCATAATGTCCAACAGCTGGTCGTCAAGATGAGAAATCTGATTCGCACATATTGCTGAAACCGCTTTGAGCAACCACTCGTAAGGTTCATCTGAATTAGAACCCACTGCTTCCACACCAAGTTGTGGGGTCATCGTAGTACGTCTGCTGCGCCTCTCATTTTCCTGACGTTCTCTGAAAATGGTTTCAAGCTTCTCACGCAAAGACGGGTCTAGTTCCTCAAGGTCGAAGAGACTTTCTTGCTGACTGAACCCCGACTTGGCCTCTTCTTTCGCGGCAAAGCATTTCTGACCTTTAGCTAGAAGCAATTTTAGTTGATGGGTCACACTCCGCGGAAAGCAAAAATGTTGCTCCGAAAGGGCACATCGTTGGGCTATGTTCGACAACGCTTCGGCTGCTCGATACCGTAGAAAATAATCGGGACTCCGAAGCGCATCGGATAGCGCAGTTACTGCATACTGGTTGGATTCAGTGGGCGCTGAAGCAACAGCACCAAGTGCCAGAGCAGCCCTACGACGTATTCCATATCCGCCGAGGGTTGTTTGGTCGTTCGATGTTTGCAAAACGTTAACAAGAGCTGTCTCTGCAGCCGTTACTTTAAACTTGTAAATCCACCATAAACCATAATATCGCACACTGCGATCTGGATGAAACTGAATATTCCAAATGGCCTCCTCAATCGAGCGCGGACATGCATCTTCGTGAGATACTTTGGATGGGTCAAATGCCTCGTCGCCCGAAGAGGACGACAAGAGTCCACCGATCAACTCCCCAGAATCGCTAAGATACTCGAGTTGTTCTCCTGACATTGAAGAAAATTTGTCATGTATCTGTTGTGCACGCTGTTGTACGCTCTTAATGGCTGCTAGCCCTTCGCGGCCAGCTTCGTCATAAACGGAACGGAGTTCAGGATCGCTAAGCACTGTGTAGGCGTGCGATACTTCGTCAAATGATGACGATGACGCTTTCTCAACAGCGTCGGGATGAGTCTGCTTCGCAAGGTTAAGGTACGCTTTTCGAATCTGTGAACTAGTAACTGAAGCGGGGTCCTTACTGTCTATACCGAGAATCGAGTACAGAGAAGGATTCGAGTCTGAGGAAAGCGTCCCTCGTATTATGCCCTGATTTCGTCCACATTGAGATCGCCTACTGTTTACGCGTGATACTAGAAGTGGTAGAGTGAAAGCAGTCGCCATCTGAATATAGGATTCAAACTTCGATCAGATACAAATCACCTCCCAAGGCTATGATTGTAAAGCCCTTGACACTATGCAGCATTCATACAGAGTCGAACCTTGTCTTCCACGGACCTAGTGCCATGAAACTTAACTGTCTCTGCCGTTTACAATTCCAAGCACTTCATCACGAGCAGTCAACACTGAAAACAGGAGACGACAATTGTCAACAAGGGCAGGTCGAATGATGGAGAATCTCATTCGAGATATGTGCATTGTACAGATGTGACAGGACCCGTAATCTCAATTCTTGGTAGTGAGACCTTCGAATTTTAAGTTCAAAGCTGGGAAAATTTAATCACAGTTCATGATTCAACACGAAATACTGAGCTTTTGTGCTGACTATAGTATAGTGCTGACCGAGTACTACTGAGGCGTAAGGAGGAAGACATACAAGAACCCAAGGGAACGAAGCAGGCTAGAGCCTGTTAACTTTTTTCATGGCCTTCATTCGTCTCCAGATTTATATGATTGAAATATCTTTGAAGAATAGCAGGCAGTCATCTGCGAGAAACAAGGATAAGCAAGAGAGAAGCACAAGAAAAAAAAAACACTTTTACGTAAGCTCTTTTTGGTTGTACCGTCAAATCGGATTGCCAATTTGCTAACCACATCTTTCTCATTGTTGTGGATTCAGATGTACCAGGAGAGTTTTCGCTAACTACATTTCCATCCCTTCAAGAAGGCCAAAACGTTGAAAAACTTACGATACGTGTGAACTGTTCTTGGGGAAACTGAAAGATGGCTGTCAACGAACATGATCTTTTCCTGACCTCTCGGGACAAAGCGCCGCAACGAGATTAAGGAATGGAAAGTTAAAATACGTACCACTAACCCTCGAAGAAAGACAAAGATTTCGTCAACGAAGCAGTGTCTTCTCTCTCTCTCTCTCTCTCTCTCTCTCTCTCTCTCTCATTTATGTTCATCTACCCCCAATTACGAGGCAAAAGTAAGGCTATATCTACGTCTAGAAGTAACCTTCTCTCCTGAAGAACGCCAAAAACTTTGACGGCTATTGCTTAATCATTTCTATCGTGCGCTTGTCGTTTGCGAAGCGGTGTCTTCAGAACATAATCTTGTTTAATTGCGCTCCTCAGCACGTACACAAAAGCCGAACCACCACCGTTGAACGTGTACAAGCAAAATCGTTTTGCTTTTAAGAACTTACGCCCGAGAAAATATTGGCTTCTACGTGAGAAAGCACTTCTTTAAACACAAGAGTATTGTGGCCATTGGACTAGATATTAATTGGCTGAAAAACGACAGTGTACAGAGCACTGATGCTTTGCGACATCGTCACGCGAAAAGCAACCCAAAAACTTCAGTACGAGAACTGTATTGTTCGCAGATACACAGGGGGGAGTTGGATTCGACGGCTCCAGCTTTCATAAGTCATAAATCATATCTGTAATCTTAATAATCGCGTCCACTTTTGTGCCTTTTGACATAATAACAGCCTACGACTTTGCGTTACTTTTTATGCTTATCGCACTGTCAGGAAAGAAACTGTTTCGTTCTTTCAGCTTCCTTGTTGGGGTTACCACCGTTGAGGTGGAATATAAGTTCTTCTTCTTCTTTATTTGGACAGTAGTTCTACATGCTTCTAAAAAAAAGCCTCAAATAATGCTTTCTCTCGGCAAAAAGGCCGAAAGGCTGGGAATCTCTTTCTTTCGTAAGTATAGCGCACCGCCTTCTTTCAAAATATGAAGCAACGGGTTGGATCGTCGATATGTATTAAGTAAAGAACTGCGCGGAAACAACTTCACCTTGGCAGATTGCTCTGTCTTGATTATAAGTCAATGAGTTTTCTTGCTTTGATTCGTCAAAGTTATAAGCAACCGTACAACGGGATGCTAAACCGTGACAGGATTATAAAGCTTGAGGTAGCATCAAAACGATAGTCGCAAGTTACGGTGTGGAGCGACATACATGTAAAACAAGAGCCAGAAGTACTTGAATTCAATATGGACACCTGGATGAAGCTGAGCGAAGCACAGTGCGCTAAGCAGCGAGTTTACCTTGGGAAACTGTGCAAAGTAGATAATCACGTCACTTTGGCCCAAATTTAGTATACAAAGCTGAAGTTAAACCTACCTAAGGCAAATCATGTAAACGTATATCTAACTTCAACTGAGCTTTTTAGAAGTGACAATCCTATTGCATTCCAGGACCAGCAGAGGAACGCACGGACTGTATCGGCTTGACGGGTGAAGAAATGGACGATGATACTGTGAGAAGCTAGCATGATAAAGTTTAGTCTTGTCAAGAGATAAACGCTGAGTAAATTTAAGCAGTGCCGCATCAGATCAAGCTGGCATTCACAGCTCTGCTGACATTTCTACCACGACATTGAACGAATAGCACGACATCACATGTGACTCATGATGAGGCGCAGAAATGGGGCAGAATCGTGCTTATCACGTGCTGGAATGATTCGAACGAGTACCTTGTACCGACAGTACCGTCGGTAGTCGCACTTCGCACTGTTTCGTCTATAGACGTAACTGAATGCTTCAAGTGATGGTGCAAGCGAGTGGTGCGCACAGTCTGTTTAGACCTTCGTAGATGCCAGGGTATCCTTACCTCTGATACCTTGATACCTTGGTAGCTACGTGCTGAATGGTTGTGCGTACATCTGCGTTTCGGAGATAAGGCACACAGCCAATCACACGACGACAGCAGGACATAAGCCCTACAGGAAGCACAATCACACTCGGAAGTCGCACCTCCTTGGCTTCCACACAACACCTGATAAGCGCAAAAAAGTTTACCAAACTTAACGAGCTCAATGCAACGAGCCCTCTGCGCTCAATGCGCAAACACATCCGACAGCTCCAAAGTTGCTACGAACGGCGCATAGATCGATCTTTCTCAGTATACACATATCGTCTCCTCCGTCGACGATCCAATCGTGCGTGAATTCGAAATCCAGTACGCGTAAGGTAGGTTCCACAGGTAAGAGAAAAGGCGACAAACATGAGGTGTTGCACTGGAGAAAAGCGATATTGAAACGGGTAGGGCCAGTGGCCACCATTGAACCTTGTGCAGAACACGGTCCAGAAGAAGTAGGCCATTCCATACACATTGACAAACAACACCGCACGGCGCTGTTTGATGGCATACTTTGCCAGAAGGTCGGCATCCTTGAGCAAGCTATCGCCAAGTACGAAGAGTAGCGGGTTGAGGTGTAGCAAGGCCATCTTAGAGTCATGGTCCGGTACCATGAGCGCTCTGAGACGGTTCATGGGGTGAAAGTGAAGAATTAAGTAATAAGCGAGTCCCACAAACGCTGAAAGCGGGAACAAAACGGTGGTGAAGCGATGAACAACCCTCTCGACGGCACGTGCCGGCCTCGACCGAGCGCGTCGTCCATACTGCAGCACGGCATTCATGAGACAGAGACAGGCGTACCAAGTACAGTGAAAGTTGCCATGAAAGGTAAGAAACACTGAATCCCTTCCGAAAGAAGTAGCAGCCGGGAGGGGAGTACGGCCCGGAGCCTTGAGAGCAATCAATTGAACATACTGAGCATAAAGAAAGTTTGGAGCGGCCAGCAAGTAAAACAACAAGCGAGCCAGTCGCAGCGCTCGTGAAGGCGGAACAAGCGCCGTAGCGAGGCGCGGCGAAGGCGCGCGACGACGACGCGCGCCGCGAAGCAAAGAAGGCGAATGCGCCCTCTGACGCGGCTGCGTAGCGGAGGTCATCACAATACGCGCGCGAGAAACGGGCGGGCGCAATACGGAACAATGCTTTTAAGAAGACGCTGGCGGGCGCGGCGTGGCCGCAGACCGAAGTTTTGCTGTGACGAGAGGTGGGGGGGCGGTGGGGCAAAGTGGGGGGTCGGGCGCCGCAGCACCATACGCACTGAAGGCGCGACACGCCAGCAACGTGCGGCGCTTTCCGACGACGTGGCCTCGCGGCAGCGGCGATGCTTTTTGAATTGCAGACGTGCGTTTAAATGCTCTGCTTTCTACCTTCGCGTCTAATCATTAGACTCTAATGCTGTTGACCAGCTGCCGCGCTGGCCGGCTGCCTTGACAATGCGTCGTCCATCTGCTCGCACGTCAGGCCGGGCCCATTGCTAAGCTCCTGCGGCACGAAGCGCTCGCACACGTAGTAAATCTCTCGCGATTGCTTAAGACTGGCCTTTGGTTTCACCGCCTTCCTACGCACGAAGCGCGCGTCCAGCAGGCCGCCAAACTCAGCTTCATCGCCTCCGCGAAAGAGTTTGATGATCAGAGTGCCGCCGCTTGTTAGTACGGAGTCCACGATGCAGAGCGCTGACGTTGCGATTTCAATGCTGCGTGTGTGGTCCCGTTCTCGATCGCCGGTCGTGGAAGGTGCTGCGTCGCATACGACTACGTCCGCCTCGTTTCCTTGCAGTGCGTGCGCGATGCGACTGCTCATGTCGCTTTCTTGTATGCTGCCCCGTATAAACGTCGCTCCGTTAATTGGTTCCATGTCCTCCTTGTCAACGCACACCAGCTGCAAAAACAAGCGCGCACGTTGTTAACTCTCTGCTTCATGCCAGCTTCTGCAAATCGCTCCCGTAGATGCAACGTGCTTTACGTACCTTTCCAAACCCTTTGCTTCTTTTCCGTCTTCCAATGCTCCTGGTCACCTGTGACTTTCCGCGCAAATTCCACTTGCACAGGCGTTCATCAAGTCTAATTCTCTTCGCCACTACACTGGCAAAGCCGCCTGGTGCCGATCCCAAGTCCACCACGTACGAGTCGCGTTTGAGGAAGCGAAACTTGTTATTCAGTTCGATTAGCTTGTATGCCGCCCTGTTGCGCAGCCCTTCCACCGCCGCGCGCTGCGAGTAGATATCGTTAGCACGACGCGCTTGCCATGTGCACAGCTGCCGAGCCATGTTGGCCAGCCCGTACTTACTCATTGCTGCTTTTCAGATTGGCGAAAGAAATGCCCGAGCCTGCGCGTCCTTGAAACGCCGTCGGTTATTGGTAAGTCAAGTTCCGATTGAATCCCAAACAATTATTGCCACAAATCAATGCCACTGTGACACAAAGGTTCCGCGCTTTCAATATCTGTATACAGGGGTACTTTTTCTGCCGTCATTTCCTTTATTCATGTTGCGCAAATATCAGGTTTGCTGAGCTATAGTTGCAGTGCAACTTTTAACAAGACATTCAACGGCATTGAATGTAGTGTTAAAAGTTGCACCCCAACATCCATTGAAACACCAGCTCTACATATAAAGGCTGGCCTTCTTTGGTACCTTTGGTACCAGGGGTAGAAGGCTAACGTGTCTAGTGGACACCGTCTACCCATAGATGTATCTACCTTCATCTAACTGCAGCCCCAGTCACAAAAAATCGCGAAAATGAGAGAAGGAAACCGCTCTCCGAAGCAAGAATAGAGATGAACCAACACAATACTACGTATCTTTGCAGACCTTGCATTCCCTTTTCCAACCTTTAAGACGGAAATGGAGCACACTCTTTTGGATGTGCAGTGCTTCGGCAAGAATTTCAAGCATCCGTTCTTCGGCACTGCTCACGTTCCCATCTGCGGTTGCCACTTTGACTGCAGCGGCAAGCATCAATTCCTTTTCCGTGTCCCTCAGGTACTGTGCTTCACTCCGAACGTGATTGAACAACCCTTCTAACCCACCGTCATGCGATATAGCAATGTCCTTTCGTATTTCATCCATGCGGGCTTGACACAACTCAAGGTGCATCATGGCTTTGTACGAAAGCTTGATCACTTCTTGTTCCCGAGGTCCAAATGCTCCGTTCGCCAAAGCGATTCGGATGCAAGTGTTTACGAGCAGCTTATCAAACTTCAACGCCTGTTTGCCGTTTGCTTTCACTGCCCAACGCAAACGTGACATATCCCTTTGACGAGATGCATCGCAGCTGAAGCGTGGGTCCAGCCTGCACCCTGTTGAAAGCGCTGACAGGTTATCGAAGGTGTGAAACGTGAACAGCCTTACAAGTTCTTTAGCAAATAACGACCCACGGACTGAGTTTCCGTACTTGTCTAGGCGAGGAGAAAAAGTTGCGAACCCACCGATGTTGGGCAACACCATCATAACGATACCACTGACCCCTGACTTCGAAGGTATGCCAGTGTCGAAAAAAAATTCTCCAGAGTTGTCGTAGAACCCACATAGACTTAATACGGAAAGCATCTTCTTCACTACATCTCCATCAAAGACTTGATCACCGGTGATTGGATTTTTCCCTCCGTTTGCCAAAGTAGCTGCGACAACTGACATTGCCGCAGAATTTGCCATGATCGAACATGAACGAAGATAAAAGTCAATCATATACTGTGTATCTACATTTGGCGGTAATCCCTTTCTAGCTTTCATGTTATACGTGATTGCCGTATTCCTGTCTGCTGTTCTGCGCTCTGACAAGAACGTTTCTTCAGAAAAATCGATTTCAAGTTGTTCGAATACACCAGCTGCGGCGAGACGACGCCACACTGGGATCAAAATATCCATGCATAGTTTCTGAGCGTACGTTTTATCTTCTCCGTAAGGTCCATCTTCTTTCACAATGTCTGGAAAAGCAGCTGCAAGAAGTCCGGATATCATAAGTGCGCCGCTGTTTACCATAGGGTTAAATGGTCGCTCGTCGTTCATTAGAGTCATGTCATTAAAAGGTCGACCACTTGGCTCAATTCCACACCAATCCATTATCTTTTCCTGTCCTAACTTTTCCAATGCTAGTGCAAACATGATCGGTTTGCAAGTGCTTTGAACACTGAATAATTCTCTTGTATGGCCAGACTCATGGAACTGGCCATCAACTGAACAGAAAGCCACTCCAAATTTGTCAGGAGAGGCATGTTTCAATATTGGAATGTAATCTGCGTTCTCGCCAGCATCTATCGGTGCAACGGATGCCTTCAAATCATCGATGTGTCGTTTAAATTCAGTGAAGTCTCTTATGGCCATTTCTTTTGTCGCGATACGATGAAGAAGCGTAAGATTATCCGATGCACCAGCTATGAACTGGTCCGCAGGGAGTTGGTGGTCAGAATCATATTGCTCCAAGGCTTTCAACACGTCTCTCACTCTAGGATCTGGCCTATTATTCTCCACAACTATCCCGGCTTGTTGAATTGCCCTTTTCACTTGGTTAACTGTTATGTGCGAAGATGCACCACCAAGACCTAGCAAGACCTCTTCATTCGAACACTCGAGCTTTAAAACTTCAAGTATGCTCGAAAGACTCATAAGAACCTTAGTTTCGTGTCCTACAACAATAGCAGGCTTCGACTTTATCTCCAACCAAAGGGTCTTTTGTTAGTCGCCAATCTACCGGCAGTAACACTACTGGGTCATTTTCAGCGACGCCCTTCGATAAGAATGCGAAAGGCCCCTTGAAGAATACGCACAACATCTCTTGCCTATAGTTAAAAGCACATGAAATTCACGTATGTCTCTGTTTTATTGTTGTCGTTCCCGGAAACAGACAACATGGCCAAAATTTGTCAAAACAGCAAGAAGAAAGGGTGTGAGCAAAATTCTCGCGACAGATTATAGAGCACTTCAACAAAGGAACTCTCTAATATAGAACACGAATACGGGACATCGCTTAGTGAGGATATCTTGACTTGCGAATAGAGAGAAAAGATTCCCTCAGGCATTAAAAGCGTTGATAGTTTGTCAAGATGATGATGATGAGTCACCATCATCATACTATGATTCATACATGATGTTGAGTGCCCCCAAATTGTGACACAAAATCACGAAGTTCATTTTGCCGGGTTGCTTTCAGGAGTTCAGGTACGCGCACCGACGGTACCGTCGGTGTACTGCGGGCCCATAGGATCGGGACGTAAGAGGACGAATTCAAGACAAGTCACCACCTTGACGTGCATCCAGCATCGCTATCCCTTGAGGATACTCTCTGTCCTCGGCCTAGCTCCGCGCCCAAGGGCTGCAAAAGGGTGCGGATTGTTACAATGGCTACAGGAAGGTTCAAGATACGCACAAGAGAAAAATGATTGTTTGAGCGCTTTCGGGTCACGGGCTGCCATATTCATGCTTTATTCCTGGGATACCGGGATTGATCGTTGGCTGAGGAGGATGCCGCCATAATTTCTCGAACGGCAAACGAGGCACGTGGCAAGCGCCTTCAATAATGTGCAGTTCAACACTTGCCCAGGTCTATCTCGTGAGGGAGCGTTTCTTTGAACAGGGACGCTCTGCATCGATTGATTTGGTGTGCCTAGTGTGCCCACAATGGAGAGAGGAGAGAGAAAAAAGACCTTCTGCAGGTCGATTCTCAATAGGCAAATCGATAGACCTTATTTACATTGCTATTGTGGTGTTCATACGCGCGACGCAGCTGCAGACTGATCCGGTCCCACCGGACATGTCGCCCAACGCCTTTTTGTTACTAGACTTTTTCCGGAACAAGCGATTGGGACAGTGAACTACCCTTGGGTAAATCTGTCGTTCATCTCAAAGTTCTTTAACGTGATTAGAAAGGAAACTTGTTATTGCTTTCATCCAGGCAGACACGGGCAGGTTAGACGCTGGGCTTAACACATCACTTTACTCGTGCCCACCAAATATTACATGATTCGAGGGTTGGATCCCAGAGTTCCATTCACTTCTGCTCTCCTCGACGTTAAGGTGGCCCTTTCGTTCACGTTTCTAGATTCATGTCTTTCCACAGTCTTGCAACTCTGGGCATCGGTAACGTTGAGACTGGACGGGGTGTTGCTCTTTGACTTAGTAGTGACAATGTCGGTTGTGAACTGCAGTACTGCTCCGTTTGAGTCAAACACAGAACCCTTGCCAAGGGGCTTTCCCTTGTCAAATGTGTCCCCTTCCCTTCCGTTCATATGCCCATTTATGACCGGCTTAGCATTGTTAGATTCTTTCACCTCGACTTCTTTGGTCAAAGAGAACTTGTGTTCTCCGTTAGCACGTCCTTTTGACGGCCTTGATGACTGCTTGCCATTCTCAGTTCGCTGGAAGAATTCCTTTCCAACCAACACTTTGTCCGTTCCCATGGGCGCCTGAGGGGTTTCAATCGCCGGCTTCTGCAATAGCAAGGGATTTTGGGCACCGCGTCCGCTATTTTGGTTCTGGGCTCCATTGGGCAAGTCTTTTACATCCTCAGCCTGTTGACCCCTTGGCTTTGCAACTTCATTTCCGACAGACTTCTTTCCTAATTCTTTTTGATACCTCGCAAACTTTACGTTCGGAGCACCATTCTGCACGGAGAAGTTTGTTTTCTTTCGTTTCCGGGCTAACTTTGAAGACTTTGTCGCAGCGTTGATGAGACTTGTGATTATACTTGAAACTGCTCGCGGAACAACAACCTTTCCAGCGGAATTTGGCCTTCGTCTGCGCTTTTTCGGAGCAATCTTTTCTTCTTTTCCTTTGGAACCTGAAGCTATAGCCCCAACCACCGGGTCAGTGCTTTTCTTTGATGATACATTCTCAGCTTCCCCTCTACTGATGGCACTAGATGAGCTTTTCGAGAAAGACCCTTCCTGTAGCTCCTCAAGGTTTGATGCAGCTCTTGCCTTTCGCGCACGCTCTCGTGCGACCTGTGTTTTTCTTTCATCGTCTCTAATCTTCTTATGCAGAGCTTTCAAAAACCCGGAATGCATTAATGACCGCCTGTTCAGGGTATCCATTTGTGCCACTATGAATGCCCGCTCTTCCAAAATCTCACCCTCCTTGTAAGACTTCATATCGCCGTACCTCATACTGAGGAAGTTGACAATAGAGTCGTATCCAAGTTGGGAGCCTCTCATTGTCTCCCCAATTATAGCAATTCTGACACATAGTTCATACTTTCGACGAGCTGAGGAGTATACCTCACGATACTCAACCGCAGGTCTTCGCAGCTCATACCATGCATAATTCGATTTGACCCACAACTTAGGATTTGATCCATACTCGATTACCCATTCCATTATAGATGGAATCTCGACACGAGATGCCTGTGGAGCAGAGCTTGATGGAGGCACCAGTATGCCCAGCCCGACCATTTCAGCACCCCGTTGATCACTGTCTTCCAAGGGAGCATCATCGAAACTTGCCCGGTAGGCGAAAAAGAATCTATCAAGGACGAAAACTGGCATACCATCTTCATGGTTGTATTCCCATTGATACTCTTTCCCAATATCGGTCTCCAGAGGACAACTTGAAATCCTTCCAACGTTCTCAGTCGCCAAGGACACCGAAGGTGTTGATTCTTCTGCAATTGGTACCTTGGTCGCTTCTGTCCTAGGAGTTTCCGAAAACACCCCTTGTTCCGTTCCTATAGTCCCCGTATTCAAGCCAGTAACATTAATTTGTGAAGCCCCCCCTGACTCTCGTTCGATTCGCCCTCCTTCCTCATGCATTTGACTCATCTCACCATCCTGCTCCTGACTTCCCACTGAAGGCAGTGTTTCTTCATTAGATGTAGGCTCAGGCTCATTCTTAACCATACTCAGCTTTATGTCTGTGTCATTTTCAGGCTGCTCAGTACGCTCCTTCCAAGCAACCTTATTTCCTTTGGTCGAGCGGGCGCTCCGTCGTATTTGAACGCCAAGAAGTTGCTTCTTCATTTGAAGCTCGTTTTTCAAAAGCTTTTCCTCATCTCTCGCTACCGTTTCCATTAGGCCAAACTGCTTTCTGGCCATTCGAATGTCCCTGCTTTGCTCCTTTTCTTCGAACGCCAAGCTCTTCATGACCTTAGAGTTATGTGCAGCAAGGCGCTCTTCTTCGAATCGCTGTTCCTCTTCGCGCTGCGCAGCTCGTCTCGCTTCCATCTCTTTTCGCTCCGCAATTGCCTGAACTCTGGAGGAACGCTTCTGATTCATCATCAGGAACTCCGCACGTTCCTTTCGCTCGACTTCACGTTTTCTCTTCGCCTCATACTGTTCCATCGCGGGCAATATGTGTTCGGTGAGACCCTTGACGAGAGCCCGTTCCGCAGCTATCGGGCAGTCTTCTTTGTTGAAGCGATCAATGATCTCGCGGAGACTTGCAGCATCAGTTGTCAAAACTTCCCATTGGGTACAGACCCTAAGTTGCGGATCTGAGAAGACCATCTCACTTTTGCGAGGTCTCTTTGGAGCTGTTTGGCTTAGTGGTTCTGTTTGAGCCTTCCGTCGACGACCTCTCGCGCCTCTGTTAGAGGGCTGACCATTCTGTTGGGTAAAATTGTCAGGCCGCCCGTCAAGGATAGTACTGGAATCTCTTCGACGCCTTTGCAAGGCAGACTCAGCCGGCTGTGTTTGCTCGGCCACTTCCGCGGCTTTTTCAGATCGTCGTTTCCGTCTTGTCGATGCTCTGTTAGTAGTCGCTTGGTTACCTTGTTTCTGCTCATCGTTTTGAACGAGCTGTGACTCTGCTCGTTTTGCAGCACGTGTAACGCGAGACGCCGCAACTCTGGGGGCCCATTTTTCTGCGTTTCTTCGAAGTCGTTCTTCTCTTCTCTTCTTCTGTTCCTCCTTTTTTTGCTGCGCAGCTCTTCGTTTCTCTTCTTTTGCTATTCGTAGTGATTCTTTTTCACGAGCTTCTTGCTCTGCGCGAAGAAGTTTTTCGGCTTTCTCACGCGCTCTTTCTGACGGTTCTCGGTACACTCGTTCGAAATCATTGAAGTACCAGTAGGAATTTCCAAGCGCATCTGTTCCGAACGCTTCAAAACGAATTTCGTCGACGGAAAACGCGTTAAAGTTTCCTGCAGATAATAAACTATCATGATGGGCGATTACAAGTTCCGCCATTGTGTGGAGCACAAGCAATCGTGTGACCACTGAGAGTTGTGCGTAGTCATCCTCGCCAGTTGGAAACTGAAACGAGGCGTCATCTGAGTCGTGCTCCCTGCCGTATCCCACACAGCCCGCCAAAGCGTGGGTGAAGTGGTCCAAATGCGTACGAACAAAGCGTGCTGTGGATGTGAGCCATTTTGCGGAAGCAGACGCACCTAGCGAAAGACCCAAAAGCCGGCCATGGAGATCAGAGAGTAGTTGCGGGTTGCTAGAAGGCAGATGTAAAGCGGCCTCCAGTGCAGACGGAGAAGGTGGAGAAAACGAAAGAGGCTCGGAAAGAAGTGATAACGCGGTTACAGTTGCGGGAAATTGCCATAAGCCGCGGAGAGGTGAGTCCTCCATGGGAAATCCAGCACACGCGGAGAAAAGATCCAGATGGATGTCGGAAACAAGTTAGATGTGTTTTTGGCGGCACAGACAAAACACGGCGGGAATTGGTGGCGGCGACGGCGGTTGAAATGGACCAAGGATTTAAACGTGCTTTGGCAACAGCGCCGCATAAGGAATAAGTATACACATGTATAGCTTGAGCACGAGAACAAGTTGCCGCGTAAGCGGCTGGAGAAGCTCGTTTTACGAAGACGCGCACGTCAGCTTGGCATAGAAGCGCACGGTGCGTTTGGCGGGAGGAGCCCAAACCAAGCACACACGGAACCAGTGCTGAAGGCGCGAACGGAGGAGTCTACAGCGGCACAGCCAAAATTCATATTTGCCCGACGGACACTCCCCCAGGTTGCTCGCAACCCCACACTCGCCAAGTCTTGTCATAGCACGCCGCCACCACGCGCTTGGCATCGCCGCGGCAATCCAGCGCCATGATCTTATCGTCGAATCCCGACCAACAGGCCACCAGTCCGCATGCGCGATGAAGCGCCCAAGCCTTGACGCACCGGTCGAAACCAGCCGAGAACATGACGAATCCTCGATCGATTGCCAATGCGGACACCATCTTAGAGTGCGCTGCCACGGTCTTGACGCACCGTTTCTTGCGAACGTCCCATACTCGAACGCAATTGTCCTTGCCTGCGCTTGCTATCCATGGCATTTCGCTGCAGAATTCCAACGCGGTCACGTCGCCTACGTGAGCGCTTTCGAAGGTCATCACCGCGCGCCCTGACCTCATGTCCCATAATCGTATGCCTCCGTCGAAGCCGGCTGTACCTAACAAGCTGCCATCTTCATGAAACGAAAGCCTGAACACTACGTCATGACCAGTCTCCTGCTGCAACAACTCTTTTCCGTTGTCGTACAGCCGCACGTCGCCGTCAAACCCTGCAGTAGCTACGAGCGATGGGCGCACCGGGTTCACTCTTACATCCGCCACGCGCCCGTGGTGCCCTGTTAGTTTGGCCGTTTGTACAAACTTTCCGTCTCGATATTCACTAACGACAGCCAGTGAATCCGCGCCAGCAGTGGTCAATGTGCCTTTATAAAAGCGAGTGACGGACACTCGTTCTTCATGAAGCGGGAGAGATGAAAGTTGAAATATGCCAGCTTGTCGCTCCTTCCAAATCGCAATGTTACCGCCCCAATCGCCCGTAGCAATCAAATCGCCATCGCCAGTCTCACAGTAGCAGATGGCGGTGTATGGACGGGTGCCACCACCTTGCGACGCAATGAGAGAGCTTTCTCGAACGGCGTGCATTGTTTCTAACTCCTCATGTTCCCATTGTTTTATTACATTGCTTTTCCCTCTCTCGTTTTCAAGTCTGATGGCAGCTGCTTTGAGGGAAGCATGAGCGATTTGGATTCTTAAATCTCTCAAATGCTGTGCACCTTCAGTATAAAACTCCTCCGTTCTAACATCTTGTCGTTCTATAACGACAGGTTTTTCGCTTTGCGGGTCTTCAACACTTGTGACTCCCGCTTCTGCCAGAACGGCACGCAGTCGTTCTCGACGATCGTAAGCATCCTCGCCAAAGAGACATATTGGATGCCCTCGACTCCGCAATGCAAGTTTGACCTGATGATCATCTGTGGGTAAGGATATACTACGAGCGACGCGACGTTGCTGAAGTTGTTTCAGTTTCTGTGCATGTTCTGCCCGTGCAGATTCTAACGCTGAGTTAGGCAAAATCTCCAAGTCCATACGCCCGGGTTGTAGGATGGAATACCTAATGTGAATGAACGAATGAGACTGGTCTCTTTGCAATACTCGCACACGGAAGGAATCGCAGAGGCGATGTTCGAGCCTCGTACTACGAGGGTACAAGGGTAACATACTCTACCTCCCATAGCTGGTTCTGAACTTAAAAATGTTTTCGAGTTGGTACACAACACGGTACTGACGGGAGATCTCAACGATCAAGAAGCCTCGCCGACACCCTTCTCAATTGTGCACTGCTACGGCCTCCCTAGCTCAGTCGGTAGAGCGACAGACTCTTAATCTGTTGGTCGCGGGTTCGAGCCCCGCGGGAGGTGACTCTTTCTTTTATGCCAACGTTTGCGCCAATGTTTGATCGACGATGTGGCGTCGCCATTGCATGAAAAAGTTTTCCATCTACCGAAGGTAGTAGACATCACTCTTCACACAACTTTACACTTCGTACCGCCGTAGACAAGTTAACGCATTAAACGTGAGTAGTTTTGTATAGCCTCGGGGCATAGAACGACTCGACAAGGACCGCGCAGAAAGCCTCGCATAAAGCATTCAAATTGGCTCCAAGTTGATAGTTATGCAACTCGCCAGAGTGGAAGCAGGCGCAGGCGCAGGCTTCAATTTCCTTTTAGATAGATTGCCTTCCTCACAACATCATGTTGGACGCGCAAACCAGGCCAGGGCGGGTTGCGTGGCCTTCCGAAAAGGCCAGTACGTCCTGGACGTACCCCTGGTAGTGTTGAAAATTTCAACTTGAAATTCGTAAATTTTGACGTATGCGTGCGACAGTCCCACTGTTTTTTAAGACAGGGCCTCACGGTGCATCCAGATGCAAAATTCTGCGCCACTGCTTGCTCGATGCTCCCACATCTTCGCGGGTGCTGAACAACAATTGACCGCAGCGTTTTCACAACCTATCAGAGTATCTCGAAGCCCCAACTTCCCCGCACAATCACCCCGCTGCCAAGCGAAGAATGGCAAGATCTGGCGCTCTTAATGTCGTTCGCAAGGCACTCGTGTCTGCATCGGCGCATACGCCCCAAGGCTATCCAATTCAAGCCGTAGGCGCGCTAACTTCCAAACCGTACGCCTTCAAGACTCGCAGCTGGGAGCTCAAGTCCACAGAGTCTATTGATATCTTCGATGGCGTTGGGTCTAATATCCGCATTGACACACGTGGATCGGAAATCATGCGCGTTTTACCTAGACTGAATGAGGACGTCAACGAGGAATGGATCTCCGATAAGTCACGTTTTTCTTACGATGGCTTGAAGAGACAACGTCTCAATACTCCAATGGTGCGTGATGGTGATGGTAGCTTACTCCCTGTGCCTTGGGAACGTGCTCGTACATTTTTGCAAAACTCTCTCATCTCGTTGCATCTCGACAATCCTGATGGGTTTGAAAGCCATGCTGTTATCGGTCCGTACGTTGATGCAAATGCAGCACTTGAACTGCGATCTCAGTTTTACAGATGGTTCCCTTGCGGACAGATTCACGTACAGGAACAGCCGCGAAATATTCCTACCGACTTCCGCCACGTTTACCTTCATAACGTTAAGCTTCCACAGCTAGAGGAAGCAGATGTTGCGCTGCTTATTGGTTCTGATCCGCGAAAAGAAGCCCCCTTGTTAAACGCTCGTCTTCGAAAGGCGTCGCTCTATGGCGGGCTCACTACCGGAGTAGTCGGGTGTAACGTGAATCTCACGTATCCGGCACAACATCTTGGAAATTCTATTAACACTCTGGCTGCGATCGCACAGGGCTCGCATCCGTTTGCCCACACATTGGCAGCTGCTCAAAAACCAGTCGTGATAGTTGGCAATCGTGCCCTGCAGCGGGTCGACGGTAATACAGTCCTGAAACTGGCGGAAGATATTGTTCGGAATTGCGACGGTGTGAAGGAAGATTGGGATGCATTGTGTGTATTGCATCACGGTGCGAATACTGTCGGGAATCTGGATATTGGATTTGAGGACAAATATGCTGGTTTACGCGCTATTGATGCTGGTTCGTGGTCATCTACCAAGGTTCTTTTCCTACTTGGCGCAGACGACATCGACAACATAGATGTGCCGAATGATTGCTTTGTCATCTACCAGGGACATCATGGCGATCGCGGCGCAAGCATTGCAAACATTGTCCTTCCTGGAGCTGCTTACACAGAAAAAGACTCTATTTATGTGAACACTGAAGGAAGAGTTCAAAAATCAAAGCTTGCCTTTTTCCCTCCTGGTATTGCGAAAGATGATGCCATGGTGCTGCGGGATTTGCTTGGAGCAGAAGAGCAGTTGGAAAGCGTTAGATCAGTGCTGAAGTCCCCCGGGCTCGATGTTTTGGCACCGCACTTGCTGAGGACGAATTATGTTCAAAAGGCTGGACGAGCATTGGGAACCGAAAGCGTGTTACCCGCGGGAGGTTTGCAGGCAAGTAATGCTCCATTCCAAGCACCAGTTGATAATTTTTACATGACAGATCCGATCACTCGGAGTTCCAAGACGATGGCAAAGTGCACGCGTGTGAGGGATAAGAGCAATTTTGCTTGAGATGTAGTCTTTATGGGGCTTGGTTGCTTGCAATATAGTTCTTGATTTCGAGAGTTTTGGATGAATGAAGTTTCTTTCATTCGAGTGTTCCCTTGATGCTTTGAACCACGGTGCAGCATTGCGTCGCAGTGGTAGGAAAAAAAGAAAGGAGTTCGTAGTCTCTCTGTCTTTGTCGCATGTAACAATATTTCCTTCTTCTTGGTATTAATCTTACTCAGGAAATCAAGTCTATGCTCACAGAGTGTTGAGCTTCATTTGAGTACAAGCGATTGAAGTAGTACCAATCTCGCGCCATTTCCAATACAATGTAGCAGTCCGCTCTTGATCTCCGAGCCGTAAGAATGAAAATCCTGGAATTCGATACGTATCTTCGAGGACATCACTAATGACCCTCGTTACCTCTCGGAAAGTACAAACAAAGCAGTTGCTTCCATTGGTTTCCACTGCACATCGTTGCTCTAATCATATGATGGAACTGTTTCCGCAAAGAGGGTTATGAATGATAGTCTCGAAGAGCGGCCTCCTGTTCTTATCCCGGCTCTTGGCAGTTGGGGTCTGCTATGAGTAAGATTCAGCGTGGCACAGATTACCAGTTAGGGCATGCACTGCATGGCCTTGCAAAATGTATATTGTTCAAGGGCGAGCCAACGGCTTACGCGCAAGCACGTTATCTGTGAAAAATGCACGGAACTGACCTCTTTTTTTGAGAGCAACACCAAACCTACCTCTTCCCTTCAATTGCTCACTTCTTGATTTATATCTCAAGCGAGCTTTGAAAAAGTACGACGATACCTTTAGTAGTTCCTCAAACTGGATTCTGCTGCCCATCCACCCGATTTCTCGAGAGTCGAGCTGTCGATCATCTTGCCAATGACACAATGGCTGCGTTTGTCTCTCCAACTCAGTGGGGCTTGAACAAGTCACGAAGGCCGTGGGTTTGCCCTCATCGCCCAAGGCGAGTATATCCACGGAGCTGCGCTGAGCTTCCGAAACCTCCTCGCCCCGCTGATGTTAGAGCTTTAATCACCTCTAAGGGGAAAGCAGACCAACAAAAGGGGCTTCTTTTGGTGCGTCAACTTCCAACACGAGTAGCTCTTGAGCTGCTAAAACTCTGTGTGGAAACCTCAGACAACGAGTTTATTCGGTCAACAGCTACCGTATCCATCGGTCAGCTCTCGTTTGAAGATGAAAATGTAGCCATGGAAGCTGTGCGCATTATGGCTGATCTGTTGGCAACAGACGAAGACTACTCTGTGCGTGCCGCGGCCGGTGCAGCCATGGGATACGCCACGAAAATTACTCCCACGGCGAAATCTGTTTTGTTTGATGCTCTTACCCGCGCCTTGATAGAAGACGCAGAATGGCAAGTTCAATTTAGCTGTCTGGCCTCTTTAGGAGGTCAACGCGACAAAAGAGCGGTACCTATATTGCACAAATGGCTCAGTTCTGACAACGATTTGCTTGTGCAAGCGGCTGTCGGTGCATTGGGAGATATTGGGGACTCTGCTTCAGTTCCAGAGCTCCTTAAGCTTTTGGGCAGTGGAGATATGATGACCAGGCAACGACTGGCACATGCGCTTGGTTCCATCTCAGAGGCGAAGAGTGAACCTTCAGTGATTGATGCCTTGAGAACCTTAAGCAAGGATCAATCTTTTGCGGTTCGAGAAGCTGCCGAAGCAGGGTTGAAAGAATTTGGATGTGGGGATCCAGTGAAGGAAGATTCGAGAACCGATGAAGAACTAATTGAAGCAGAGGTTAGCAATTTGATAAACGGCGATGAGTCCGGGTCAGCCGTTGAATCCGCTTCTGATGCATTGCGTAGACGTCTGGAGCGTTCCTTTGACAAGGAATACGTTCACCCGTCTGCCTTCAAGAAGATATCTGAATCCGAAGCGTCCAAAGATATGCAAGCATTTGCACTGTTAGTGGACGATCTGAAAGCTGGAAGCCCTCTTGCGAGAGTAATGGCAGCGATTCACCTCCGGAAATTCGATGGACAGCTGGCTGCGGAAGCTGCAGTTTCTTGCAACGTTTTCGACCCTAAAGCATCTACTGAACGATTGCGAGCGGTATGCGTCGGTTTACTTGCAAAAGGCGGCGATCTTGAGCAGGTGATACACATATTGAAGACTGATCCAGATCAAAATGTAAGAAGTGCATGTTGCGATGCCCTCCTGGACCTTGGTGGTGGTACCTCGGCCGTAGAGGCATGCATTGACACTTTTCAGAACGATCCACACTGGCTGGTGAGAGTTAGTTCTGCGATTACTCTTGGTACAATCGGGAAAGGAAGTGAACAAGTCGAAGAAATCCTTGTATCCAGCCTTAGTCCTGATGGGGTGAAAGATATGCTTCCTCCGCAGGATACTGTGATCCATCGACATGTAGTTACGGCTCTTGGATTTCTTGGATCACGAAAAGCTTTGAGGCGTTTTGGAGAACTTATTCGTTCTAATGATACTGACCAATCCGTTCGGTATCGCATCGCTGCCGCGTTAAGAGGCATTCATTGTGAGCAAAGTGCTGCGCTTGTCCGCCTGCTTATCGAAGATAAAAATGAATCGGTGGCGGAAATGGCGCAAGGCACTTTAGATGCCCTTCTGCAGTTTGGGTTCAGCTGATAATTGTACATGTACAATAGACATATAGAACAAGATCGCATCGTATGCCATTTGGGTGAATTGTAAACAGGCAACTTCGGGTTTCTTCCATATCGTTATACTCGCTCTGTAATAGTTATGGCCGCGCGACATCCTGCCTGGATAACATCGCTTAACGCGCGGTAGAATGGAGCCTTCTCAGCGTCATATTGTATTCCAGTGTCTTTGTGTTCGAGTTCATCATCTCGAAACTCTCGGAATAACTCACGCAGTTCTCCTTCTTCGTCCCATTTCAATAGTGCTCTGACTTGGTCATTGTAGTGCTCCGCAATCACCTCCTCTACAGCTACAGTGCATGCCATAGCAGCTTCTTTGCCAAGCAGAGCAGTACCAAGACCTAATGCATAGCCTGCAACATTCCAAATGGGTAGCATGGCAGTTGGACGAACGCGCCGATTCTTTATAAGCTTATCGAATGCGTCTAGATGCTTCTGCTCTTGTTGAGCCATTTCGTTAATTACATGACCTACTGGGGTGTTTCGAAACACTGCCAGCTGCCCTGAGTAAATCTGTCGCGCACCAATTTCACCGGCGTGATCAACGCGAAGCATGCGGTCGATGATCTTCTTCTTCCGGGGATCAGTCAGAAACGGCGATTGAGAACCGGTGGGGGAAGGCCGCGGTTTGTTGTTATCAATATCTCCTGAAGAGCAGAAGAGACGGAGGGAAGGCAAGCCATACTTTCTCGCCCTACGGGAGACGGCTAAAAACATCTTGAATGTTGAGAAAAGCAATCGGAGGAAACAGACAGAAATCTGTCCAGACTCCAGAGGCGGATGAACGCGATTCCCCTCGATCAGTGAGGCTCGTGACGCTAAGCATCGATATGAAAAGATGCACCACGCCAGAGAGAGAGACACTTCGTCCACAATCGTCCCTTTCTCGCATTGAATGCAGGGTACGTGTACCATACCAAATTACGACGTGAGAACAAAATTATTTTTAACCTTTTGAAATTTCGTAAAAAAATGCCTGAATGGATCTTTCTTCGTGTGATCCAGTTGGACGTCGACGGCGACCCCACGCGTCTGATGAACCATTTGACCCTGGCATCGCTCTCCCGCCGCCGTCGACTTCGGCCATCGCGGCCATTGCGCCTTTGTCCTTTCTATTAGTCTTCGTGCCTTGATCTCAACATGGTAAGTCCATTTTACGTTCTGGATCCCGCATCCGACTAGAGCGGGTCCCCGGAGAGACTGTAGCAACTTTTGCGAAGCGTATATCTGACCGATGTGCCTGCGTTTTCTGTCAATATCCTAGGGTAAGAGTAGAGGAAAGGGACGTACGCCAGCGCCGCCACCACTTGCAGCAAAGCAGGTGGTGGTCAAGAAGCCGAAGAATCCTCTCTTCGAGAAGCGCCCGAAGAACTTCGGCATTGGACAAGATGTGTTGCCAAGTCGCATCAATTTGGGCCGATACGTGAAGTGGCCGAAATACGTGCGACTCCAGCGCCAACGCAAGATTCTCTTGGTCCGTCTCAAGGTCCCGCCGGCAATTAACCAGTTCCGGTTGCCGATGGATGCCTCAACCACCAGTTCTTTGTTTAAGCTCATGTCGAAATACAAGCCGGAGACATCTATTCAAAAAGCTCAGCGTTTGGCTGAACTCGGTGAGGCTAGCGAGGCTGGTCGTGACGCCACTCGTACGAAGAAACCAATCTGTTTGAAGTTTGGTATCAATCATGTTACTGAGCTTGTTGAACAGAAGAAGGCTTCCCTCGTTGTAATCGCTCATGATGTCGATCCGATCGAACTCATAGTGTGGCTTCCGGCCCTTTGCCGCAAGATGGATGTGCCGTACTGTATTATCCGCAGCTCTGCTCGTCTGGGTACTGTGGTCCACCAAAAGACTGCTACTGCCGTTGCCTTTACTCAGGTTCGTCCTGAAGACAAGTCAGAGCTCACCAAGATCATTGAAAGCTGCAACTCCAGCTTTGCTGAGCGCTATGAAGATGTGCGTAAGAGATGGGGCGGTGGTATCATGGGTATCAAATCCAACCACAAGTCCGAGAAGAAGAGGAAAGCGTTGGCCGCCGAAGAGGCTAAGCGCATTGGAACATAAATTATGTTATGTCTACGTTGTCTTTCGTTTTCTGCAGTAAGAATCTAACAGAAAGAGTAAAGTCACAAACATGCGCCATTAGTAAATGATTGCGGCTGAGAGCGAAACCCATGTTGATCGCGTGTAGTACATTTTCGAAGAGGTTCAGTCAAGCAACGTAATATGGTTAAGTCCTCTGTGGCGCGAAGACATCACTGGTATGAGAGGTTCCAAAAGTAGCAACCCCTTTCATCAAACCTTTCGTTCATCAGATCACAGCAGTTACTGACATCAAAAGACCTAATAGGTCCGAAAGAATTATCGTAAGGGAATTAACTCCTAACAACTCTGAAAGATCTCCAGTTTCGCCTCCTTATCAAAGACCAATGGATATCCTTGTAGTTTTCGTTCCATTTTCTGAGCAAGATGGAGAGAGCTAATGCCATGAAGTCTATTAAAACGAAAACGTCTTTTCGAATATCTTTCGGAAGAGCTTTGCCATGGTATCATACTGTAGCAGCACATCGTGCCACGATGATCGTGGTGAGCATTAGCGCCAGCACGTCAGTCTATATAGTATAAACGGCACCACAATTCCGAAAAAGGTAGGCGAAGTAAAATAGAACAATTACGTTTATCGGGAGCGGGAGCGGGCATACATATATGCATCATCAGAATAAGCGAAAAAGAAATTGTGAAGTACAAAGGATATCTTGCATAAATCGTCCTCGAAATTGATCTCTTTAAGAGCATCTGCCCCGCTTTGGGCCATTTGATGAATGGAACAAAATAACTTGTAATCCGCCTAATCCGGCATAAGAGGCGGATTACAAGTTATTTTGTTCCATTCATAAAGTCTATGGCTACATTCAATACAAGGGCAGTTAGCGTGGCTGCTCTGTCTCGCTCTGAGCGATCGTAGGCACTTCTATGTTGAGCCTAAAACCGTGGTGTTGTTTTCGGCAACGCTTTTCTGTCTTTCGAAAGGCATTGGCCACAAACGCTGTGGCAAATTCTCATGAAAAGAACAACGATATCGAAGGGCTTTGTCGACAGATTTCGATTGTGCACGACGTAAGAACCGCCTCAAAAGCGATCGAGGCTTTGCTTTCGCTGCCCGATGGCACATCTGTGGCATGGAGCGCTCAGGCTTTACCTCCGAGAAAATCACCAGCCATGGTTACCTTGTGCGGGTACGCAGGGGACGCGTTTCAAAACGGAAAGTGGACATTTATATGTCCACCTCCAAGACATGAGGCAGCAGTATGGGGGCTCATGCGTGAGTATTTTCGAGACAAGGCGGCGAAGTTGATATGCTATGATATAGACAACTTCACCAAACATTTGGGAAGCAGAGGCATTCAGGCAAAAGGATGTCTCTACGACGTTCAAACAATGATTCGAATGTCGTGTTTAAAGAAGAGGGGTTTTGATGCTTATGTGCAGAATATTCTGGATAAGCGCACAATAGGCAAGAGAGAAACAATGTTTAGTGGTCAACAAGAACGGCCTTGGGAAACACCATCGAAAGAGATGAGATTTCGTAGTGACGAATGGATTTCTCCCGCATGTGCTGATGCACATGCAGTTTTCCACATCTACCAAAGAATGAAAAAGAAGATGCTTAAGAAAGGTGCGTTATCTGCAGAAGCGAACAACCTCTTTGAGGCGTATGAAAAGTTCTATGCCCACGTTGATATGAGCTTGAGCACAATTGGAAACCAAATGCTTTTTCTAGATGAAGATTCTTTTGCCGATGTTCTCATGCGTTTCGAATATGATCGCACGTCGCAGCAATCTATCTTCGAAAGCTGGGCTCAGAAGTACTGCGAACAAGTATCGCATGTGGAAATGACATCTCCAATGTTGCGACACTTGCTTTTCGCCCCGTATCAGAACAAGCACGATATGACTGAGAATATCGAACCGGAGAAAAATTTCTCGGCTCGTCAAAAAGTATTTGGAGGACACGACACTACTTCAACGGTCAAGAGAAGTCGTGCGAAGAAAAGAAATGTGTCGATAAAAGGGGCTGGTTTGGTGGCTCAAAAGTACACTTCCAACGGTGTCCCGTCAGTTAGCATTCCAGCGTTGCAGGCCCTTCACGCGACCCTGGACTCAGCGGAGGACGCTGAGCTAAAAGCAGCATTCTGTGCTATCAAAGGATTGTTGAATGGCCAAGCTGCAAGACTAGCAGCACAGAACTTTGGAAAAGAAGTGGGGCAAAGTGTGGATATTGACAGACAAGTATGGCCGAGGACGAAAGTTGATTTTGATAGAGGTCGACTGCAAACAAACGTTTCTACTAGTGTTCTCGAACTGCTGCGGTCTAGGAAAGATTATGAAGTACTCGTTCTGGACTTCGAAAACCTGAGTCTGTGTGCTTTAGCAGACTTTTCTGGCTGTGAGCGCCTGAAGAAAAGATTACACTTCAAGGACGGAGTCCATGCTTACCTTGCTAAAGAGTTCTCGAAAGAAGTTTCCAATGCTCTTTTTGACGGAAAATGTGTTCTGAAAGGAGAAGGCGTAACTGTTGAGAAAGCGTTCCCAGATAAGTTCCAAATGGCGAAGATGCTTGACAAGTGCATGAGTAAGGCACCGCGAATAGAAATCGTCAAAAAAGTTATGAAATGTGATCAAGCCCGGGCTCTGCAGCTTGTAGATGGATGGTTTCAAGTCCACCCAGCAGTTAGATCATGGTGTGAACAGGAGGAGGGGCGAATGAGAGATCGAAAGGTAGCGGAGACGGTACGCGGTCGTCAGCGGATATTGAAATTCGGAGGAGGGAAGCGAAGCGCGCTTGCTGTGAATGAAGGCATGACGTTTGCAATTGAAGGATCAGCCGGGGATTTCATGATGCAGAGCGTGTTGAAACTCGTTGAGAGCGAAAGAATCAATGCACTTGCGTGGCAAGTGATGCTCGCCGATGGTGACAGGATTGTCATGCACGGACCACGGTGGTCAGCGGAAGAGGTTGCTCATGCTGCCTTGGAAACGTTGGCTTCATCGAATGAAGGTGGCCCCATACTCGAAAGCGCTCTACATCAGCTCAGGATGCTCCGCGGGGAGAACTTCCGGGCCTTGGGGAGAATATCATAAACAATGACTCGTGAAACTTCACAATGACTTCAGTTTCCACGATTGGCATAGCTTCTCCTCCCGTTGAGAATCGCAACGGGAAGAAAATTCATGAGCCAAGGAAGAAGCGATGGAGCGTTCTTTCTCGACACGAGCGACACGAGTGGTGACTGCCAGTCGGTGACTCACCAGGCATGAATACATCATGGCACCTTTTACGTCTTTGCTATTCATGATGAATAGCAAAGACGTAAAAGGTGCCTTCCTGTGCATCGCACTGATTGGCTGTATCAATGGTAACGCCGCTGTGTGGCGCGTCGTGGCCACGCAGACCACGCAGCAGTTCTCTGGACAAGTGATTTGCGCATCGGCACGCAACGCGCGCATGGCTGCTCAACGCCGTCGCCGCCGGCGGACGATGCGGCGCGATGCCCGGCCTCTCGCTGCCTCTTCGCCTTGGAGCTCGTCTTCCTTCTCGGCGTCTCACCCACGCACAGTCCGCCCCCGCGCTCCCTGTTTCGCAGCCGAGATACACTCCGTATGTCGTGCCCCGCGCGCCACCACCGCCCGAGCATGTGACCATAGTGCAAGACTTACGGACAGCCTCTAGTGTTATCTCCAAACTCTTCACGCTGCCACACGATACTCTTGTAGCATGGGATACCGAAACGACGGGCGTTGACCCCTCGAAGCAGACCCCTGTTGGAAATGGGCGAGTGCTGTGTGCCACGGCGTATGCAGGCCATCATGTTGATTTTGGAACGGGACCAAGGCTGTTCATTGATTGTATGAAACCAGGGATATTGAATACATTCCGTCCATATTTAGAGAATGAGAACAGGCCGAAGGTATGGCATAACTACTCCTTTGACAGGCATGTCCTGGGGAACCATGGAATAACCCCTCGCGGGTTTGCCGGTGATACCATGCACATGGCGCGGCTTGTGGACTCTTCCCTTCCGAAGTACTCATTGGAGTACCTGTGCAGATATTTCTTGGAATATGATATGCAAAAAGTCAGTATGTCGGAACGCTTTGGCCTCCTTGATGGAAAAAAGGCCGCTCTGAGCACTCTTAGCATACACCAGAATCTAGAGATGAGAGGTGAATGGATTGACTATGCATCCATGGATGCAGAGCTCACGCACCGTTTATGCCATCGTCTGAAGAACGAGCTACAAAACATGAACATTCACGGTAGCAATAGCGTCCCAGAGGTTGTGGAACGATATAAGACTCTTTACGAACTGTACACCGGTATGATTGTTCCCTTCGGCGAAATGCTCACGGACATGGAAAGTATGGGGTTCAAGGTTGACACTGATTGGTTGAGGAAAGCTTCAGTTCATGCTGAGGGTGAACAATTAGCGTATGAAGACAAGTTCAGAAGCTGGGCGGAGAAACACTCCCCTGACGCGAGATACATGAACGTTCATTCTGACCCTCAGAAGCAACAGCTTTTCTTTGCTCCGTGCGCGAACAAATTTGATAAGAAGGAAAGCCTACCACGTCGGAAATCGTTCAATCTGGAGTTAACAGGAGAATTGAGAAAGAGATACCTAAACCATATCCGTGAAAGCGACACCCGGGAGGATCAAGAATTATACAAGACATACAGCGCACCAAATGCAAAGAAGAAAGTGAAGTGCGAAGTTGTCCTGCAAGGCCTGGGGAAAACACCAGATGAATATACTGCTAAGGGTTGGCCAAGTGTTTCAGCTAAGGCTATGAAGAAGTTGGCGAAGAAAATGTCCAAGAGAGATGATAGTGATGACAAGGAGCTGAGTAGTGCCATTGAAGATCTGATTAATGCCACTTCAGTTTCAAGTCTAATGTCGAGCTTTATTCTACCTCTTCAGCAATGGCCAGGAAAAGATGGGCGCATCCACGCTTCTCTGAATTTGAATACGGAAACTGGACGGCTTTCTTCGCGGCGACCGAATCTACAAAACCAACCAGCGTTGGAAAAGGACCGTTACAAAATTCGGAAAGCATTCATCCCTGAAAGCGGGAAATCTCTCATTGTCGCTGACTACGGACAACTAGAATTGCGTTTATTAGCTCATATCACTAACTGCAAATCCATGATTGAAGCCTTCAGAGCTGGAGGAGACTTTCATTCTCGAACTGCATTAACCATGTTTGACAACGTGAAGGCGGCAGTTTCGCAAGGGAAATGTGTACTCGAGCGAGACGAAAGTGATAAGAGCGCCAGTAGTTTGCCTCTGCTTAAAGATATGTTTCCGACTGAAAGAAGAAAAGCCAAGACACTGAACTTTTCAATCGCATATGGAAAAACTATTGTCGGCCTCGCAAAAGACTGGAACACAAGTGAAAAGGAAGCAGCTGAGACATTGACATTATGGTACAAAGAACGTCAAGAGGTACGAAGGTGGCAGCAGCAGTGTAAGAAGTATCTCCAGCAGCACCATTTCGTTGAAACTATCCTTGGCAGAAGAAGGCATTTACCTGACATAATTTCCGCCAAGCCATACGAAAGATTCCATGCGCAACGAGCTGCAATTAACGCACCCCTGCAGGGGTCTGCGGCTGATCTGGTGATGGGTGCAATGCTGAAGCTGCACCGCGATCGAGTTCTGCGAGCATTGGGTTGGAAGATAATTCTCCAGGTTCACGACGAAATAATTCTTGAAGGTCCTGAAGAATCAACCGATATTGCGTTGCCAATCGTTGTTGAGAAAATGAAGAATCCACTAGATATTAACCTACGAGTGGACTTGACTGTGGACGCTAAATGTGCGAAATCTTGGTATGAAGCTAAATGAGTACACGACCGAAGATCGAAGAATGGAGGAAGCGGTTTCGTTCTCATACCAGGGTGTTGATATTCTTGTCTCAAAGTTTGGCGTCTTCAGTCGCTTTGACTGCCAGACATGTACAAGGGTGCCGCTGAAGTTGGTTTCTGTGGAAATTCGTTTACTGAGCCGAGGCGAAGATACGGCCATGATTGAAAATACTGGTGATACACTAAGAGACGCTGTGCACTGGTCGCATCTTGTTGACTCAAGCTGCTTGAGTCGAGCGCAACTGGACAGCACTTCTTTCAGTCAAGTTATCTCATTGATTCACTGTGATGAGCTTATTTTTTTGGATGCTCTGCTGAGTCCACAGAAACAATCTTTCCAAGGCCTTTTGTTCTTCCCTCGCGGAAAATGAATCGTGCTCCAACCTTGACATACTCCGGGTGGTACATGAAGCGGAATTTGATGGTCGCACGGTCACCCGTTCTGATAATAGGAGCATCTATTGACAGTACCCTAGCTGCTTGCCGGATGGTTTCGCAATGCAATACGGGCTCATAACCCTCTCGGATTGTTGTTCCGTGATACAACACCAATACCTCGGCAGTGAATTCACGAATAGCACCTGGGCGTACACTGGCGTCAAGCAACACCATTCCCTTGCGAACGGCGGATCGCTTCACTTTCTTGAGCGCTAACGAGCCTGCCTGACCCGCGACGACGCGCTTGACGGGCGTTCGCTTGTAGTGGACGGACTTGACTTGGGCTCTGATGAATTTTCCGCGACCGTCAGGTCCGAGGTTGAGTACTTGTCCTAAACTGACTGCGCCTGCTGTGGTAGTACCTGCTACTACGGTTCCGACTCCGGGCACTACAAATGTTTCATCGATGGCGAACTCAGCTGGTTCATCCATGTGCTTGCGCCAATTTCGTCGCGATGGAACGAGATTCAAGAAGGCTCTTAACAAGTCGAGACCTTCACCTGTAACATTTGAGATAGAAAAAATTGGAACAACGCGATCGTTCACGATGTTCTGGGCTGCGAGTGTGACCTCGTCCATGCTCTTGACAAGTACGGGGAGCTTTCTTCCAGCGCTGGGGCTCTTGAGTATCCGTTGTAATGTTGTGAGAGTATGGCTGTAAATCTGGGCCGGTGCTAGATCAATCTTCGTTACGACTATGTATACTGGCACTCTGAGGGCGAGAGAGATTGCCAGATGCTCCTTAGTCATTCGCAAAACGCCCATATTTGCTCCTACCACGAGCATGCAATAATCCGGAGCATGAGCAGTTAGGCCGAATACTGTGGTCTTGAGATAGCGTTCATGTCCGGCGAGATCGAAGAAGGTTAACACCTTGGACGACTTCTCAACGACATCGGACCAAGTGAGATGACGAACGTCGGTGTAGTTTACAATTGCACCGGTGGAGTCGAAGCCGATGATGGCCTGGGATACAGTCGAGGTGCGACCGGTCTCCATTTCATGCTTGTGAGTAAATATCTGGGAGCGCGCAAGACCTCTTCCATTGTCGAGAGCGCCGGTTCCCGTCAGAACGCCGACAAGCGTGCTCTTACCAGAATCGACGTTGCCAGCGACTGCGATGCGAATGTCAACGTAGTCCTCTAATGCTTTTGGCACCTTTCTTACTAGCACTTGAGCCACTCTACCTTCTTTTCCGTCAGCCTCTCGAAGCAGCTGGATTTCGGAGCCTAACTCGTGTGCCATGTCACGGAGAGTGTTCAGTGAGGCCTCAAGACGATCCTGTGACAGACCCTTCTTGCGACCATTATCTTCTACGCCTAGCTCGTATATTGCCTCGCCGTTGCCCTCAGACAGCCTGAAATTTAATTGGGTTACTAGCTGAGCGAAACGCTGGCGCGATGGAGACACTAGGCTCCATTTGTACTCGATAAAACCCTCGTCGTCTTCTGGTTGCAGTTCAGCTGTTTGGCGACTTATCGCAGTGCGCTGCACCTCGGAGTCTGTGAGCTGCGAAATCTGCTCGGTTGTTGAGAGCGAGGCTGACGAACGCCGCCGTCTTTCTCCGGCTCCCTGTACGGAGGATACCCAATCGTGTGTGGATGCCATGACGCCTCGTCGAAAGAAAGGCTCGTGCGGCTCTCGCAGGATGGAGAGAGAGAAACGGGCTCTCGGGGAAGAGCTGATGAGGTGGGACTTTTTGAGATGTTGGCGGTTACGACAGGTCGCAGATATGGTGGAAGGGATAGGGAAGATGTGTGCACAGGGCTCCGCGCATGAGGTGACAAGTAGACGCCAAAGGACGAGCTGTGAGCAGGGGCGCGCGTGACTGCGCTGTTTGAACGCTGTACCACGGCCCGTGGTCCACGGGCCGTGTGTAGCGCGGCCTGCAGCGCTGCAGCGCCGTTGCTGTGGCGCGAATTTGAGAGAACTTAAAGTGAGTGGCGACCAGCGGCTGCCGCGGAGGAGGCGGATGGACGCGACGTGTGCTCGCGCTATTGGTGCCGATTCGTGAATATGCTCTGCGGCACGCCTGGGCTTGTGCGCGTTGACGAATATTCGTGTCGCTCGAAGGCCTCGAGGCACCGTTTGGCGTTCCGGGGAACGCCCGCCCTGGAACCCTGATACACATTGTGTAGCGGAGTTCCACGGCGGCATAATCTACCTTCGGTAACTCTTGTGTAGTACACAAAGAGTTATTAACTGAGTTAAGATTATCTTAGATCTGAAACCGCTAACCAAACCTCACATTGGAACCAAGAGGCCCTCAACTGAATGCTCGAAGACCCGCAGAACGGGTCAAAAACCACAAGCGCTGTTTGTTCTTTATTGAACCATCTACTTCACCTTTCCACCCTCAGCGACCCCCTGCGAACTCACTCCGATTTCCTCATTCCCCTGCACTACGAGGCGATGCATCTTGTCGAAAACAATGTCCCCATTCTTCCCAACTCGCAACAACTTACTTGCTGCTTGAAATCCTTTCCGGTCCAACCGTTTCTCCAAATCACCCTCACAAACATTCTGCGCCACAATTCGACCCCCGACAGAAACACCGTCATCCACGCTCAACACCTTGGTCACCTTTTTCTTTTCGGCCACCAAAATCATACCTTGAGACTCTATACCAGCTAGATTGGCAGCAGCCAAATTGCAAACCACCACTACTTTTCTTCCCCTTAGTTCGTCAATGGTGTATACGTCTCGTAAACCAGCAACAACAGTACGAGCTTCTTTCTCTCCGACGTCCACCTTACCCACAAATAAACGTTCCGATTCCTCATGTTCATGAACTTCTACAATTTTTCCGACCCTCAAATCGAGAGCGAAACGTTTCTCATTGTCCTGGTCCTTCTGTTGTATGTTTGAAGCATCTCCACTAAACTTTATTCTAAACTCTGCAATTTGATCTTTTGTAAGTGATGTGAACAGGATTCGCGGTTTCCCTGTTCTCATACCCGGTTTAACCCAATGCGAAGCCTCAAATCTCTCCGGAATGAGGTTGTTTTCACCTGCTTTATGCTCCAATCCAAGCTGTGAGAACACCTTGACTGAAAACTTAGTCCCCAAAAATGGTTCCAAAATGACCGTCACCAACACTGCTAGGTTCGCAGCGTAGGTAAGAGCACTACCTGCCGTACGTGTATCACCTTGTTTCAGCAATGCCCATGGTTCTTTTCTTTGTAGATACAAATTGCCAATGCTGGCAATGGCCATTGCCTTCTTTAACCCCGCTTTCAGACTTACGTCGTCCATGAGTCGTTTGTATTCTTTCAATTCCACGTTAACGTTTCTTGTGAATTCTTCGTCTTCTCCGTCATTTGCTATCAGTTCCGGTACTACACCTTTGAAGGACTTGTACAGGAACGTAATGACACGATTCATAAAGTTGCCTAACGTTTTGATAAGTTCGTCATTGTTCTTCACCGCAAGATCGTCCCATGTGAACACAGCATCGGATCCCTCCGGACGATTGAGCAATAGATAATATCGCCATACTTCTGAAGGAATTCCCGTGTCTATGGCATCATTTCCAAACACGCCTATGCCACGACTCTTGCTAAACTTTCCATCTTCGTAGTTGAGATAATCAGTAGTTGAAATGTGGTGCAACATAGTCCAAGAGTCGTTTGTGGCAAGCAAAGCTCCAGGAAACACAATGGTATGAAATGGAACATTATCCTTCCCCATGAACTGCACAAGTTTAATATCCACATCGTCGTCAGGTAGCCACCACTTCTTCCAGTCTTCACCACATAACCTAGCAGTGATAGAGGGATATCCTAACGGGGCATCAAACCACACGTAGAATACTTTGTCGGTAAAACCTTCCAGAGGAACTGGGACACCCCATTTCAAATCCCTAGTAATGCATCGAGCCTTTAGCTGATCATTTAGCCATGTTTGAGTCATTGAAAGCGCATTGTTCGTCCATTTTCCTTTTTCAGAAGCGTCTGCCACCCATTTCTCCAGCTCGGGTTGCAGTTTTGGTAAGTCTAAGAACAAGTGTGTCGTTGATCTCGAAATGGGCTCATTCCTACATGTAGAACACCTCGGACGTAGGAGCTCAGCGGGATTGAGCATACGACCGCAATTGTCACACTGGTCACCCCTGGCATCATTAAAACCGCAGTGCGGACAATCGCCATTTACATAGCGATCAGCCAAGAAACGATGACACACCTTGTCGCAGTAAAGCTGTGTTATGGTATCCTGTGTGACGTATCCATTATGATGAACTCTGTCAAACACAGATTGTACAATTTTGGTGTGCGCATCTGTGCTGGTCCTTCCAAAAACATCAAACTTAATGTCGAACCATTCATAAACTTGTTTATGAAGAGCGTGATATTTATCGCATATTTGACGAGGAGTTAGTCCTTCTTGCTGCGCCTTGGTTTCAGTCGCAGTTCCATATTCATCGGTTCCGCAGACGTATATTACATTATATGATCGTTGACGAGCATAACGAGAATAGACATCGGCGGACAACACCGCTCCGATAATGTTACCTAAATGCGGATAGTTATTGACATAAGGAAGAGCTGAAGTTACGAGAATATTGCGCTTTGAAGGGCTCGGAAGTGGATAATTGGCACCGTCAGCCATGCTTGACTGCTTTGCGAAATCGCTTCCCCCAACCGAAAATATGGACTGCTGTGCGAGTGGAGACGGGGTAGGCGACGGATTCGACAAGGAGAGACATATACCGAAGAACCTGGAGTCAGTGACTAGGATCTAGAGCTATCGATTAGAAAGCCAATCGGCATTGTGACGGGACACTGCTGTAACTGTTGCCCTTGGTAAACGAACGAACGGGCCCTTTACGATTACGCAATAGATAGAAATAGGCTTCTTTTGGTATTTTGGGAATCGTATCATATTTCGTCGAACAAGCATCATGCAATCGTCCAGTTCTTGGAAAGAGGCGCAGCATGATGCAAAGCCTCCTTCCAAGAACTGGACGATTGCTGAAGGAACCCGTGTTTTGTGAATTGACAACAGCACTTTTTACCATGCGTGATTTCAGTAGGCCCGTTACTCGACAGTTTGTTCGGCAACTTTCCTGAACGCTGCACATGAATATTTCAGGACTTCATCGACTTGAAGTTTTACAGAGTTTCTAGTCTTACATTCTCTACTAGAGCACAGATAATGATAGTTCACTCGAGGTAGTCTCTCTCATTCTCCACAAATTTTTGAGTGGCATATCCATCATAGAGAAAGAGAAAGAGAGAGAGAGAGAGAGAGAGAGACGTTTGTCTACTGTGAGCTTGGCGCCCTCATGCTGTGGCCTTGATTGGAGAATGAAAAAACCTCATGGGAAGATAAGCGCAGTCAAGTATTTACATCAAACCTTTCTATATCCTTATTCGTTCTTCACGGAATCCAGTTTCAACGAGAGTTAGTGTTCTTCACACACGAGTAAAACCCAAACTTCAAGCATAGGCTGCGTTGTTTCACCATATTGGGATTACAGACGTGGGAGAAGATACATTCAGCTCCATCGCAGGGCGGTCCATCAGCATTCCAGAGCCTCTATCACGTTCGATAAGAACAAGATTGTCTGTGTCCCGGTGAACCACTGCAACAAAGCTTATGCACCGCCCCTCAAAACCAGCTCGCTCAATGACGTAAAAGTCTCTTGGGTGCACACCGAAAGCGTCCCACATTCCAATTTTTGCTTGTATATCCCCAGTTCTGTCGTTAAGCCTGTAACCAGCGATATATCCGTTCTCAGTTCCGGGATACCTCACAGACACATAAAGGAACCGCCCATCGCTTGTGACCCGAATGGCTGCCAGTGATACATCCTCCGGTTTTTCTTCGAGAACATCAATTCTACTGCACACCGATAGACCTTCACCGCACCCTTCCGGTTTCAACACCGATATGGTTGTAGAGATCTCACCCACAACGTACACTGTGTCAGTTGTAGGATGCTTCGCAGCATGACGTGGAGCATCTTCGAGGTTCATCTTAATTCTCTTCAGCATTGTAAGTTGTCCATCAGTGGCATTCACTTTGAAGTGCCATACGATATCCGAGCCTGCATCGGGAACAATAACACTGTCTTTGTAGGGCAGAACCATATGAGGGTGAGGCTGCCAAACATAGGCCCTAGAGTACGATTTTCGACGACTTCTGAAGCCAACTCCAAAGGCACTTTGAAAGAATCGCTTAGTCTAAGCACACCATGTTCGCTGATGTAAGAGTCAAACGAGCTCAGAAAATTGGCACCCATGACCACTCTGGATGAAATCACCGACACGTGATCGGTAAAGAGACCGGAGGCGTTGGCGCTCCTTGAAAAGATTGTCTTACGATCATCAGACAAAAAGACCCGCGTTACAGAGCCTCTCTCGTAAATGGAGTTGCCAATGAACAGATACGGCTTCCAAGTCGCAATATAGGTGGGATTATCACCTGTTACCGATGTATTCAGCACTTGGGAGACTGCGATTGAGTTGTTCCGGTAGTCTACGAGATAGACACCTTCACCCTTGGACTCGGCAAACCATGCATGATTCGTATAGCTTCCAATTGCGAGTGAAAAAGTATCAGAACAGGCTTGGCCGCATACAGCCAAATGGGAATAGAAGTAGCACATAAGCGCAAGCGGAAAGCTGAGAGCCATTGTTAGTCAAGAACGTGCCCTTGGCTTGCAAAAGAGACTGGAATGCTGTCGGTATCCTGAAACCTCTTACTGTACAAGAGCAACCAACTAAGGAGGGCACGGAAGGAAAACTCAGAGGCGCCTAAATGCTCTTCCTAAGGAGGAACATTTCCTCATTTAGGTATGGTTTGTATATAACATCTAGAACTGCTTGTGTGATCACGGTTAACGTATGAACTGCGAAAGCGCTACAGCAGAGCATTGTTACACGTACTGGCGGCTCCTGGAGGAGCGTTTCGAAGGGTCCGCAAGCGTACGTAAACTTGTTGACCGAGTGCGAAAAGGGAGCGTGCCTGCAGAAATGACAGCAAGTCCCACACGGCATCTCGTATCGGTAGATACGACGATGGAAAATGGAAATCTGCCTGTGAAAATAGGACAAACCTGCTGGTGTCGCCGCGACACACGAAAGTCGTTTATGTTAATTTCACCTGCGCTTCTGTGCAGCGACTACGTAGAGCTTGGTGAACCATGGAGCTGAGGATGGAATCGATTTGCAGCTCGTATGCTGACCATGGCTGGAAGTAGTTTGGCTTACAACGATGTGGTTGGCTTCGCGCCCTCGAAAACTCGAGGCTGGACCCTGTGGCCGTGCAAGCGCTCGGCGGCGGTTGCAGGCAGCGCACACGCCTACCACTGATGATGACGATACAGAAGTAATTATCATCGCTGGCAAGAGCCTTGACTCGTTCCGAATACTATTCGGAACGAGTCCACGAATGAAAATGAACGAGTGGACAGTCGTCCGTCCAAGTCTGCGAGCTGATTTCGGGAACAAGTATTGGTGGCGACTCCCCACTGGGGAGCAACCGCCGTTTGACTAAAGACTATTAGACTTTTACCCTTGGCTCCTGTGAGGGGCCGATTCTACCCATCAGCTCAACGTACTGTAATTGGCGAGTGACAACAAGAGATCAGTTGGCTAAAACAACAATTATTAGCTTCTTCGGCATTACGACGCTCAGAAGTCCTCTCGGAGAAGTATCCGACTTGCATTCTTTGTATGCCCTTTCGGAAGACTCAATATAATTGCAGTGATGAAGCATGGATCTCATTTGTAATGCATGCATTTGTTCTGCTACACACACCTGAATAGTACATTTCTCTGTCGAAGCGTTTATGAAGACACGGACAGAGTCGATATTTGTACCACACAGACCAGTGGTGCAAAGAAGACCATTCACACCAACTACACGAACATCAGTTAGTCTATTTTGGGCTGAGCCCGATATACTTCTGCTACAAGGTTGTTAATAGTATTGTGAAAGAAATTGGAGATATGTTCAGAAGGTCAAATAAGCTCCAGTGATACAGTTTTGGGTTCCAATAGCTTCGAAACCGGAAGCTGATGTCGGCTGTCCTCGGCAACGACAGAAGAAGGCTGTGATGATGGTTCGATGAGTGTGAAAACGGAAATCCCGCTCGATATCACTAGCTTGAGCTCGATGTACCTTTGTACGTGTAGCTCTACGGGTAGAGTTCTAGTGGACAAAGACAAATCAAATGCTCTCTTCACATTCCCAGACATATCGTAACTTTGACGGGGTATCAATGCTTACAGAAGACGTTGTTTCGGTTGTGTTCTACATAACGTGTTCTATGTATCTGCAAACTGTGTTAACGAATGAATGAGGCCTTTATTCGGATAATCCTCGTCCCCCTTTTATCATAAGAGTCTTTCTTGCAGAGAGGCTACCTAAGAGTTATAGATTAGAAGTCTTCTATACAGCCTCGCAATACTCAAGCAAAGTCATTAGGCGAATGCTGCTCATTCTTTGGGCGGATGGTAAGCAAACTCAATGCGGATGCCGCATGGCTCATAGCACATAAAGTGCGTGAACGGCAAGTCCGGCATTCTCTTCGGCGCGAACTCGATGCTAGTTCCTTCCATGGCCTTCACTTTCTCATAGACCTCATCCAGAGCCTCTAAACTGGGGCACTTGAGCGCCAAATGATGCAAGCCCACGTTCTTCGTGCGGTCAAACGGTGAAGGTTCGGCGGATTTCGCCTGCCAAATCGTCAGGATAGTGCTTCCATCCGATACGAACACAGACGGATACTCTGGAACACCTCCGACCTGCTTGAAATTGAGCGCCTCGAAAAACTGAACGGTTTTGGATAGAGTTCCTACCGATAACCCGACGTGACTGATTCCGGCGGTGGGCGCTGTCATGTTGTGCGATGGGATCGGTCGGTGCTAGCTGCTGAAAGAGAGTGAGCTACCGGGATCGGAACTCCGTTGTGAATGGGAATGGAGTCCACGGCCATTTTATAGCCTGTCGCTTGCACCTTGATCCTGTCAAACTCAACCTTGTATCGGCTCGTTTCTACGCTTCCCGACGATGCGCAGCGCGAATGACGATCGTGCGCGCAACAAAGAACGTCCTTTAGGCCAAGATTTTGTCATCTGGTTACGGAGTCATGTGTTGAAACGAATTGGAACTACAAGGCTCTCCCGTCGACGTGAGAACAGATCCACGTTGACAAAATCTCTTCGAAATCTCGAAGGCGAAGTTGACATTACAGCCGACAGTACGACGATACTGTACCGCTGATGTAGACTAGTACACGTAGTATACAAGTCACGCACAGTGGCCTTCCAAAAAGCGCGCGAAAACGTTGCAGCGAAATGCAAACTACAAAGCTCCCGCCAAGAGGTGTGTCAACGCAATTGCAACGTTGCTCCCCCGAAGCCTCCCAAATGGTCGCAGGTCAACTGTCGATCCAGCCGGTACGTTCCTTTTGTCCTCACGCTATCACCTCCGGTTGGGAATCCGGTACCGATTGAATCATGCCAATCGTCTACAGTCGAAAGCGTCTCCGCGCCCAAGATCCCCACCTCGACCCCGCCTCCCCCAACAAATCTGCCACACACGTCGAACCATCGCACTCCCACGCCCGTCCACGAGCGCAGCAAAAGCCGCGTAAACGTCGTCGTCTTCAACAGCTGTATATCGATGCTGGCCAATCGTCACTATCACATACTCTGTGTCGTCATTGCAATTTACTATACGCTCCAGGCACATCCGATGAGACCTTACATCGCGCCCATCACTCAAAACCAAGTGATACGTTTCCATGGCCGTTGCGCAACGCCACAGTGCTTTCGGAGACACCGGTTAGGGATGGAGTTTTTGTAGCGATCAGAAGTGAGGATTGCGATGACACGAGTCTTGCGAGACGCCTTCGACGATTAGATTCGTTTGTTTGTTCACAATTAGCTAACATGAATGCCTCATTAGGAGGTATGTCAGTTGATGACAGGCTCAGATTATCGCTCCGCCGCGACGATCAACATGTATGGATGGTTGTAATATATGTAGTTGATGGCTTAACTCGCGCAGTTGCGCATGCGGAAAGAGTACAGGTGGCGAGTACTGCTAGTGTCTGTGAAGACGGCATTACGGAAATTCTGAAGTCGAATGAGAACCGTGTGTGTCGTCGAAAGATGTGTGGAATCAGAAAGATATGGGTTCATCAAAACTTTAGGCACAAAGGAGTTGCTTCAGCGTTGGTAGATCTTGCCAGGACGCACTTGCTATATGCTGGCATTGTGGAGAAACATCATGTTGCCTTCACACCGCCGACAACGGCTGGAGCGTTGTTCGGAAAACAGTATTCAAGCCGGGCAGACGATCATATTCTAGTGTACCAATTAGCTGAAAATGGTCGACCATTTGATCAACTGCCTGCACTGCCTTCATCCAGTTCATGTTCAGAGCCAAAGTTTTTCTCGCCATCTCGGTCAACTACGAATCTAACAAGGTGAACGAAACTAGAATAGCGAAACGGGTGTATTGTTCTCATTGATATAACAAGGCAGTCATCCAAATAGAAAGCAAACTCCGTCAGACCCGACAGACAAATGACATGTAGGTGTTTCCATTGCTGACCGGGAATTAGCGTAAGGTATTCTACAGCGACCGGCGCGAAATGATAGAATAAGCAAGGCGGTAGAAGAGAAAGAGAAATTAGTCCCCTGAGGGAGTTTATAGCCTCAACTTCACAACTTTTGAGTCCAAAGTGTACTATTGTTTCAAGGCTTCGGATTTTCGACGACGGTCCTCCTTTGCACAGATTTTACACCAAGAAGGTCTCCTGGCACCACCTGACCTTCTAATGATGTTGTTAGGCGCGAGCCAAAACTCATGACCTGTCGCGCATCGCCACAATAGTTTAACGTGCTCCGAAATATATTCATTACTCAAGCATTGACCACCGCGGTCGCTAGCAATTTTGTGCATATCATATATGGTTTTCTTCTTCCTCTGTCTAGCACATTCAGGACACCATGATCGCGCAGTGCGAACATTTGAAGCATTTGCCTTCCATAAATGTCCCTTCGCACATCGCCACAAGAGAGGTGTCCTGGAATTCACGTACACTGTGGAAAGCAGCTCCCCGCCACGCTCTTTAGCGACTGCTTTTAACTGACATAGACTTAGCTTTCGTCGAGAGCTATTAATGTTTGGGCAAGTACTTCGTAAAAGACAGGTTGGACATGCTTCACATGCAATTGACCCAGGGCGGCAGGTAACGACATGTCCATGTTGACAGCGATATCGAAGACGGCAAGGCGAACGAAGGGATTCTGGCCGCTCGTACCCGAAAGTCAGGTTTTCGAGACGATGCGAAATTAAGTCTTGTTGCGGAGCCTCTAATCGGGCACCGGGCGGCAATACTGGGGCCCGAGGGCTGCTCTCTGGCTTTTGTGCAATGGCGGTAGGGAGTGTTCTGACTGGTGGGGGGAATGCGAGAATGAAATAGAGTTGTCTTCGCTTCGAATGTGCGAACTTTGGAAGCATGTCAACGGATATATGTGCCTGCTATCATAATGGCGTTGAGATCAGGTTGCCGTCAAAAATTGCGAGCTAGTGATATTAAATCAATCTCACATGCCTCTCTAGAGTCTAGAGAGGCATGTGAGATTGATTTAATATCGCTATTTGAGCTTTTTTACTACATTTCCTCGGCAAGCCCACATTTTACAAAAACCTGGGCGCCAAGCCCGGACAAACAAACGTCCTTCTCTCTTTTGGACTCGGGCATCACAAGGAGACGATCAACCCAAGCGAAGATCAGAAAAACTGAAATGCCGGCATCAGACATGGAAATGTCAGGAGAGAAGAACAAACCGAAGCAAGCGAAACTTCAAACTTCATTACCCGGTTTAAAGAAGCTGCTCGATAACAATCCTTGCATTGCCGAACATGAAGCCAGTTTGCAATGTATTACGAAACGATCAAAGGCAGCTTGTAAACGATACTTTGATGACTACAAGGCGTGTATGAAGCAGTGGCGTCGACTGGAACGCGAAGCGAAGCTGAATGGAGCAAAGTGATTTTGTTTGCATCTTTATGCTGTGTGTGCTCGGTGTGCATCTTTTGCTTTGCTGCTTGGCTGCTGAAAAAACGAACAGGCGTCTCCCTCTCTTCTGTCTACTCTAGGGTCTTGCGGCAAAACACAAGAGCGTTGGCGTGTCGGCATTTGTGATCGCAAAAGACAAAGTGTTTTGGCTCAAAACAAGCCAGATATCTAATAAGCTAATGTTACAAGGAATTCGCCTAGAGAGCTTGTTGACCACGACTTCCATATGTTTTCATGGTATCCTTGACAACTCACGCCGTAAGGTAAAAAAAACAGCTCCTCACAAGTCTTGACAAGAGTCTGGAGTGGAACCAGGCTCAAACATCATGATAACCTCTGCCCCTTGAATGGCCCATTACGGGATATTTGTGCGGAACGTCACACCTTCTTCGAAATCACAGACTCACCACGTTTGCCACCCGTCCAGCAATTACGATCTCCCGACGAAAAGTCCCGCAACCCAATAAAAACGTGCCCACGTGTGTTCCGTTCAGCGATTCTTGCCGAAAACTGGCCAATCAGCGCTTGCAGCTCGGCATCTTGCACGCGCAAAACGGACACCTTCCGCACACTCATTACGTTCCTTCTATTGATTGCCACTTTCCTCGACTTTTCCGTACCGTCGGTACTTTCCACGCACCCTCCTCGCCATCTATTGCGCCCGTACCGCGCAGCGTCGCCGCAACCAAAGGTACTTTTCGCTCCCGTCCGCCGCTGTGCGGTGAATGTTTAATTCTTGCTTCCTCGTCGTTTCGCGTCGTGCTGTTCAGGATGGTTCGTTTGTTGTATCGTCTTCTCAGGGCCTTTAACTTCGTCGGTTCCGTGAACGAGAATCAAAGACGGTCTGCGATGCGTTCTTCGACGCTGCTGAAAGACCTTATGGTCGCAGATTTGGAAAAGCCTCTGTCGTATTCTCTACCTTTGACTGGCAATGCGATGAGTCCGGTCTTCAATGCAAGCGTCAATGACATGCGTACCGCGAGTGACCGTCTCGTTATTCGCCGACTTTCCGACTTTCCGGCAGCACCCAGTCATTTCTCAACCGCGTCTATGTAGATGACTTCGTAGTCATCACCGACCCTAACGATGCGCGTCGAAAGTATGTGCGAAAAATAGCCGCCATGGAAGGAGCACACATGCATAGCGCGCATGGCGACCCGCCATTCAGCATTCCAAAGAGTCATTGCTGGGTAGAACGAGAAAACAAACATGTTGATGCTCCAGATAGTTCTTCTTTTGGACCGCTAAGTCTCCAGAATGTTATCGGAAGAGTTATGTATGCTATCAGAAGCGCTACTGACCACGGTCGAGTAAAAAACTCTCCGTATGCTATGGCCAGTGATTCCATTGTCCTTGCTCATGAAAACGTGTCGAAACACTTCAATGCTCCGCCGCCTTCACAACCGCAATCAGGAACACAAGACAAGTCGAACTAGCTGTCATGTACATTTGTTTATTAATCAATTTGGTTCGCTTCTTTTCTTTGTATTGTGTAAACAACTTAAACATAACCTTCAAACACTTCTAACATCACCATTGTTGTTTGTCAATCTTCACAGCTTTCTTCGCCTCTTCCGCCCTGATGCTGCTTTCCTTTTCTTGAATGTCGCAAGCGCTGCTGAACGTTCTTCCGAGTCTTCATTCGGTGCGACTATCGTCTCATCACTTTCCAGTTCTCGTTTCAAACTTGGCTTTCCCCTCTTCTCAGCAAACACAGCAACATCTTTCTCTTCGTGCTCTTCTTCTTGATCAAAGTCGCTGACAATTCGTTCTTCTTCATGCTCGTTCCGCAAAGAACACCAATCCTCCTCGGCGACTGTTGTCCACTGAAAGGCAGTATTAGCAGGTAAAGGGTATCCATTTTCGTCCACTTCTTGTCCAGAAATCGCCACTCTTTCCTGCCTGTTATCCTCAACAATTTCTGATTCTTTTATTTCACCTTGTGTGGCTTTCATTGCGATTTCCATCATATGTTGTACTGCTAGGCTGTCATTTCCACCTGCAATGCGCCTTCCTTCTCTTCTTGCTTGGGCTCGCTCTTTTTCATTTCGATCAGCTATCTCTCGCAACAGGCGCTGACGGTTTGCAATGTGCTTTGCCCCAGATTCGTGTTGATCTCTTTGAGCCTTGTTGTCAGCTATCCATATGTTGCAGATTTTACACAGCGTCTGCGTTTGCTGTCGTCGACTTTGCTTCGTTTTTGGTGGCATTACATCCTGCCGCCGGGCGTGAGGCTTTTGCAATTTCGGCTAGAACTGCTTGAAAGTCGTTCAATTCTCTCTAGGTGGTGAAAGGTTGGTCATGCCATTTTCGTAGAAGGCTGAAGATGTTAGGGCTTCGGGCGATTCAAGTACGAACGATGTTTTTCATAATGTGCACAAAGATCATAATAATAATATCATTATAATATACTACATGATAATATTATTAAGGCCTGAGAAAGCCAGAATTCAATATGATTTGCGACAAAGAGATAAAAACCAAGCGTTTTCTACCAATGGTATCTAACGGCACATGGCCGTGTTCAACGGTTGATCTTTTTCATACATCCATTCCCACCCATACTTCTTCGGGAGTAGAACTTAGTTCTCACGTGGGCAGGCACCGAACAGGAGTTGTCTATTTCTGTCTTGCGACTTCAGAGTTGCAGCTCAACGTGAGCACAGCCCAAAGAACTGTATCGACTCTCCGATAGACCCGGGGTACGAAGTTCACGTACGGAAGAGGAACGTTGGAAGCTAGTTGATGATATACTGATTCGAACACTTTCTTCTCCCGAACACATCACAAAAGACCCGAACTTTGTAATCAAACGAAAGAAATTCAGCCCAAAAAAGGGCTATTGATGGGATTTGGGATTGTTTAAGTTCAAATCACTTCGATAAACAACTGAAGTTGAACTCCGAAACAGTTTTGGGTTCTGAAAGAAAAGGAACCAAACGGAGTCAAACCGAAAATGACGGACGAACGGGAGATTATGAAGCAGTATTCGTACAAGGCCACGTCGAAGCTGGTCATTGAAAATGAGAAGAGAAAACCAAGAGAACAGTCGGCCGGTATCACACCGCTACAATCTTCGAATATGCCTGGGCGAATGGGAGATAAAGTTGCATCTTCCCGCCGTCCGCAGGCAGTCGTCACTCGTATCGAAAAGAGAAAAGACAAAGGATCTCTATCGGAACAACCGGAATTCAAAGAACAATCTGTTCTAGACGTCGCAAAAGATTTGGATCTCGCTGGAAATGAATATACATACATTCCAACCACTCGAATATCCCAAAGAGCGTTTGAGGCCCTGTTGGCGTTTGTTATGTCCAAACTTGGCGACCAACCTCGCGAACTCCTTCGTAGTGCCACAGATGAGGTCCTAGTGACCATGAAAGATGACAAACTACAAGATAATGAAAAGAAGAAGTTGGTGGAAGACTTATTTGGCATAGGTATGAATACCGATGAGTTTACTCGGTTGAATCTTTTTTGTTCTCAGATAAACGACTATAAGATGGAGGACGGACCTGCTGAACAAGGCGAGATCAATTCCGAAGGCGTCTTGCCCATTTTGCGCAACATTGATGAAGAGGAAGATGACATTGCGGATGAGGTGGTTGAAGTAGATGCAGAAGGTATTTCAAGCTCTGTTGAAAGAGAAGATCAGAATTTCCCCAACCAAGACCCCAGAAGTAACGACGGCCTCGAAGAGAAATCCAGGGCCCCGGAGTTCAACATTGTTAACCCGAAAGAGATTGACGCAATGTGGTTGGAACGTCAATTGAGTGCTTTTTATGATGGTTCTGATACATGTCGTGTCTTGTCTGACACTATCCTAAGCTTGCTTCAAAAGAAAATCAATGATCGCACGCTTGAGAATGAACTGGCGTCGATATTGGACTTTGATAAGCTTGACTTTATATCAATGCTGCTCGAAAACAGAAAATCAATTGCGTTTTGCACTAGGTTGGCTCGAGCAAAGGATTCAGAAGAGTTAACTCGAGTCAAGGAGGAGATAATTTCTGATGATTACGGTGCGAAGCTACTGAAATCTCTCAGCCACGATGATAGCATTGGGGCACCAGATGGTGAAAAACAAAAAGAATCAGACGGTGGTAAAACCAAGAAGCGTAAACGAAGAAAGTCGGTTGCATTTGAGGATGAGAACGTAGGAAACCTTAAAAGGCACAGCCTGAAGCCTAACTTTCCACTGAGGAAGCTCGACATTGAAAGTCTCAAGTTTCAAAGAGGAGGTCGACTCATGACCGTACGAGACTGCAAGTTGCCAGAAGGGTCTGAGCATGTGACAAATAAGGACTATGAAGAATGGCATATTCCTGCCGTTCGCGCCGTACCACGTAAATCTGTTGAACTGAGACAGATTCGACAAATGCCTAAATGGGCACAACCAGCCTTCTCGAATACTCAAAAGCTGAATCGAATGCAGTCACAGGTATATCCTTGCGCTTTCGAATCGGATGCGAACATGTTACTTTGTGCGCCCACTGGTGCAGGTAAGACAAACGTGGCTATGTTAACAATATTGAGATGCATTTCGAACGCAATGCCGGTGGCTGAACCCAATGTTGATAAAATAGATATGAAGTCATTCAAAATAGTCTACGTTGCGCCTATGAAAGCTCTAGTTGCCGAAGTGGTTCAGAATCTTTCCAAAAGGCTTGATTCACTTGGACTTGAAGTCAGGGAACTCACTGGAGATGTTGGGATGTCTAGCAAAGAAATAGAAGACACGCAAGTGATCGTGACTACTCCAGAGAAATGGGATATCATTACTCGTAAGGGCGCGGAAAAGACATTCTTAAGTTTGGTTCGGTTGCTCATCGTGGACGAGATCCATCTTCTCCATGACGAACGTGGACCTGTGATTGAAACTCTCGTGGCGAGAACTTTGAGAGGTGTGGAGTCTGGAACTACAACAACGCGCGTGGTCGGCCTAAGTGCAACGCTTCCGAATTTCAAAGATGTAGCGACATTCTTGCGGGTGGATCGAACGAAAGGCTTATTCTACTTCGATTCAACTCATCGCCCCTGCCCGCTACAACAGTGTTATGTGGGCATTACGGCAAAAAAGGCATTTAAGCGCTTTCAACTAATGAATGAACTAACTTACGGAAAAGTGAAGATGCAACTTCAGACTTCAAATCAGGTAATAATATTTGTTCATAGCCGGAAGGAAACCGGAGCGACATGTCGGTATTTGATAGAAAAAGCGATAGAGGAACAAATTGTGGATCAATTCCTAAATCCCACAAGTGCTTCCCATGAGATTATTCAATCGGAACTAGCGAGTGTTGAAGAGAAAGAGCTTTTGCATGTTCTTGAGCATGGACTTGCGATCCATCATGCTGGAATGGCCCGAAGTGACAGGCAACTCGTTGAAGCGCTGTTTGAACAGGGGCACGTCAAAGTTTTGGTATCAACTGCAACCCTAGCTTGGGGTGTGAACTTGCCGGCTCATGCGGTGATCATAAAAGGAACACAGGTTTACTCGCCACAGCACGGTCGCTGGATAGAGCTGTCTTCAATGGACGTTATGCAGATGATGGGAAGAGCGGGACGGCCTCAGTTTGACAATTTTGGTGAGGGGTACATCATCACTTCGAAAGCAGATGTGTTATATTACTTGTCCCTACTCAACGACCAACTACCCATTGAGTCTCAATTTATATCTAGAATTACTGACATGCTGAACGCGGAAGTTGCTAGTGGAGCTGTGTCTTCTATTACAGAAGGATCTCAATGGTTGTGTTACACGTATCTCTATGTGAGAATGGTCAAAGATCCGACTTTGTACGGTATAACCGCTGATGAAAGTCACGAAGACAAAGCGTTGGAACGTCGAAGAGCTGAGTTGATTCATGCAGCAGCAGTTGAGCTCCACCGCTGTGGTCTCATTGTGTACAATGAGCAAAGTGGGGAACTAAATGGCACAGCTTTGGGAAGAGTCGCATCCGACTTCTATGTGAGTCATGATTCTATGTCCATTTATACAGAGCAAATGAAGAGTACTACAACAGACATAGATCTGTTACACATATTCTCGATGTCCAATGAGTTTCGGCATGTCCAGGTTCGCGAAGAAGAAAAACTGGAATTGGTTCGGCTGGCTGAAAGGGTCCCGATACCAATCAAAGAATCCCTGGATGAACCGACTGCGAAAGTCAGCGTTCTTCTCCAATCCTATATTTCAAAACTTGGACTAGATGGGCTTGCTCTTCAGATATGGTGTACGTGACGCAAAGTGCAGCACGTCTTACACGAGCTTTGGTTGAAGTCGCACGTCACGAGAATTGGGCTGCTTTGTTTGACATAGCACTGAGCTTGTACAAGAGTGTTTCGGCTCGACAATGGCCCTCCCAAACTCCTCTGCGACAATTCGGTCGTAGTCTTGGGGAAGATGTGCTCCACCGCATTGAAAGAAAAGACATACCTTTTGAGAAGTATTACGATCTCACAGTATCTGAAGTTGGGGAACTTTTGCGTGATTCGAAACTTGGCACAACAGTCCACCGACTAGTGCACTCCCTTCCACGGCTAGAAATTGAAGCCAATGTTCGTCCTTTGTCAAGATCAATTCTTGAGATCGACCTCAATATTATTCCCGACTTTCGGTTTAGCAGAAAGCTACACAAATCTGGAGAGGGTTTCTGGATTGTAATTGAAGACGCGGATTCTGAGGTGATGCTTCATTCTGAATTGTTTTTCTTGAGACCAGCTGTTGCTACCGAAGAGCACTCCTTAGGCTTTACTGTCAAACTCAGTAGTCCTACGCCTCCTCAATACTTTGTGCGATGTAATAGTGATCGATGGATAGCGCCAACAACAATAGTACCATTGTCCTTTCAAGCATTACAGCTCCCGGAGAAGTTTGGGGCTTTCACGGAGCTCGCGGACATACGACCGCTTTCGCTCGCCAAAGCGTTTAGCGAAGACGAATCTCTGATGGTCAATGGAGAGGAAGGAAGACTGGCTTATCGAGAAGCACTTTCGGAAACCAGACAGTACTTCGAAAAGGAGTTCACTCATTTCAGTAAGCTGCAGACGCAGGTGTTTGATGTGGTGTTTGAGAAACATGTGAACGCAGTAGTAGCTTCTCTTCCGGGCGACGAAAGAGACAAATGTGGAGAATTATGCGTAGCGCGATTATTCGTTCAGAATCCTACGGCTACTGCCGTGTGGGTCGTTTGCAGGGGTGAGACGGCCATTCGTCGCAGATACGAATCTTTCGTGAACGGACTCGGAAAGTATCTAGGACTGTCTGTTCGGACATTCCTGTCCGAAGGAAATAAGGAAGTCGCGTTTTTGCGTTCAACCTCTGGGGCTCTTGTGATTACAACTCCGGAGCGTTGGGACATGTTCTCAAGGCGATGGCGGCAAAAGCGAGAGAGTAAGATAATGGAAAGGATTCGTCTTCTTGTCTTGGACGGAGTACATCATTTGTCTGACAAACGTAGTGTCGGTTCTGTGGTAGAGATAATTGGATCGAGATCTAGATATCAAGCTGCCGAGGCTATGGAGCAAGGTCACGATCCAATGCGCATCATAGCCCTTAGTGATCCCATTGCGAACGCTAGAGATATTGGTCATTGGATAGGTGCGCCACCCTCGGCAGTGTTTTCATTTCATCCGAAAGCTCTTCTCAACAATTTCCGAGTAGATGTTGTTGAATCCACGTTCAGCAAAGGACCAAGAAGTACTCGAGCTTTGTCACTAGCTAAGCCGGTCTTCACCTCCATACAAAAGTATGTTGGAGTCAATATGCGCCCAACGATTGTGTTCGTGGCATCTCGAAGAATGGCAAGAAGCCTTGCGCTGGAGCTAGTTGAATTAACAGCTCTGGGTGGTGATTCACATCGATTTGGAAATCTTATATCTGTTCCAAATACGATGCTGGAACAGATAAAGACGATAAGTCTACGAAGAGCTCTTTCTCACGGTGTCGCCTTTCTGCATGGGGGTCTAGATCAAAAGGAACAAGCTTCTGTGCAGCAATTGTTTGCCGAAAAAAGATGCAGTGTATTGGTGGCTACTTCAGCTCTTTGCTGGACTCTGAGCAAATTTAACGCTCATCTCGTAATTGTGGCAGGTACGTCGTGTGATGACGACGGTGCCTATGTTACAAGTCGAGCAGAGTACAGTTCAAGTGACCTACTGCGTATGATTTGCTGCGCTAGAGCCAGTGCTCATGATACCATCCCACGAAGGGCAATTATCATAACAGAACCGCCACTTCGCGAGCAATATGAGTTGTACGCACTTGAACCGTTTCCTGCTGAGTCGCAATTGCCTCGTTTTCTTGCAGACCACTTTAATGCTGAGATTGAAGCCGGTGTGATTGATACAAAGCAGTATGCAGTAGATTACTTAACGTGGACGTTTTTCTACAGAAGGTTGCCCAAGAATCCGAACTATTACGGGATGAACGGTGTTTCGCATGTTGAAATCTCGAATCACTTATCCGAATTGGTCGAGACGACTTTAACAGATCTGGAATCTTCAAAATGTATTACAACAGAAACTGAGGAGGAGATCCCCGAGGTCGAACGATCTCAACAGCGTTTGAGTACTCAAAATATTGGCAGGGTTGCCGCCCACTTTTACGTCAGACACGCTACTGTTGAGTTGTTCGCGTCCTCCGTTTCTGGCAAGACGAAGATCGGAGGTCTTCTCGATATCCTCTCTTTGTCTTCTGAGTTCAGCGAAATTCCGGTCCGACTTGGAGATGAAGAAATTCTACGAGGCTTGGCTGCCAAAACACCAGTAAAGCTCGAGGATGCGAACCCAGCATCGTTTTCGAGTCCGCACGTGAAGGCCCATCTTCTTCTTCAAGCGCAACTAATTCGCGAGCCGCTTCCAAAAGAAATCGCGAACGACCAGAAACGAATTGTTGTGACTGGTGTACGTTTGCTCAGAGCCATGGTGGACGTTATAGCAATTGAAGGCTGGCTACAACCTGCACTAGCAGCGATAGAACTTGGGCGCATGTTAGTTCAAGGAATTTGGGATCAGGGATTCCCCTTAATGCAGCTCCCCCATATTGATCGAGGTATTGCTTTCTCCTTGGGTGAGGAATACGATGTAGTTGATATTTTCGGTTTTCTGGAGATGAACGACGAAGACCGTTCTCAGGTCCTCAAGTCCTTGACAAGTAGACAAGTACTGGAATTATCGGAAGCTTGTAAGGTTATCCCGAACATGAACGACTATGTTATTGAATCATTGAGCACTGCGGCGGATGAGGACGGTACAACTATGACCCGCATGGTTGTGACAATATCACGAAACGAAGAAGATGAAGAATCCAGTGACAGTCAGGCTCAAAATGTTGTACCAACCATAAGTGCCCCTTTGTATCCTGAGAATAGGGAGGAAGGGTGGTGGGTAATCGTTGGAAACCCGAAGACGAACACTTTGCTGAGTTTGAGGCATGTAGCCCTTAAGAGACGAGCTAAGGTGAAGCTGAGGTTCGATTCTCCTCCTGCAGGGCTACACACTTTGCAACTGTCTCTCTTGTCTGATTCGTATGTTGATTGTGACCAAGAAGATACATTTGAAGTGAGAATCCCAAAGTCCAATGATGAGAATGGCGGGGATTACAATCCCCCAATGGGCTGAACTACGGGAAGAAGGGTTGTGTTGCTCCTTTTCGACGAGTCAAGGCGACCGGGCGGTCAGAAACGGTTCGTTATTGTACATAAACGGCTAGGTCAAAACTCTTGACCCCCGAGATCGATGCACTATCAATACTAAAGGTGAGTGATTGTTAGGCTTTCCAGTAAAACGCAATGGATCAAAGCAACTTCTTTTGTGACCAGGATGATGATGTGATAGATTAACAACCAATGTATTTATGTGTAAACTTGTTCGATGCAACTGCGATACTACCGTTAAGAAGGATGTTAATCACGTTTGTTTCGATGCCCGCTAACAAACGCGTCACGTAGGGGTGAATTACCAGCCCCTAGAGAGAAAGAAAAGACAACCGCATGATAGAAATGATTAACAATGGCCGTCAAAGTTCTTGGCGTTCTTTAGGAGAGAGGGCTACTTCTAGATGTAGATATAGCCTTACTTTTGCCTCGCAATTGGGGGCAGATGACCATAAATGAGAGAGAGAGAGAGAGAGAGAGAGTATCTATGTGTAAAGTTCGTCCTTTATGCTCAGTTTCTTTGTTGACGACTTATTTTTGAGACATGCCTCAGTCCGTTGAGTTGTATACTGACCCCCATAATTTGTACCCAAGAGTGGTTCTTTATGATGAATGAAGGCGAACAAACGTTTTAGACATTTGCCGTGTTTGTGTTGGTGGCACACCACTCCTGACAATTTTCCGGAAAGACTTAGCAAAAGAAGCCAGCAGTGCCGACGCGGAACTCCTTTTCATGCAGCGTCCCCTTTCAAACGCAAAATATTACTTCGATAAGCTAGTTCGTGGTGTGACCGACTGCTCGCTTTGCTCCTGCGAGTAAAATAACTGCACCTCTGTAGGGAAGTCCCGCTTCGCAAAAGAAGTGAACTCAGGCAAGATCTGTTGCCTTTCAGTTCCTTTTCCGTAGATTGTCGCAAATGCTCCTTTATTACCCCGTGGTTGATCAGGAGCTGCATTTCGGAGAACACCGATGAATTTGTTAGCGTGTGTGAAAGCAGGAAGGCTATGGTGGTTGCTAACTTACGATAGTCGGCAGCAGTGAAAACAGTTGCAACGAAGCCCTCAGCTAATTCCATATCTATCGAATATCCTTCATCTATTCTCTTCATGTCCGCCCGGCGCTCGCGAACATCAGGGCCTTCGTGTGCCCGAATCATTCCGCTTAGTCCGTTTCGTTTAAAGAATGATTGCACTGCCCCTGTGCCGTATAGGATTCCAGCGCCTCTCAGTGTGTTGCATGAGACCTCGTTGTTTCCTGACGGATCGCTCCAGATAACATCTTCGAGGAGACATTCGTAAGGATCGTCATCTCGGCGGCTTACTTCCGCGAGGTCAACGAGATCCCCAATTGTCATAATACAACGCCTCTGTGACTTCCATGCGCGAAATAATCCGCCGTGGACGACTAAGACACGCTTCTCGCCAAGTAACGGATAAGCACGCCAACCCTGTCCTGTGGGAGCTACGTCCACCAATGGGGATTCCGTCCGTTTACCTCGCGATGACTTACGACGCTGCTTCCTTGTAGCCGGTTGAACTGCTGTTTGAAAGGCAGACGTAGTAGCAGGTAATGATCGCAGAACGGCTGCAACAGGAAGCTCTCTAAAGGTCTTGCAGAACAAGTCGAACGTCTTCGAATCGTATTTCCGATGGACCTCACTTTCAAACCCGTAACTGGAGCAAGGACTCAAATAATAGTTGGTTATTGTGCTCAGACAGGCTGAAAAGGAAAGAATTAAGTCACGTACCGTTTGGTACAACCAGTGGTTTCGTGATTTCCGCGCACAAGAATAACATTAGATGGATCGCAAAGCTTGAGAGCAAGAATGAGAGCTACTACTTCTACACCCCAACAACCGCGGTCAACGCAATCGCCAGCAAAGACGAAGATGTTGTCGGTCGAGGGTAGTCCCGCATTATTGATTGCTTCCATCAAAGAATGAAAGTCTCCATGAGTATCACCAAAAACGCGAACTGTTCCCGAGTATGGAACGATTACGTCAACAATGTTTTGTTCTTTAGAAAAGCGTTCTTTTGCATGAAGCAGAATCTTAAGCAAGTGGGCTTTACGCAAGGCAAAAAGGTTAAGCAAGTCTGGCGGGCGATAGGTGGCTGCAAGAAGTCGTGTCGCAAGACCTTTAACGTATTCCAGGTTGACTTTCTCAATACCAGGCCAGGGCAGTGGCTGCACGCTTTCGAGGTTCTCACCACGCCCTCCAGCGTCATCCGCTGATAGTAGAACGTGGTTGCAGCTCATTAGTCCAGCTACCTTCTACGACTCACCAAAATATCTGCACCCTTTGCTAGCTGTTGCCGGCCTTCACTGCTTCCCGCATCCCGTAGCTGATTGTGAACTAACCAGTGGGTGTCGTTTCCAATGTTAGAACGGAAAAAAGGAAGTGAGGATGTTGCAGGTGTCGACATACACCGCTTATTAAAAGAAATACAATTAGACCCTGTTCAGAAAAATAATATAGATACCACTGCGGCGTTGGGCGGACCACAGACCGCGGTCCAAGACAGAAGGGGACCAAGTTGGTCCCCTTCTGTCTTGGACCGCGGTCCGTGTCTACCATTGACAGAGCAGTGACCACGGCGCACTGGAAACATTTCTCACAGTTCCCAACTATTCATGGGACGGTCTTTCGAAAACACAACATAATACGTGCATATTATGCACATCCATCGTTCGTTGTCGGCGGTCCTCTGACAGGCGAATCTTATCTTGTTTCTTTGACCAGAGCGATAGCAATTGTACGGCCACGCAGATGCTATTCAAAGATCTTCATTCCCTTTACATCTCGACTGTAACTCTTGTCTTGGAGCGAACGCCAAACATCTGCCTTTGTTCCTTTTCTTGCCGAAGGTAGAAATTTCAATCGAATCCCTGTCGCTCTTGCTTTTCACCCAGCGAAACCTTATAGGTACGAATTGAACACATGGGTCACTTACGGCGCTTAGTGACCCTGCGAGGACATACAGGCATTGTGTGGTCGATCACATGGTCATCGTCCGGCCTGCTTGCTTCATGCGGCAGTGATAAGACAATTCGGCTCTGGAAGATAGACGCACGCGGCCCCTCTTTCCAGCTTATCACCGTGTTTGAGAACCAAACCTTTTTGCGCACAACTCGCGATTTAACCTTCTCTCCGGATGGACGTTCTATGGCTGTAGCAAGTTTCGATGCTTCTGCCACCATTCTTGAATTGTTTGGTGGTAAGAACCCACGATTCGATCCCGTCGTTGTTCTAGAAGGGCATGATAGTGAAGTGAAAAGCGTGGCATATAGTTCTTCAGGCGGTCTATTGGCAAGCTGTTCGCGTGATCGAAGCATATGGTTATGGGAGGTAGGATTGGACTTTGATTACTCATGTATCGCTGTGCTGCACGGACATGCAGGAGATGTGAAGTGTGTTACATGGCACCCTGAGTGTGAACTACTTGTCTCATGTTCCTATGATGAAACTATACGTGTCTGGGTGGAGGATGAGGATGACTGGTTTTGTAGTGAGATTCTCACTGGCCATAATGGCACAGTATGGGCTGTTGCGTTCAAAGGCGCAGAGATGGCTAGTGCATCTTCTGACGAAAGCCTCATCGTATGGCAGAGAGAATCAACTGGTGATTACCCTGCATTCCGCGTCGTTGCGCGAATAGAAGGCTTACATGAGAACGGCGTTCTAAGTGTGGATTGGAAGACACTCATTGCCACAGGTGGGGCCGACGACAGCATATGTATACTGCGGCGAAACGATGATGAACTCACGGAAGGCCGCTGTCAAAGTCAAAGCACAAGTTCAAGTCTGAGACATAAGTGGGACGTCGTGGCTCGGCAGCCTCGTGCACATCGCGGGGACGAAATCGTGTGGCGTGGAGCCCAGTGGAGGAAAACTTATTGGCGTCATGCGGTGATGATGGCCTTGTTTGCCTTTGGCTATACGAGGATGCTCATAATGAATGAATTGAAACAGGATTGTTACGGTTGGAATGTTAATCTGGGACTCCATCCAAATTATATCTGGCAACCCGAAGGACATACCACGCAGTTTCCGAATCCAACTGCTCATCTTCCACTTCTGGTTCTTTTGCTGGGTCCCAGATATCTGGCCTTTGCAAATCAATGATACAGAAATATCCATCAACAAAACTACGTGGGTCTACAATGCGGTCAGCAGACTTCGAAACGTTAGACGCTGATGGCACTCGTTGCATTTTGGGCGGAGCAACGACGAGAATAAGATCATAATCCGGAGCGCTACGCTTCAAATGTAGTAAGGATCGTACGGTGCGCATTAGCGACAAGCCCGTCGAATTATTTGGAAGCTCACTGCTGCTCAAAACAATGGCAGAGTTTCGTGGTGGTTGGCGAAATCGACGGGGACGTCGGAGTTTGGCGTACAAGGTTTCTCTCCAAGATGATGGAAGTTGAAGAACGGGTTTCTCTGTCAATCCATCCGCGTATCGACGATGAACAACGATAAGGTCTTCCGTGAGGAATACAGGTCCTGATATCGCATTCACGCTCGATGACGATAGAAGAGGTGGACCCGCTTTGGTATCCCAACTAGCGGAGGTCTCATGTAAGCCCGGTACGTAGACAACCCTAGGACAGATTTGCTCGAGCTCGGCTATCGTAGCTGAGTCGTTGCCTTGTTCGGCGTATAGTTGATGTGGGTATTGATGAGAGGGGTGTGTTCTTGAAACGCCGATTACTAGAACGGCGTCTATTGTAAAGGAGAAGTTGTGTTCCGAAAGCCATTGTGATAGTTGTGCTATTCGTTGGGGTGTGGCGCCTAGATCGGCCATGACAAGCAAACGAAGATTTCTAGCGGGAGCTTGCGGATGTGCCGATGAGAGTGACATGAAGGGGGGTACACCGGGGGACATCCTGAGAAATATTTCCTCTCGATGAGGACGGTTTGAGACCGCTTATCCCAGACAGCGGACCCGTTAGCGAGGATTCTACTGAGCCTAGGAGGTCGTTTTACGGCGTGACGATGTGGTTGCAATCTGGATGGCGATGGCCGAAGAAGCGTATCTTCGTATCTACCCTCGGCGCTCTCGCGGTTGACGCGGTCAACTCGACCGTGCGCACCAGAGAAGTGGATTGCCATGTGCTCTCCTTCGATGTGTTCTTGTGACGCACATTTGAAACATCTGATGCCAGCCAGCTTATTATGCAGCGCACATTATCTACGCATCTTTTTTTTGGCATGAGATACAGGCCATGTTGACACGAGAGGTTGTGTTGCCCTTCGCGAATTGGATAGCGGTGAATCGTATGAAGGTAGATAGATTGACATGTTCTGCCTGCTGTGATGAGCCTAGCATGGAAACCAAGTCGAAGCTTCCGAACACGAAGCTCAAAAGAAGCATATCGGAAACCGTTTTGACCCAGGACCTCTGCTTGTACTACAAGAGATGACAAGGGGCGCCCAGGCTGAGAGAAGCATTATCCCCATCTGAACACTGGTGAATTATTGTCTTACGCATACGATTTGCGGTTGATAGATAAGTGATGTGCTATGAAGTGATTGTACTATGTTTAGTTTGCGCCGGGATACTGAAATATGATGCAGAGCATCGGAATCGTCGGGCCGCAGAAAATGCTTCGGCCCAGGCTTCTCCTGAGGCCCAGTCTTCTCAGGAGGATCGAGAGCCATATCTGCAAACTAGAACACCCTCTCCACCGCCGCATGTCACCTTCAATGCTCCCGGGGCTGGGACACCAAGTCAAACAAACCTAAGTATTCCTCTCACTGTACCAGAGGCGGCTGTGAACGATATAGGGATTCGAACCGGATGGCACTCTGGGTGGCTGATCAACGGAGCTTTGAGTACCACTTCAGACTCTTCAAATGTGAGAGATGTCAACTCGTCTTTCTCCGACATGTTGAGTTTTAAAGCTAGCGAAAAGGATCGTAGGTCCGCTTGCCCAGTTTGTTTGGACGAACTTGGAGAGAGGAATGTTAGTACGGGACAGTGTTTGCATTTAATTCATACGGATTGTCTGAAACAGTGGCTCGTCAGGGATAGGCACTGCGGTTGTCCTGTTTGTCGATTTCCATATGACGGACAGGGCTATACAAACGTAACAAGTTAAGGGGCCTGCTAAGCGCCTTCCGACAGAGAGGAATGCTGAATTTCGTTTGTATCCTTGGTGTGTAACGTAAATACTTACGGAGAAAACCGCAACGATAGAGAGCGTATTACGGAAACTGGCCTCTTGCTATTTGTTGGCTCTATAGTTGAAGAAGGCAAACGCAAGGAGGAAGACTGGAAAGTGAAATCGGCAACACCGTATTGCCAAGATGTTGAGGAATGTGAGACAAACAGTTCGCAAAGAATTTTAGCTTCGCGGCCAAATGCTTGGTGACATCAGCATGATGCCAGGATCAAATGGGACGCGTTTCCAGAAGTGTGTACTATAGAGTTGGAGATATCAGGATTACACTCTACCTCTACCTACGCCCTTTATCCTGCATTTGATCACTGCCTTACAATGAGATCAGGGTGAAGTAATATCCGCCTGAATTTGAACGTAGATAACACAGAAGTTTCTCTCTTCGTCTCTCCGGATGATCTCGAAACCAGCGAAATGGAACATGAGAGCGGAACTGTCTTTATCGGGACATCATCGAAGAATTCGAAAGACAAAGTCAGCGTGAAAGGGACATACAGCAAAACGGAATCAAGACTCTAGATTCCGTTTTGCTGCACCTCGTGCATTTCTGTAGCATCTTGATTCAAAATGCAACGGTTGCAGTCCAATCAGACAGGCCTCTATCCTCGGCGTGAAACTGTTCAAGTCAATTGTCTGTACACCAAATGAAGGACGTGCAAAAAAAGCGCACGTGTTTCTGCTCAACTCCACTGGCAGCAACAGTACGAAACAATGGCCACACTAACCGACTCCAATCAAAAATGCGTGGCCGCCGTACAAAGAAAGCTGACGAGGTCTAATGCAAACGGACCCATCTGCATTCACGCCATAAAACATATTAGTACATTCTCAACTCATTGGTTCTGTTGTTCACGTCAAACAACAGCACCAGAATTCGGGCGAACTTTGATTGCCAAAGTTCTTGAAACACGGTCATGGAACCACCAAGTCATTGTCTCATTACCATATTATTCCATTGTACTTCATTATCAATCTCATTCAGGTTCCCCAGGTGGCGTAACGTTTTCAGCTGGAAGCAACGCTGCCTTCTCTCCTCTCATGTTTTGAAGACCCTGCTTTGCCCCCATCAATACTATGGGGCTGCTCATTCCAGACGAAGACAGAGACTTGAGCAACGGAATGGCTCCGCTTTTTCTAAGTGCTTCTCTCGTAATACCAGGCGAGAACGCAATATTGTTGACAGCAACCATACAGTATAACATTGTATCCCCAGCCCGTTCTCCCCTTCCACCATTTCGAGAAATCAAGTTAATAAGCCATGGAACAGCCCCACTCTTAACCAAAAGCCCATGAACTTCTGCAACCTGTGAAAGTTGACTGATGCACCTCGCCACATCGCAAGAAAGCGTGTAATCGTCTTCAGCCGCTTTGAGAAGCGATCCAATCACATTGGCTTCGGCAAATTCTGTCGCCCGCTCTTGTGCCGAAGATATGTCCGTCAATACACTTACAGCATATCGACGGGCATCTCCCCTCATTGTCGATACAACGTTTACCAACGGTATTAACGCGCCACTCTGAGCGACCATTACCTTCGTAACCCCGCCGAGTGAAAGGTTATACAGAGCTCTGGCCGCTTCTTTTCTAGCATCATCATTCTTCGATGAAAGTGCTACCAACAACGTTTTTATTCCACCGTGAGCGATTTCCACTTGTAGGTCAGCATTTCTTGCCAGATTTGCCAAAAATGCCGCCACATAACGCCCATCCTGTTCCATAGACGGTCTTCTCATGACCGCCGTCAAAGCCCCACGAGATATAATGAAAGGTGATAAATCGCTCCAAGCGCTTAGCGAACTCAAAGCTGCGGTACATTGATGTAAGAAGTCGGAATTTCCTTTCCTAACTCCGAGGATTAAAACTTCCAACAGACCCTTATCAACCATTTCTTTCGCCACAATTTGATCATTACACATCGCACGAACGGCATTCAAAGCAGCTCTATCACCACGTGCAACTCCCCCATTCACGAGTTGCCCGCTTTCTGCGGCAATCAACATGGCCAACTTGTCTGGCACGACAGACCTTCCACCTTCTTCTCCAAACATAGTTACTATGACGCGAGAAACCACACGTGATATCGCAACATTCTTATCCGTTAATAACTGAGAAAATGCCTGATACGTAGGTTCTAATCGTTTTCGAATGAGATCGGCCTTCGGATGAGGCGTGCTCATCAGATCCCCGAAAGCGAGCACACAGAAAACCTTTGTTTGTGCTGAGGCAGCCCTCATTCCGTTATTCAGAGCATCCGCAACATTAGATACTACCAGCTCACGATGGACTTTGGCAATATCTTCATGTTGTTGCAAGTGATCGTGACGGGCGAGGTTGCGCAGACCTCCGCACGAATATGTTTGAGCGAGAACATCATCACATTGAGCGAACTTAATAAGTGCCTTATGAGCATTCGATCGAATTACAGGCTCTGCAGCACTCTTGCTCAAGGCACTGACAGCAAGAATTGTGTGACGCGCTGTCTCGGACTGAAGTTCGTCTTCTCCCAAATCCTTCGGAGTGAATTGCCGAAGCATATCGCAAAGATTTCGCAGCAAACTTGTCTCCAGCAAGGAATCGTGCGTCTCCGTGTCCCGGGCAAGATTTGCGACGCAGCGTGTGACGTTATACGCCAATCCATTCTGTACGTCCAATGGCTTTGACGAGACTTTTAGGTCAACGTTCAGGTAGTCTACGACAGCTTCTCCAGCTGTAGACGGCTCACCGAATGGTGAATTCTTGTCTTTGGTCACATTTGATAGGTTTTCTGTCTCTTTGATCGACCCAAAAGAGAAATACCGGTAAAACCACTCGACCCAACCTTCTCTCATTCCCGCGGCACTTTCAGCAACGATTCGATCCAAGATCGAGACGATATCTGCTTTGACGAAGAAATCATGCGATTCATTTTGTTTGGCTAGATCGGCCAACAACCTCACAACGTTTAGACGAAGAGGGAGCTCATGTTCCTTCTCACAGACGAAAAGCGCATCCCGCAGAGCAGAAACAACGTTTGCTTTCAACAGTTCAGAATGGTTGTGTATGTCGTTGACTAACAGTGCTAGCGTATGAATTGCGCGAGCATCCCCTTGGCTTACTTCTTCGAGCAGCGCGCTATACTGAGAAGGAAGACTCTTTTCCAAGGAGAACATACTCCCCTCATGCTGAGTACCGAGGTGCGCAGGTGTGCTACTCAGGAATGTTGGCGGCGGACTAGGTGAGACGGCCGTATCTGCATCACAGTATGCAAAAACCCCGACAGTTGCAGTTGCAGTTGCAGTCAGCACGGCGATTGCTGGGGTAGCAGAAGAAGGCCCATTACGACTACGATTCGAGTTGAGCGATGATCTTCGAGCATGTCGAACAAGGGAACAAGCCGCTGTGCGAGTTAGACGGGAGAACGATTGCATTTCCTTGACGCTGGGGTGAGATGTAAGACTTCTAAACTTCCGCACACGTCGCTTGGCGGAACGATAAAGACAGTCGCATTACCATCCGCAACCGTGAACCGCTTCGGAGAATTAGAGGGGTGGGAGTCGGGGCGCTGCGTCACAGCGCGCATCAGGGACGACGGCGAGTTTCAGGTGGATCAGTTGCCGGGGCTCCCTTGATCCCTAATCGATCACACGTGGCGTATGCCAATTTTTCCAGATCGTGCGCCGTGATGCATCTGAAGTTCAGATTGTGAACCACGTCCCACGGACGGTAAACGAAGATCCATAAGCGCGGAGATCATTGGTTTCGTCTGCGATACCATTTCACACTCCACTCGGCCGAACAAGCTGTGGCCAATAACCCGTTCGAATTTGTAACTGCTTCTTCCGCCATCAGCTTCTTCTCCGACTGTCGCCACGCTCTACTTAAAGACACGTCAACCGCAGATGATTACGTCCGATTTCCATACGGAGTACGTCAACTTTCGTCCGTACCGAACGAATAGACCTGGACGCTGAATGAGTGCTTTCATATTACCATTGCTTCTGAAATAAGTGCTGGTTATGGAGAAACTAGCATTTACCGCATCACTGCCTCTGGCGGGTGCGACGAGCGCGCGGACCTTGACATCCTCCCGGAGACCTCCAGTGTGTGCTGCATATCGTTCTCGCCGTTCAGAGAACATTGATGGAAACATATACGTTGATTCAAGCTGCATTGATTGCGACATCTGCAGATGGGTTGCTCCTGACACCTTTACCCGTTCCAATTCGCAGTCTGCAGTGTACAGTCAACCGCAGAGCCGGCAGGAAAAATTTCGAGCGCTGCAAGCCATGGCCTCTTGTCCTACTGGCAGCATCCGAACTGAGAAACCAGAACCGCTCACTAAGGAGGTGCTCAAGTCGTTTCCAACCCCGGGAACAGACAAAAATGGAGACGAAGTGCAAGGCGTGTATTTCAATGGCTATGCTTCGGAATTTACTTTCGGTGCTTCCTCTTGGTTAGTCATGACATCAGACGCTGCAGTTATATTTGACTGCCCGAGGTTCTCAGAAAAGTTAGCGAAGAACATTGAAAGAGTTGTCGGTGATCGTACTTTGTATCTTGCTCTATCGCACAGAGATGACGTTCACGGTCATGTTCAATGGGCGAACCGTCTAAGATGCTTACGAATAATTCATTCTGCAGAGTGCAATCGATCCCAGATGACGCATCAATGTGAAATCAAATTACGTGACTCGGACTTTCCATATGCAATAGCGGATGGAATCACACTACTGCACACGCCAGGTCACTCGAGAGGGTCTATCTGCTTGTACCACAAACATACAAAAAGTTTGTTTTCCGGAGATCACGTTGCCTTCTCGAATAAGGTTGGGAGACTTGTGGCCTTCAAACCATACAATTCCTTCAGTTGGGACGCTCAGATTCAAAGCGTTGCTTCCCTCGCTGAAGTTGACTTCAAGTATATCTGGCCAGGGCACGGCCGAAAAATAGAATTCGTAGACGAAAATGAACGACGTTCACAGCTGCAAGCCTTGGTGGAGCGAATGAAAGCCTCTACAGAGAGCTATGTTTGACGTTCAGACCACACCTCTTTGTCGGGGAGGACTGTTAAGTTAAGATACAGTGGATTAGAATAGTCCATGTCTCAGAAATTCAAAGTGTGTGTATAGAGTTTAAATACACTGCTGTCGGGTCTTCACTGCATATTGCAACAGGAAACTATCCAGTTGTTTCATGAAAAGGTACGAGGCAGGAAACGGTCGTCACGATGCTCTGTCGATGAGAAGCCCCATGGGTTTGAATTGTTGAACGGCGCGTACGCAACCGATGTCACTGACCAACCTGTCTGCGAGAGGGCGTCCCTCACGCAGATAAAGGTAGCAAAGCACCTGGAAGTATTATGAAGTATTATGACTTCCTTTGAGACTCTCAAATTGAGAGAGGTACGAGTGGCAAACGGCCAAGACATCCCGAAGCCGCGCGGTATCTGTGTCACAGACTGTGATTCTTGATAGCGATGCTATGAAGCCTTTCACACACTTTTGCCGCAAGATCATGCCCTTCACAAATTTCATTTATCGTTTCGCGATGTGATGACAGATGGCGGGTTGGCCGCCCAAATCCTTTTTAGCTCGCAGCACGCCTCTGCAATGGTTTTGAGTTCATACATTTATCCGTCACCTATATCGACAAACTTGACTTCCGCCTTCACCGGTGCCAATGGAGTTGACGGAGAAGAAACAGAAGTGCTCTGCAGAGACGCATTCTTGCTTTTCGGGCGTGGGGATCTTTGAACTCTCTCAATTCGACCACTGACTATGCCGTCTCTGACTGGTGTCTTCTTCCCGTAAACGGCTCGTACTGGAACAGTAACATCGCCGAGGACATCCAGACGAACAGATTCACAAAGATAGCCAAAGACAAAAGGTTCATCATCAAGTTTAACATCCTCTTCAGATATGGGTGCATCTAGCATTCTCAACCCTCCTTTGATCTCAGATGGGCGCGGAAGATTATGAAGCTCTGCGCGTACGGTATCATCGATTAACTTAGCTTGTTGGGGGTCTTGAAAAAGGGCCGCCCCATTCTTGTCACTAAGAACCTGATGCTCAAGTCTCTTCTCCGCTTCTTGTATTTTCATCGAAATTCGTTGCGCATCGATCTTCATGTGGTACAGCAAGTCCAGGAAAGCACCTTTTGCACCTGACCCGCATATGATCTTCAGCTCTTCAGCATTCTCATCAGGAGTTTTTCGCCTTCGACTCCCTTCTACTTGTGTACTTGCAGCGTTGTCCACGTTCTCTCGCACTGTACACAGACTAGCGCCCATCTGCATGATGAACTCTTCGACAACATCCACCAAAAGGTTCAAAGCGTTTGTCGAGGCATGTGAAAAGCCGGCGTGGGAAAGCATCAAAGCACAAGAAGACAGCATTGTAGCATGAAAACGATCTTGAGTCGCAGGAACGGCCGCTCGCTCCACATCATTGAATATTTCTAGTAGATCTTTTCGTCCCTTCTTGACCCGCATTCGTGGACTTTTAGCCCGAGGGTTGACATGTGATATAACAGCTTCCTTCTTTGAAACGAGTTCTCCACGTTTTTGTAGCAGTGTAGCCACAACAGTCGAACGCCACGCATGATAGCGACGTAAACCATAAACATTCTTGGTTATGGGATGTTCATGCCCTAACATTTCATGTAAAGAAGCCGAAGGTGCAGGACGAGCAGTAGCACTTGCAAAAGTTGGAGCGCGAGGACGTTTACGAGGTGGGCGTAAAGCGATCCTGGGCGCCAGCGCCGATTTTGACGCGTTGGAGGAAAGAAGACCGGTCAACAAAGTGTCAGCCTTAGAGGTGACAAGAGCTTGTTCACGATATGCTTGTGCACATCTTCTAGCATCGGCAATAGAAGTTTGCAGTAGCTCACGAACTGTAACTGGCGGTTCTTGTTTGTCTATTAGAGTCTGTAAAACGTCTGCAAGCTGATCTGGGTGACGAAGCTCTCTCATTTGCGCCTTGCGCACAATCGCCTGCAATTCAGAAAACAGGGGCCCAAATGCTTGTGCCCCAGGAGACGGTGATTGTCGGCACTCGGTAAGTTGTTTAAGAGCCTGTTCGGACAGAAGCACTGTCGAAGGTGACTGGTATGGGGGTGAATTTCTCACACTTGGAGACTGACCAGCAGACGAACCTAGCAGTTCATAGCAGGGAATTGAACAAGCAGCGTTTCTATCATCCTCAAGCAGGGACATAGGTGTAGTGTATCCTCCATCATCGCCGTCCATCATTCCCTCATCGTGTTCATATCTGACATCATCTGAGTAGCGAATCGACAGCGATTCCAAGAGAGCATGGGACAATGCAAGGCGCAAATTGACGCTTGAAGGAGATAAGAAATGGGTTCGCCATGTTTCTGAGCTCTTTGCTGCTTGTTGTGCTGCTGAAAATTCAGCGTCGGATAAGTTGAGCGACACATTTGACAGAGAACCAAAAAGCTTGCGGTATCGCTCCAGTACCTGAGTGGTCTGCATTGCGCTAGAGACGGTACTGGGGAATAGTTAAGAATTAAACCGAGAGCGCGATTGTGAGGCGACCAAGAACGAAGACGAGATGGCCCACTGGTGCATTGAGGTGATGCGAAAAGAGGCGCGCAGCAGGAAATCATTTGGAGCATAGAAAGGATCATGCTCGCTGTAGAATGTAGACATGCAATTACAGTAAGTGTGCAATATTTTGTAACGCAGTGCAGCTGTAAGGCGCACTAGGTTGCCCTCGTTGTTCGGTCAAGGTCCCGCGAAGATGCCGCGTGAAGCGCCCTGCTTCCGATCAAGCGCCGACTCCATCGGCATTCACCCTCCTCCATGACCAACGTGCCCGCCATCATGACTCAGACCCCCGAGAGCGGCCACACCGCCAAACGCCGCCGTCGCGTGGAGCCTTCCGCCCCACCCTGGCGGGCCCCAGACTCCTCCATGCACCCGCACGATGCGCTTTTCGTGCCGCCTATCGACGTCACTTTGTCCGATCCCTCTATGCGCCCTGCAGCCGTCGTCGTTCCCGATGAACCCGCTGTCCAGCCTGCTCCTCATCACCCATCCCATCCAGCCCCTAACGTACCAGCTGAACCAATCCCGCTCATCTCGCCGGAGGCGAAAGATAAACTGCGGGCTGTGCTTAAATCGCTCGAAATGGACCCTCGTGCTCTTACGCGCATCATCAACATGAGTACAATGCTCGATGAAAGACCAAGTATGAAACCCGGATACGCCCTAGTCAGAAAGATTGTCGCTGCGCTCTCTTCACTCGTTTATCCCTCAGACCCTCCCACTTTCCTCCAGTTGTTCGACAACCGCGCTCAGGCCAATGCCAGCGTTCAAGAGAAACTCATTTCAAATATCATTACAGCTATGAAAGCAACAAAGCGGGGAACTATAGCACGTAGGTACGTCCGAAGCGTTCTCTGTGGCAGCATGTCTCGAGCGGAGGTTAATCGTTTGCTTGGGCACGACGAGGATGCACCAGCGCATGAAGAAGAAAGTGATGACGGAAAAGAGGATACTCTTAAAATGACGGGAAAAACCTTCAGCAGAGCTCGTCGTGACTGGGAAGTGCTTATTGAATGTGGTGAGTTGCAGCCTGCCAAGTACGGTCGAACTAAAGTGCAAGATGAATCATTGCGTTATTTGCTTGCTTTCCTTTTTTCTCCGGAGAACTTGGTTCTAGTTTCATGGAGTGCTCTTCGAATAGTTGTCGACGAGAAAACGATACAGCTCCCAGCAGTTATGGTATCCAAGAACGGAAGTCTCATGCATCAGGAGTACTGCAAAGCACTTGAACCAACCACCTCTAACCCTCTTTCGCGCGGTTCTTTTTATGCTGTTCTTAACGCTCTGACGCGGAAAGAACTGAAATATCCAATACCTGTTGACAACGCGACACGAACCCTGGTGAAGGACCCGCTTGTGCTTGTGAGAGATCTTGCCATTCGCTTTGTTCCGTATGAAGCACGAAGCGCATTTCTTCGCGAGTTTGACAAAGCGGAGTGGTTCCTTATGCACTCTTTTGTAGAAAGCCATCTTGGCACTGATGATTCCGGCTTCCACGACATCAACTTTGCACTTAGGGGTTCCACATCGCTAAGTGGTGAAGAAACGATTCGAGATAAGAACAGCGAGTGCAAGGGATGCGCCTTTCCCTTTGCGGTTATTGATTCTCTGCTGAAGATAGCCCCCCCGTCAGAGACCAATGCCGTAAAGGAGATCACTGAAGCTTGTCGCCAGAAGTTCATATCATACATGTGTTACCTCTGTCGAAAGACGGTCCAAGACAAAGCCGTTGAAGATATCTTCCATGATATCCGCTCTAACAGGATGCGAAATCGCCTTGTTATTTTTGTGAACTTTGAGCATCCTCACGCTCCTTCGCTGAAGGCTGGGAAGATCCCTATCTTACAAGAGGCAGCCCTTCATGGAGCTGTTGTGTTTTTCTTTGAGCAAGGTGCAGAGTACGAAATCGGTAAGGACGAACTGAAGCATGTGTTTTACGATCACTTCATTTCAGCAGAGTCTATCGAAGATACATCAATCATGACTTTCGTTATCGAGGCTCTACTTCACCGCATTCGCCTTGATTTTCCGGAAGCGAATGAACTCATATTTGTCACGGATAACACGCCAGTCTACAAGAATCAAATTTTCCCGTGCGTCCTTCCGTATATATCGCGATTCCATAGCTTCCGCGCAGTTCGTCTTCTACATTCTTGTTCTCAAATTTGTGAGTCTCTCCTAGATGCCCATTTTGAACATGTGACGAAGGTCCTCTCTCGATGTTGCGATGGGAACAGTCCAACAATCGAGCAGGCGTTGACCATCATCAATTCTGATGATATTTTCCTAGATACTGCCGCCGGCCATGTCGTGCTTGACCGAGAATGTCAGGAACACGTAAAGGCCCTGAGGTCTCAAGGCTCTGAAATTTCTGAGCTCAGAGACGGCAATGACATTATATATCAGGACTGGCCAGCACCAGAAGATGGTAAAGCGATCGAAAACAATATGGTGAAAGCACGTATCCATGATTTCGGAGGGATCGGCCAAGGGTCCGTGTTGGACATTGGTGATGATCTTTATCAGAGTTTGGCACAACAACGCCAAGCCCCTATGTCCGAGTTACTTCATGCAGCCCCGGAAAACGCTGATGTGACCCCTCAAGTCGACGGTCAAGGTAGTGCCGCCGGAATAGGTGCCCCAGGATTCACGATCTTCACGCGATATAGTGGAGAAGTGCAAAAGCCAATGACCATAGTTGATAATGGCGTAAGCAATTCGCAGCACCCCGGCGACATAGCCACCACATGCTACCCTATTGGTGTGGATATGAGGCACACGACTCATCCCTCTACAGTGGTGGAATGGACCGGTTCGGTCACGCAAGTCCGTGTTCTGGTTATTGGGCGCCAGATCAACAGTAGAGCTATTAAGCTTCCACCTCCTCCACATGGTGTCACGGGAGGTCTACTTGTGGATACAATCAGCCGCATCCGATCGAAGAAGAACAATTCAGTTGTATCCATAGAGAAACATCAGAAGGAAGAACCAAGTACGACCCCGTTGGCTAAGACAGGCATTGCGGGCAGAAGTTGCCATGAGTGCAACCGAAGCTTCAAGAGTGAGAGGTTCCTTCAATCTCATCAGTGCAAAGGCCCTCCAGTAGACAAAGATGTTTCGGCGCGTGCCGTTGTGTTGGCTACGGAGATGTATCGGGATCGCGAGTTGCCAGCCTTTTCCGATCCCTCATCTTACCTATGGGCCGGCTCGCATCTGACCAGAGGCGAAGAGCAGCAGACAATATCAGGTCTGAACTATGGCTGGGCCGAGGATATTGTCCTCAAAGATATTGTAGAAACTAACGTAATGCGTGTTTACAAGAACGAGGTCTTCCAGTGGTTGGATGATTGCAAAGGAGAAGCTGGCTTGCCAGCATCTGTGTTTCTGGACCGCCTTGTCGGTAAATATCCACGACAAGGAGATTTGCCGTCCCTTCAAGTAATTGAGGCGTGGTGTAAGCTTCGTAAGGCTTTGTGGCGAATACAACCGTTTTGCCAGATGGGACATGATGGTACACCGGTTATGGCTTATGGAGAAGAAGCGGACAACGGTAGCGGAAAGTCCCGGATGAAAGCCAGATACATTGCAAAGATCACAGAAATGCATGAGCATCAACTTGGCTTGGACGAAGCAAACCGGCCGAAGCCAAGGCACATGTTCAAACAATTTGAAGAGTTTTTCAAAGATGACCAAGGCCGTCTACCACCTGACTTTCCCAACCAGAAACAAGTCATTAACAAGATCAACGCACTGAGGTCTAAGAGTAAGCAAAGGCTAGAACCACGGTAGTATACGCCATTCTTGCGAAGGCTACAGAAGGCTCTACGCAAGGAATTTACTGTGTACTCCATCTTGGCCTATTCTACAAACGTCCCTAACATCGAGCTGAAAGAGAATCAAGTAACTGGAAAGTTAGTCAACTGGTACTATACGACGAAAATTTGTGTGGAATCCCACCAGCGAGTTAATGTCCGACGAGAAGGATAAGCATTATCTTGCAGGCAAGCCAAGATTGACTAATAGAACTGCTGAATATGCAACTATTAATACTAAAGCAGATATTCTTTCAAGTACGTTTCCAATGCACCTGCCCTGGTGAACCTGCAATGTATTCAAGGACTGAAAACGGAAAGGCGCAAGTTGTGATTCAAGCAACACTTATTTCCCTGTCGAGTGGTTTTGAATTTCCATCTGTCCGGTGTGGACCGTCGGTGCTTGATGAAGAATGAAGATAGGCCACGCACTGCTCTAGTTCGAAAGAAGCAATCAACTCTATTTCTCTTGTAAATACGAATGTAAGACGAAAAATGTATGCAGCAAAGAATGTAAAGAACCTGCCGTGTTTAGGAGGGAAGGATACGTTTGGTTGAACAGTCAGGCTGAGCATTACTGTTGGTTCGCAATTGGGGGCAGCTCACCATAAATGAGACAGAGAGTCCCCACGGCAAAAGAGCAAGAAGATAAATCTCTGATAGATATGTTTAAGCAAGACCCGTCAAAGTTTTTGGCCTTCCTTAAGAGAGAGAAATACGTGTAGTATTGGCGTAGATCTCCCGCTTCTTCGCAAGGAGGAGTTGAAGACCATACTAAAGAAGAAGAAGAAGACAGAAAGTGAAAGACCTGATAGATATGTATACTACATCATCTTGCTGACCTTTAACATCTCTCTATTTCTGAGCACTTAAGAATATTTCCCTGTGTACTTGCCAAAGAAAATCGAGACTACAGACGTAGCTGGAAGATGAATTCTTGTCTTTCTGCGGACAGAACTTTGGATAATTTTTGACCCTGCTAGAACAGGCATCACTCTTCTCTGTTACTTCGTCTGGCTTGTATCTAAGCAACCCAAATTACCGCGGCGGACTGCAACTTCTTGTCAACGATAAAGAAGCGTAATTGGAAGTGCTTATGTGAAGAGAAAAGCTATTGCGTGACGTGTTCTCTCTCTCAGAGAAAGTCTCTATCTAGTAATGGATTAGAGCCTAATTCCTGCTTACATGTATTGCAGAGCGTTCCGAAGTGTTCGTATCTATACGATTACTGCGCATGAAGTTTTTACGCATAATTCAGATTACCGAATTCAGTAGGCACAGGCTCCAATACTATTTCAGGAATGGAAACGTATAATCAGCTCCAAGCGGGAATAGAGAAAAAACCGCTGAACTGTGAAAAAAACTGTGGAAACTTGGTACCGAGGTGGTTTGATCCTTTTCTCTTGGAAGTGCAGAGAGAGCTAGAAGCGGATGGATCTTGAAGGTTTGTGTGACAGGGTTTTGATCCGAACGCAGTTAAGTGGAAGAATCTTATGGTGCCGTGTTCCGTGTCAGGATAAACACGTCTTCCGTCTATCATCTTTAGACAGGACAGGTGAGTACCATCCCATTTCGACCAGAGCTTCGGAAAATCACGCACAGCATGCCACCCGTATCAAAATGGGCAATAGCGTTGCATGGTGGAGCTGGAGTTATCTCACGCGATACAGTCGCAAGACCTTATGAAGACGCCCTGAACAAAGCCCTGCAAGCTGGGCAGATTGTTCTTGAAGCAGGCTTCAGTTCCGAATCTTGGGATGCAGTGGGACTGAGGCCGCCACCACTTGCACTCGCCGCGGCTCTCGTAGCTGTTGAGTGTATGGAAGATTGCCCACTGTTCAACGCAGGTTCGTGTATCTTATTCCGCACAAAGAACTGCCTTATCGATTCGCTTAAGTCTAACACTATTTCTTTCTTATGCGTCCATCTAGGCCATGGAGCTGTGCTGAACGATCGCGGCTTTGTAGAAAATGAAGCTGCCGTAATCGATGGTTCTACGAGAAGAGCAGGATCTGTTTGTGGATGTAAGTAGCGTCAAGCTTGTTTGACTTTAGTTTAATCTTTCTAACTCATGTACCTATCTATTGGCCATACACAGTGCGTACGGTGAAACATCCTGCAAGACTTGCTGCGGTTGTTTATACTTCAGGTCCACACCAAATGATTGGTTTCTCTGCAGCTGAAAGGCTTGCAGACCGCTACCCTGCGTTAATCGAAAGGGCGGACCCAGCCTGGTTTATAACCGATCGTAGACAAGCGAGCCTTCACAAGGCCCGGGAACAAAAGACCACGACCTTAGACCATTCTGGTGGAACCTTTACGGATGCTCGTTTCGGCATAACCGGTTATAACGATACGAGCATCCGCGAGAAAATTGAAAACGAAGGAGAGACTGTTGGTGCTACCGTTGCCGATGGATTTGGCAATGTTGCATGCGTTACTTCCACCGGAGGAGTTACAAATAAGTGGGAGGGTAGAATAGGAGATACCCCTCTTATTGGCGCCGGTTCCTACGCCTCAAATGATGCATGCGCGCTGTCGGGAACAGGTTGGGGTGAGCAATTTATCCGGTTTTCCGCTGCAAGCCGAGTTGCCCTCGCCGTTGAATGGTCTCGCATGTCTCTAAAAGATGCCATGTACGAAGTTGTGCACAACGTTTTCCCGGATGATACTGGTGGATTCGTGGGGGTCACCCCAAGTGGAGAGGTCTGTATGGATTTCAACAGCGTTGGTATGTTTCGAGGATGTCGCACTTGGCGCGGGGAAGACTTCGTCAAAATCTGGGATTAGTATTGACTTGCTTGTATAAAGTAAGCTACCACAATATGATCTTATCAAAGGATCCCGATTATACCAGCGAACGAGAGGATTGAGTTCTGCCAGGGGTGCTTGGTAATTAACAACAGAATCCGGGAGTTATCATGGTGATATATGAAGCGATGACGAAGCTATGATACTTTAGAATAGCCTGATCGCATGTGGCTCCGAGCTTTGGAGGCTTTTCCGGTTTCGTCTCCTTGACATACCCTCTCGTGTTCAGCCTGGCATTCCTTAAAAAGGTCTCTGAACTTCTTTTTCGTGACAATACGTACTGATCGAATAGCATGAATCAAAGCGTTGGCATCAATTTCTTCCCCTGGAATGTGACTGAGAAAGTAAGCCAATTCCTCAAACTTCATCTTCAGCAAACGAGACATAAAGAGACGAAGAAGACCTAAGGCTGCACGGAAGATTGCTACGTCGCCATCAAGGACGTATATATCCCAAATTCGAGTAACGAGATCTAGAGGCAGTGCGCGACAATATAGCGACATTATCCAATTGATCATGTACAAATCAGAATTGATTCCATGATTCTTGAAATGGGAATAAAGAGCAGGCATTTCCTCATTCAGCAGCTTGTCATGGACAGCGAGGTAGAAACGAACTTCAGGCATTTTGATTCTGAAGAAGTGTAGAAAACAACTCTTATGTAGTAGCATGTTGCAAAAGCAAGAAAACGCTTCAAAAGGGTCCATGTAAAGTAAGAGCACTGCAGCTAGAAATGACATTCCCTGACTATAGCCGACTTCGGGCTTGAGGTAAAGGAATGCTTCTAGAACATCTCGTAGAGCAAATTCATAATGGCTTCCTTGGGCATGAAAGAAGCTAAGCTCAGGAAACGTTCTTGGTAGATCAAGCATAATTGCTTTGTGTGCGCTGCGTTCACTTTCCAGCATAGGCTCAGCCAAACCTCCTACACCGCCTACATCACCATCTGCATTTGCAACAGCTTCACGTCGACGAAGAAAATCTCGACGCCCCGTGGATGCTCTTTCTTTGAGTACATCAAAAAGCTCTTCTGAGATACTCAGCGGATTTCCGATAGCACATTGCCATACACGGCCTCGAACAGTAGAAGGAATTCCTTTGAAAACGAGCGAGCGCACACGAGCAGTCTGACGCTTCTTGCGCCAAGACGGGAGTATCGAATTGAGCCACTCATCAGTGAGACGCCCATGTCTGTCTTCCGGAGTTTCATTTGGGTCGCTTCGAGAGAACGCCGATGAAATTGATTTACCAGCATTCGTAGTTGATTTCACGCTGGCTTTCTTCACTCCCTTCCATCGCTTCTTGAGCGATGTCAACATGGTGCTCGACGATGTTTGACGACGCTTTGAGGACACTGTGTCTGCTAAGTGATCGCAGGAGGAACTGCCAGTTGTCGATATGCTGACTTCGGTGCTCGACAGCTGTGGGCTCCTGCCAGAGGAATGGAAATAAAGGCTTTCCTCAGTTTCGTCGTCGTCATAGATGTCCACCTCAGCTGCAAATGTGTCTTGTGATACGGCTGCAGAGCCAGCACTCGCTTGGTCATCTGAAGAAGCTGAAGGGCTTTCAGGTAAAGCGGAAAAGTCGAAAGAAGGACCCAGGCTCATTGCCCTAATCGACAGTGCTATTTCGGGGAGGTCACGAGAAGCCGACTCTGCGCCATATGGTGTCCCCGTTTCTTGTGGAGAGTTGTCAGATAGTGTATATACAGAGTAGTTATCGGCGTTGTGATGCGAGTCAGAATCCGAGAGTTCGTCGTAAGGCACATGGTCTGAGGGTGTTAAGTCCATTCGGATAAGATTTCATATAGCAAATGGTCAACAGGTCGGCTGAGGGAAAGACCTTTGAACGAATCCAAGCTGACGACTTCTTACACTCTCTTGGCCGCAGTATTCGGCTGATTGACGACGAGGATGGCCTGCCGGTAGCGTTTGAGTGAAGTAAAGGTAGGAATCTTGTGGCTTCCCTGTCGGCACAAAGTTAGCCCCGATAGATGAGCAATGAGCGAGTGATTTTGTAAACGCAGGACACGTGCGTGGGCAGATAGCGCTCCATAGACAGCAGGTTGACGCAAATTGAGGAATTTGAGCTGCTTTCGCCATTAGGAAATCAAAAACCATCCTTGTTGCCCTTCGCCCTTCTTGCCAAGCCCTTGTCAATTTGCTGCGCAATCGTAGGAAAACGACAAGCGTCTGTGGCAGTGCTCTGCGCCGCAACCGAGCAGCTGCGATCTGCGGCAGAGCCCACCGACGCTTCAGAGTATCCTTACCTCAGCATTTGCGGAAACCTCTCTATTCGCCACCATCCTTTCATCACGCTTCCTTGTGCTCACTGATTGACTGCAGAATGCGCGGTCAGATGAAGCACTGCATCGGTTTTTCATTGTTACTACAGTACACCGTCAGTGTCTTTTGTAGGCTTTTTTAGAATCACTGTTCAGGCGTAACTCGAATAAACCAGTTCCATATCTGTGCCTCGCTATGGAACTCAACAACGCAAGTATATCCGACTACCCCATTCCGACAATGCTCTCAGAGCTGGATGCTGCTTTGCAAGGGGGGGTAGCCAGAGGATCCGTCTCGGAAATATACAGTACTAGCTTCCACTCCACCCATCTTCTTCACACAATAGCTGCTTCTTCTTGCAGAGGACGTGGTGCACTTCTGATCGATACTCGTGGAACCCCCGCTTCTCGCTTGCTACAAATAGCAAACAGTCGAAATCTGGCAATCAAAGGCAAAGTATGCGTTATTCGCGTTTTCACCTTTGCCGACGCATCCACACTTATCCACACCCTGCCGAACTGGCTTGAAAAGGCTGGGGGCGTGGACTTGCTCGGTCTAGATTGCATGGCTGATCTTTTCTACACTTGCGTCGACAATGCTGTGAAGAGGATCGAAGGCTTCGTACTTCGTCTCCGGGAGCTGGCCGTTCGCTTCAACGCTGCTGTTGTGGTTACCAATGCCGCGCGCATGCACCAAAATCGAGTTGTGACAGTGATAGGCGAGCAATGGCATCACGTATGCGCCACTCGATTTCACATGCATCATGCTCCAAACTACGTGACGATCGTCAAAAGCATGCTTACGGAATCGAGAAGCATTCCATATCAACTGACGGAGGCTGGGGTAGTTGACTAAGTTAGGAAACTGAATTTACTCTCTACTGCGAACTACTTCCTTCCGGGCCATTGGTAAGCACCAAGTCCGTGCCGAAAATCCTTCTGTATACATTGAATACATCATCCACAGTCGTTTCAAAGTGGGTAGTGGCATCGTAGCTCTTGGTGATGAAGCATTGATCGCGCTTCCCGTCTTCCTGCGGTTCATATACGTCGTCTACGGTTACAAAAGATTCAATTACGTTGTCGAGCAATTCAATTCCAGGCCGCAACTCTTCCTCGGGATAATCTGTTTCGACTGTTGTAGAAACCAAACCCAAGTACATACCCTCCGGTGTGGTGCGGTGATTGAAGGACAACACCAACACATAAATGTCACTCTTTCGAGGTGGGGAAATCTGGCTCGCGGGAATAATGATCTGGCATGACGAAGACTCGCGCGTATTCGGTGGAGGAGAATCCATCAAACAATACTTTCGAACGACGCGACCTGATTTGCTAACCTTATCAGGGAAGTACGAAGGATCACCAGCCACAAAACGGCACTTGGCGGCCCGATCTCCGGAACGCACACCAACGGCGACGCCGTCATCATTATATAAAATCTGATCAACAGGGGTTTGAAGCATGTATGTACCGCCGTGGACAGCAGACAATCGGGCAAATGCTTGCGGAAGCTCTCCCAATCCGTAGAGTGGATACAAGTACGGCGAACGCCCGTGACGGGCGAGTGAAGTGGCGTACAACTGAATCTTGAGAATGGTAGGCTCTGCTGGTTGGGTAAGATAGCTGTCATCACGGTAGAGCGCAAGGGAATGGCCGATGAAACTGATAGTGGGGGGTTGGAGCCCGTGATACTTGTACAACTCGGCCATGGTTATGGTCTTGAGGTCAAGACCGTCGTGCGTAGAGGGGTCGTTTGGTTCGTAGTTGTGCACAAAGGAGAAGAACATGCGGCAACGGTTTTTTTCAAACAGACCCATGATGCTGCTGGTCATGGCTTCTTTCGGAGTAGCTGGTACCTTATGAGGACGGTCTCCGCTGAACACGAAGGAGCCTTCAGTAAGTCTGAACTCCAGATAGCGAGTGACTCCCGTGTGAACGAGCATACGCACCATATTGCCGCCCGCCATGATGAACTTGGGAATGAGGTCGATGTTATAATCGCGCGACTTGGCGACGAGATCCTCCGGGGGGGACAGTTCCGGCAGGAACTTTTTGTACATCTGTGAAAGGTTGAGTGAGGCGCACGCGGCGCCATAATAGTCATTGCGGTCGCAATGAAGCACACGCAGTCCAGCTACGGACAAAATGCCCGAGAGAATACATTCGGTGAGACCGGTACCAAGCACGACCGCGTCATACTCGCCGTCAGCAAGCTTCGAAAAAGTGTTGCCGTTGACGGTGACGGTATCGGATGCATCCGACGAGGCTGCCATCTGAATACGGTGATACGCTCACGAGCGACGGAGAGGAGAAAGTCGAGCAGCACGCGCACTGCGGCGAGGTTTGGAGTCCAAACTTTGAACTTGGGATGCTGGAGGGAGAAGAGCCATCGAAGCGGGCGCGAGGCGATGCGCGTGGTGTTTTGTTCTGCCGATTGAATTGGAGGCCACTCGGACGTGTCCAGCTGTCGAGGCGCCGCCACCATTTTGCCGTGCGCTCTCGCACACTCACTGCGCCATGCTGATGCACCGCCAGCGGCGCGGCGCGGATCACGCCGCTGCGGCCATGTCGACGTCCGACCTGGACAACGTCCGTCAACTGCACGAGGACATCGAGACGCTCAAGCATCTCGCCGCCGCCGCCCTGCAGTCGCGCGCCGAGCCGTCGGCCCCCCATCCTCGCATCAGTGCCGTTGAGCCGCCCTTTCGCTCCACGCGCGACGTCGAGCAGCTTGTGGCCGATCTGACGCAGCTGGCTTCCTCCAAGGCCGCGGCTCTTTGTGACATCTATCAACGCCCGTTTGCGGGGGCGCCGCGCGACGCGCTTTCTTCGTTCTACGCGCAGCTGCGCGACTTGCGTGATGCACATCGTGCACGCGCTGTGGTTCCCGAGCTTTCGCGCGATGCCGCTTTGCTCATGGCTGCCTATCGCCCGCCTTCGTTTTCTGGAGAGGAGTGTGACGGACGCTATCTAGATCTTTTGCAACACTTTCACACCTTCCTTAACTTGAACAAGTCTGCCAAGCACCACGTCCAGTCCGTGGAGTACTACCAGTACGTGCGCGATGATGTCACTACGTTTTCTTCCTTGCCACCCGCTATCCGTACCTCGCGTCCATATGAGGCATATCTGCAAGCTTTATGTGCATATCTCAAGGACTTTGCTCGCCGAGCACATCCGCTAGATGCCACCGATGCGCATCTCGCCACTGTCCATGACGAAGCCCGCAAGAAAATCGTGACCTCTTTGTCGGATATCGCTGCGAACTATCCTACATACGAGCAGCTTCTGGAACACCTTTCTCCGCAAAATTTGCGAGACCGTCTGTTGCAATTCGGCTTGAAGTGTGGCGGTCGTCCACAAGATCGCGCCAAACGACTGCTCAATGCTGCTCGTGAAGCCAAGTTTGGAAGGGCCGCCGTTTTGGAGCAAGTTGTGTCTTTTGCCCTGGATAAGCTTTTAGCACCAGAACGTGGTGCTACCGTTGCGAATATCCAAAAACGCTTGGCTTTAAGCTATCCTGAAATCGAAGCGGAGCGTCGCGCCATGGAAGCGCTTGCTGATGGTGTGGAGGTGGAACAGGTGGAACAAATGGAGACCACTGTATATAACCCCAAAGATCTGCCACTTGGTTGGGATGGAAAACCTATTCCTTATTGGATGTACAAACTACACGGCCTGAACCACGAATTCAGATGCGAGATTTGCGGGAACGCTACGTATAAGGCCCAAGGGCTTTTGAGCGCCACTTCACAGACACTCAACATGTTCAGGGCCTGCGACGGTTGGGTATTGGCTACTCAAAGGCGTACATGATGATTACCAAAATTGATGACGCCCTGAAGCTTAACGAGAAAATGAGTAACTCGCACCGACAATCACAGTTTGACGAAGACAAAGAAATGGAATTCGAAGACCGTCATGGTAATGTTATGAATCGCAAGACTTACCACGACTTGTTGAGACAAGGATTAGTATGAAGGAAACGGTTAAAAAACAGATACAGATTTGCAAGAATACGCATAAGTGCATTGTAATGGGCTTGGCCTTACACGTAGTTTTCAATCTGCATGCAGAGCGAGCAATGTTGCGATTGCGGCAAAAGTTGTTTTGCTGATTTGTCGTTCTGGTCAGCATAACTGTAGAAGACTGCAGTGGGCTTCTCTACAAATCCGGGGGATTGAGTCCTCCTGTGTGGCAGCCTTTCATGAAAACCCATCATCTCTTCCCAATTCGCTTCATATCGGAGAAGGGATGTTCGTGAACGTTCATGGTGCAGCTCCCCTAAACCTTATTCCCATATTATTTGTGATGTTGAAAGTCTCAACATCAATGTTGAAAAGTTTCAACGTCAGAAAGAGTATAGTACTGAACTCGAAAGGTTTTTCTTGCTCACCTTCCCCCCTTCTCCGTCTCGGTCTCTTCGAAGTTTCATGCATGCCCTAATGCCCCGAATTGCTTACAGTAATACCTTATACAGAGCTCTGTATCTTACAGTCTCGCTAACAACTTGTCACCTGGCATTGGAACTTGCAATTTGGAAGAGGAGCACGACCCGTTTCTAATCTCGAGTGACTCCGGGCCTGGAGACAATTGCTCAAGGTGTTCCATTGCAAAAACATAGTACCATGCATATATGTACAATGGAGACCTTCAGGGCTAGACACCGTTAAGACATCAGAACTTAAACGAAATGTATACCGCTCCGTGCTTTTCCAACGTAGCCATTCCGAGTATTTGGCAACGTCATTCTTTCAACCGTCACCAGTGGTCTTCAAAGCCATCAAGAGGCCTAATACCAAAGTTTTGCTTTTCATCATCTTTTTGTCATCTTCGGAGAACAATTCCAAGGGCGTTAACTGCAAATTCAGAGCAACGTTGTGGTTATTCGAATACTTTCTGTAGCAAGAAGGAAGATGAGGTCAAAGGTCATGCTATCAAATACTCCCAAACGTCTCCTTCAGGGGACCGGAAACAAGTTGCGCACAGAAGGTTTGACTGGTTTAACCAGTGGTATCCAGTTTCTCTAATCACTGATCTTGATAGAGGAAAGCCCAATGCCGTTCAAATCCTCGATAATCATATAGTTGTATGGCATGTTCCTGAGAAAGACAAAGATTCATGGGTAGCTTTCCATGATCGATGTCCACATCGATTCGCTGCTCTCTCTGAAGGCGTACGTTCAAGTAGCAATCGATCCCATCATCCATTTAAAAGTTGTTCTGACACTCTAGCAGCGTATAAACCGAACGACAAAGAATCTTGAATGTGGGTATCACGGATGGCAGTTTAACTCCGAGGGAAAATGCTCCGTTATCCCCCAAAGTGAAAAAGCTCCGTCTAGCTTAGTGTGCGCTGAAGCTTTGTCGTGCGTGGTGCGGAGCGGTTTATTGTTTGTCTGGATGGGAAGCTGTGAACCTCATCCCGACTCTGGACCTGCCGTCATTGAGGATGCGCGTGCGAAGTATATCACAAGTGCTTATTCTCGAATTCTTCCTCTTTGCTTCACCACTTTGATTCAAAACGTCCTTGACCCTGCTCACGTAAGTTACCCCTCTTCCAATTCCAGTCAAAGAAAACAATCAAGGTTATCTTGAAGAAATGCTTACTTTCCTTGCGTAGATTCATTTTGCACACCATGGACAAATAGGACGAAGAGAACTTGCAGCCCCAATACCAGTTCGTATACTGAGGTCAAGCACAGCAGAGGGCTTCACTGCGGACTACTACGATGGTTCTGTTCGCCTCAGATATCGTCCGCCTTGCCTGATAGAGATTGTCACAGCAAGCGGACTTTCTTTCGCTTATTATGCGGTACCTGTGACGGCAGGACTTGTGCGTACATTTGCTCTGCGTGGAACTTCACGTCGCCCTCTTTTTCGATTTCCGCACTGGCTCGACCACTTTCAACGGAATCGATTGGTTGAAGGAGATTTAGAGCTTATGATAACCCAACAGCGCGAGATGAGAAAAGTATCAAAAACAAAGGATTATGCCGGGAGCTGGGGTGACTTTTACATGCCTACGAGTTCAGACAGACTTATCGTCGAAATGAAAAGGTGGCTTCATGATAATGCTCCAACTCAAACATGTCACTGGTTTACGTTTTGCAACGACGACCAGGTTAGCATATACAAATCGAGATTTAGCGGTCATACAAGACAATGCTCCAGTTGTTCCCATATCAGAGATCGACTCGTACTATTAGAAGGAATTGCTGCGGCGCTTGCAGCAGGTGCCGCAAGTTGCGGAATGATCCTGTCTCATGAAATGAGATTCGTATCGTCTCTCATGTTTGGATTCTCTTGCTCTCTTTTCGTTGTTTCCCGACGTTTACGCAAGAGATTGGAATGAAAATAATGAGAGGCCGTCTCAGTTGTAGTGAATTTGACGCGAGCTGCCTGTGAAGTTATGACTCAAAATATTCAGTACTTCTGGCCGCAAAGGTTACTTATGGCTATCCGGAGTAGACATTTTCCACGACTAGCTTCAGAGCGAGAGTATAGCTTGACATTGTAGACAGGGCAACTTCCACCGCAGAAAGAGCAAATAAGATTTGTCTCTACATCATTGCTGCTCATCTTAATGATGGAGTGTGATGTGCTTGTGCGAAAACCGGCATATCTCTTGAATCGGAAGGAACGATTTTGATACTTGGATAACTTCAGCTTCGATCGAGGAAATCGAATGTGTATAGGAGCAAGGGATAGCGCATTCGATTTGCTGTCCAAGTAAAATAAAATATGTGAAAGTGTGCCTGCTGGACCTCCAGACGAAGGGAAGGTCATTGCAGAGTTCGTATGTTGAAGTGTCGCTGTATCTGATTCTTCACTGAGGAATCAGGCGATTTTCCAATTCATTCATATATATAATCAAGACCACTCTATTAGCAAGATCTTGCTCACCAGATGTGGAAACTTTTTTCTTTTGGGAGATGTACTCTTCTTCAGATCCGTTAAAGAAGTATTCCATCTGAACAGTCAAATGTCATGGCTTCAAGAGCTCAACTTCTGTCACTTGCCGCAAACTCATGAATGTATGAAGGAACGTTTCGTTCAGCTTCCCTGTGAAGTAAAGTTCAGTACATTCTCATACTGAGAATTGTTTGGATTAGTTCAGAGTCTGAACCTCAGACGTTGACATGGAACACTGAAGTGCTCCATGTGAACGTCTAAAACTATTTTTACACATCAGTTCAAACGAACAACTGACCTGAACACTACACGTACAGGTATACATCACTGTAGAGAGTTCGCATCCTAAGGCGGCCATGACATCCATGTTTGTAGAGCTTTTATGTACATGATAGATAGGGAACTACGAATTGTAAAGGGCTGGAGCGATAATTGAGCTTTGCTCCTCACTGGTGCGATTCTGTGAAGGACTTCTTAGTGAACAACGAAATTCTTGTCAGAGACAAACAAGAAATTGCCAGGAACATCATTTTGATCACAACCATGATGATGATGATGATGACGGCTGTGTCACAAACGAAAGCTCAGACATACGTGCTGTGCTCATTGTCCAACGTAGTCCGATTATATGGGGCCTTCTTGGGGGCATAAAGCGTGAGGACAGGCTGAAAGTTGAAGCTTATTAGGATTTCATGCTTCACAGAAGGCATGCAAATCCCTGCGATTAAAACATGGGGCAATACTAACGCTTTCGATCCTCGTCCGTCCCGACGCGAGGGTCCCACGGTAATGGACCTTTAAACAATGAGCGACTGCAATGCCGGAACAGGGCAGAAAGCTCTGGACAACCTTGCGGATATGGGTGATACCTGATATATGGATTTCTATCTTGGCGTTTTGAGTTAAGAACAGGTGAATGGCAGCCATACGGATCCCCGGAAAATGGACCCAAAGCTCTCGCTCTCTCTCCAGCAGTTACGCCGCGTATTCCATTAACATTTTCGGGATCGATACCGTAGTATTGAAAGCGATGCGCTGGAAAGCGAAGAGCTCTGCGATGATAGTCAACAAAACGATATCGCTTAAACTCGAAGCCCACGACCTTGATTACGTGAGGATATCTACCAGTTAGTTGATTAAAGCGGCAAATGGAAAACAAGAGGTTCTCCATAGAATCTCGTGCGTATTCTTCTGCGTATGTGCGGTTGCGCACGTCGCTGGCTTCTTGACCGGACCACGCCATTGAGTCAGCCGCCATCCAGTAGGTCAGACCTTCGCTTCGTGGACCGGTGTTCCGTCGTGTTTGTCCACCAGAAAATAAAAGTAAGGCAGTAGAATCGTTCACAGCCATTTCGACTCCAGTCTTTATGTGCCTTAGAAAGGTCGGAACTTGCCCTCTCTGAAACGATTCGAGCACCCAGTTCTTCTCATCATGGAGGGACTCTAAATCCCATTGACGGCCAGTGTAAACTGCGTGCCCGGCAACCATGATCAAGGTCGTAAGCTGACGTAAATGCTGCGGTCGTGCATTCTGAGCCGTAGCCTCTGTCACGGCGTCGAGCACAATATCATTGCTAACAACAGTGTTAGCCGACGCGGTGGAAAAAAGGCTGAACGCGGAACGTAGAAAGTAGGCAGGAGGGGAGTCAAACACACAATACAAAATAAGCAGAGCAAAGGCCAAGAATGCAATCAACCTCGCCGAGATAATAGCGCGAAGAGCAGGTTGCATTCTCGGTTTGTTCGAATTGTAACTTTCGTCAGGAAGCAGCGCAGCCTTACCACCTCGCTGCTGCATGGAAGCACCAGTAATGTCGGCACGCCTTGAAAATGTAACCATGGTAGCACGGAATCGAATCTAATGGATGCGTGCTGCGTGGGAATAATCCAATTGAAGGGTCAAAGAAATTCAAGTAGTCGCCCCGGAACCACGGCTGACAGACAGCTAAGATGGACACGCAGGGGCGGCGACGCGATGGCTGTGCGCATTGGAGCAGGTACCTGCTGGAAAGGCAGCAGAGGGCCAGTAGCGCGAGATACGACAGGCGCTGCAGTGATACTCGTTGAGCGGGCTAGCCGTCGACGAAAGAATGGCGTCTACTACTAGTAGTGTTGTTGTTTTTGACGAGACGATAAGACCTGATATGATGACTGCGGCACCCGATCGTCTTGCGTCCAAATTACGCAGAAACAGCGCCGTACACGGGGTATTACTGTAACAGTATTGTACCCATATCATATCTATGATACAGCACGAAAACATTACAGCCGTACCGCAGTCGCTGCGCAGCAGATACGCCCTATCTAATGTCTGTCCGCTTCCCGTTGCACGACACGTCACCAATGCGCTCCGTGCTCCTTTACGTACAGCAACTTCACCTTCGGGGAGTTAGCCTTAGGGTACCGTCGGTACCATATGGTCGGTACCATATGGTCGGTACCTTGGTACGGGAGTGTGAGAAGAAGACCACGATGATCGTCACAACATCATACGACGGTCATCACGATGATCGTGATCGTCATTTTCTCGACTACTGCATGGCGAGATAGACATTATTCACATGTTTACAAGTCAAAGCGTGAAGCGTGTAGAACGGAACTGTTCACAGTTAAAAAGCCACACTAGGAGTCAGGCGAGCGGGGTTCGAAAACTGAGGAAATCTATCAACAATTCCGATACCCAAGTCGCGTAATTGATTGCATTTATGATGTATTGACATTCTTCACCCCAACCCGAAGTGTAGTTGCAGGGGCCGGTTTTCCCTCGGCTTCCCTCTCCTCGTCCTCTTGAATGCGTCGTCCTCCCTTTCTTTGCATGTAAGCTTCGAGATATACTGCTCGCTGAAGCGCGTGGCCGGGAAACCAGTGCGGAAAAGTGAATTACCCACCATAAGAGACAACCTCCGTGAAATTCAATTCGTATCCATGTTGTCATCGCCTTCTTCCTCGGAAATTTCTTGCGAAGCTGGCGCAGTATCTTTCTTAGCAGTATTTCTTAGCCGGGCATCTTCAAGAGCCTCTTCCGTGGAGAAATCAGGTAGTTCCATTTTTTGAAGTTCCGCGTCGAACCCAGCGCTTTCCGTCCAAGTCTTTGCCACAGTATTAACGGGTTGTGGTTTACGCAATGACAGACCGGGGACGCATGGTTCATCGCATTCTTGAGGCTTGATGGACTCGCATGATCCGTTCATCACACAGTCACCTTTATCGTCCCACTTCTCCATCATTACCCGTTGCCTTTTCAATCGAATAGCATCAGCAGCAGTGTTCATCAAATGTCTTTTTCGCGCTTGACGGGCAAATTCTTCATGCTCTTCAATTTGGTTCAGGTACTTCATTTTCAAACGAATCATTGCAAGTCGCAGCTCCATGCACAGCCCCAGTAAACGATCTACTTCTACTTCTTCAGCGTTGCGCCATTGTGCTGCAACAGCGCAGGCGCTCACTAACGATGTTAACGCGATTGCAGCTGATGATAGCTTGTCGATGCCCCCGTTCTCCGTGTCAGGTTCTTTAGGAGCGACGCTCCCATTTGCCATCTCTTCTGTCCCCAACCACTTGCCCTCATAATTAATCATCGGTGTGTGCTGTGAACTCAAGTCTCTGATTGAATTCAACGATGAGTTATAGAACCGTAGATTATCCAGTTCATCACCTTCGGCAGGAGTGATACCTACCATGGCGGAGACGGCAATTCGCAAATTCAGACCAAACTCAGATCTTCGTATGAGGTCCGGTGTCCGTATGGCACTGGCTAGAGAGCTGTATACTGTGTTTGTGAACGCCATTTGTTTAGTTGCCGATATCGGGGGATCGTCACTCGTGGAATTTCCTTGAGACTTCTTTACCGTGTCCGCCATAACCTTCCGACAAACGCCTTGAAACGGGTTTCGAACACGTCGCTGAGGTTCTTGAAAGTCAATCGCCTCGAGCAGCATTTCTAGTTTTTCAGAGGGGCAATATGATGCCATGATAGCGACAAAAGGAGCTATCGTGCTGATTTGATCCGCACATACCAATGGTTGTCCAGAATGGGTTCGACGCGCGGATCCTTTCCCGGCTATTGCCGCGAGAGATGATTCTCTTGCTCCTGCTTTCCTCATTATTTCCATTGGAGACGGCATCTGCTCCGCTTTTGTTGGATGCTCTGACCACCAATTCTTCATCGTCTTCTTGAGAAACGCGTCCTCAATCGGCAACTGAAGAAACTTTATCACACATTGACTTTTCGTCTTTGACCCAACGTGTTCTGAAATGCGGTTCCATTTGTCAGTGAACATTTCTAATGCCTCCAGCAATAGAAGAATCTCACTTTCTGTCCATACATTCGGATCAGAGTCTTCACTGCCACCTTGCCCTACGGTTGAATTCATCTGAATGAAATCTCGAGGTTTCATATCCGATGCGTATCTACCATTTTGATAACAAGAAGCGCAGAGGTCTACATCTGCCTTAGTAGCACAATGGAATCGCAATACCGAGCAGTCAGCCTTGCAAGAATCGCAGTGATATTCAACAGGGGCCTTGCTGGGTCTCGAAGATGTTGGTACCGGCTGGCTTCCAAGACCTGAGTCATGAATGACAACATTCCCGACCGTTGGAACCCTCAAATTACCTTTGCGGTCGCGTTTTAGAATCTTTCCATCAACCAATTCAACTCTACCACCGTCATCAAGAAGCATCTGAATCCCAGATTTCTCTTCATCAAGCTCCAGGTCTAACACAGGAAGAGGACGAGGGGGAGGGTTAAATGATGGTGGAGGGGCTGCTTCGGGGCATGCATAATTTATCAAACCCCAATGTTCCAAGAACCCATGCACGCGCAAGATGGAGCAGGAATCACCTGACAAGTATCTTCTGGCTGCAGTACCAGAAAGGTAACCGGTGGGATTCTTTCGCCATGTGCGAATGATAAAATTCCGGATCTCCCGATAAGAATCTTCAGTCTTCGATGCATACCTCCCAGAGAAAAACTCTGGGAGGGCACGTCGCTCAATGTCATGAACGCCGTTCATCTGGAACCATTTCGCGAAGGACGGCATAAAGACACCGTTACCCAGCGGAATTCTCGTTGGTTGACTGTTTTGATCACGACTTCTATCAGCCCTGGAACTTTCGTTTTCGGTGTTACCCTCATCCACAACTTCGTCGCTTGTGGCACCTGATTGTTCAGATTTCGGATTCAGGGAATTTCTCCGTGACTTGCCGTGCTTCGATGTTCCCTGGGACTTTTCCCGTGAGTTCTGGTCACTATCAATGGAAGGAAGTCCCACCATTCGAAACCCTTCGACGTCTCGTTCGCCTTCCAATGCTTTTTCCTTCGATATACGAAGTTTCAGCAGGACCTTTGAAACACCTCCGGGACCAGGTAAGCACGATATATCAATGGGGGGACGTCCAACGAAATCGTTAAAGTTCATGGGCATCTCATAATCGAGCTCATTCATCCACTCATTGAAGTTTTCCATATCCCTCACCCACCGTGCTTGAAGGTGCCACTGATCATTTTTACTTCTTCTTGCCGGTGAGAACACGTGACCGAGAACTTCATCTTTCGGGACCCAGTCGTCGTACGAATCTGGATGAAAGAACCAGTGTACATAGCATTCATCGTCGCCGCCAAATTTTTCTCGCTTGAGCAGCCGCACGAGGACTTGCCCATCGGTTTGGTGCTCACGAGTGCCAGCGGGATCTGGATAGATGACATGAGTCGCCACGTCTGGATTCGAAAGAATTGCTGCTCCATGCCTATGCAGGACGGTACGGATTCGTTCAGCTTCTCTTTCTGGAATGGAAGTAGAGATGAATGCTTTTACAACTGACGTGTGGTTTGAAGTTTTTAGCCGTCTTTCCAAGGTCAGAAGTAGCTCAGTAAAGAGATCTTGCTTTGACTCATTCAGAAAATCGAAGTGAGCAATATTTCGCTCGGATGCGAACTCGAAGCATGTGTCCAGGATGCAATGAACCGAACCACCTTCCGAAAAATCGCCAAAAAGACGGGCCGGAATTAATGATAGTTTCTTCCGCGTCTCATCGGGGGCTTCAGCGCCGAAGTTGTAGTCCATGAACTCCCGAAGTTCGGCGATCAACAGGGCGAGTCGCTCGGGTGAGCATTTGCTAGCGGCCATGCCCCTTCGTCGAAATGCTTCGGAGAGTTTGGTGTACAATGCCGCAATGTTCCGTTTCTTCACAGAGTGCGCGTCCTGAAGGCCGCATCTTGGTCGATACACCTTTATCGACGCTGCCCATGGTCCCATTACGAATGGCGGAAGCGGCTTCAGCTCTTAAACCAGCGCTTGAGGAAGAATGAGCGAAGTTGACATGAATGTTCCGCATTCGGGCACGAGCCCCTTCGTGCTCGTGCCATGCTGGTGAGTTACTCACGGCATAGCCCGCGAGAGATCTAAAATGGCCCCACTTCAGCTGTGCTACTTCGCTTCGCGCGTTTTCCTGAAGGCTACTGAAGTTCTCAAGCTGGAGGTTGACGTCAGCGTTGTAATTCGTGTACACCCAGCCATGCAATAGAGGTACACAGCTTACACAAGTACATTACACTATAAGTTGACGCGGCTAAGTACTCGTGATCCACAAGTCGTGATCCTCTGCTCGCGAAACCGGCAAGTTACAAGTAGCGCAAGTACGAAATATGCGAACGTCTCCCCGGAACAGACATTTCTCTCTCTGCTTGTTGGCGAAGAGTGCTTTCACGAAACCACTTCCCAAGATCATTACTCGGAACAAGAGACGTATGTTCAAAAGAGCATGAAGCTGTCGTGTATCACGAGAGGAGCAGTTTAAGGTTGCGTTGTGAAGATTTTTGAAGGCGTATTCGAAAGCTCAAGAAAGAAATACGCACTTACAGCATGGAGGAACTGAACCAACTTCGTCACCTGTCGCTCGTGGCTAGAATTTGCAATGAAATAGAGAACCACCTTGGCGTGAAAGACAAAACCTTGGCGGAGTTTCTCATCGACCTTGCGAAACAAAGCGCCGATCACCTCGCATTTCGGGCCGCAGTGGCGAACCAGTGTGGTGGAGAGGCGCTCCCCGACGCACTTACTTCATCAATTTTTCGTTCAGTTCCTCACATTTTGGGGCGAAAGCCTTCTGTTTCAAAAAAGCGACCTCGTCCCGAGTCATCGAGCACGAGAGAGAGACAATCCAGGTCTCTTGATGGCAGTTCCACCCGGAGTGTTGTCGTAGAGGAAGACAGCACCGCTGGATTCCTCGGATCAGGAATAAATGCTTCGGATGTGCTCGCTCGTTCCTATCGAGAAAATGAGGCCATACTTTCGAAACTTGATAGACGAGAAGTCGCATTCCGAGCAAATGATAGTCGAAACGACAGAGGGCATAGAGCTCAAAACGATCGCCGAAGTCCAACATTTCAAGCCTCTGGTTCCGATATTCGTCCTGGGGCGATCATACATGGTCGTGTCACCAACGTGCGGCCATGGGGTGCGTTTGTTTCTTTAGGCGACAATCGAAGCGCTGAAGAAGGTCTTGTCCACGTCTCTCAAATGAGTCAATCTGGGGAACGTGTATCACATCCTTCAGAGATTCTCTCACGCGGAAAGCTCGTGTTCGTAAAAGTTATAACTGCTGAACGAAATCGTATTAGCCTATCAATGCGTGGTATTGATCAGAATGATGGCAAAGACGTTAATGCTGCCAAGTATTCCGCGGTAAATAGAAGTCGGGGGGTCGAACAGCCTGTAGCAGACGTGGAGGCCGAAAGATACCGCATGCACCGATTGGCAACGAGACGACCTAGTGAAAGAGAAGATCTCGTTAGTGGGATCCCAAAAACTTTCTTGCAGGAGAGGGGGAACGGATTTGAGCGCGGTGGGCGAATGAAGCGAAAGCTTCCAGAGACGGAGCAATGGGAATTGACACAGTTGGCCAAGATATTGCCTCCCAAGGACCTCAAAAAGCATCTAAGGATGATGGCAGCATCTGATCCTGATGGAGATCATGAAAAAGATGGCGATGGTCTTGCCGTGCTGATGGGTGATGAGGGTGAAGAAGAGGTTGCAGACGTAGAAATCGAACTCAATGAAGACGACCCAGCCTTTCTTCAGAGCTCAGAAACTGGTATAGGAGTGTCAAGAACACAGCCCTTGTCACCAGTTCGAATTGTCAAGAATCCAGATGGATCTCTGCAAAGAGCAGCAATGACACAGTCAGCTCTTGCGAAAGAAAGAAGGGAAGTAAGAGATCAGCAACGTGCCGCGTTGGAAAACGAGATGCCAACGGATTTGAACTTAGCATGGGAAGACCCAATGTCTCGGGAACGGCATGTTGCTGCGGAATTGAGAGGAACGATTGCTGGAAGGTCGCAAATCCCAGAATGGAAACGCAAGGCCATGGGCTCCACTCCAAGTTTTGGATTCGCCAAACCAGTTGACAAGACTATAGCGGAACAAAGGGCATCCTTACCTATTGCGAAACTCAAAACTCAGTTACTAGCAGCCGTAGAAGCGAACCAAGTATTGGTAGTCGTCGGCGAAACTGGCTCTGGAAAGTCTACTCAAATGACTCAGTATCTCGCAGATGCAGGGTACGTGAAGGGCGGGAAGCGTATTGGCTGCACACAGCCTAGACGAGTGGCTGCAATGTCAGTGGCAAAAAGAGTGGCAGAGGAAAGGGGGTGTCGTCTAGGGGAAGAAGTGGGTTATTCTATTAGATTTGAGGACTGTACCGCTCCGGAGACGCAAATTAAGTATATGACGGACGGAATGCTGTTGCGGGAAGTTCTTACAGATTCAGATCTTAATCAGTACTCGGTGATTATGTTGGATGAAGCTCATGAGAGGACTATTGCAACAGACGTACTATTCGGATTACTGAAGGATTGTGTCAATCGCAGGAAGGAATTGAAGGTTATAGTCACTTCGGCAACCTTAGATGCGGAGAAGTTCTCGTCGTACTTCTTCAATTGTGATATATTCACCATTCCCGGGCGACTGTTCCCAGTCGAAGTACTGTTTTCGAAAGAGCCTGTTTTCGATTACCTCGAGGAAGCCTTGCTTACTGTCACCAAAATTCATATGGAGGAACCGGCGGGCGATATTCTTCTTTTCTTGACTGGACAAGAGGAGATTGACACAGCGGCAGAGATTCTCTTTGAACGCATGAAAGCAATGCCGGCAAAGACGCCGGAACTCATCATCCTCCCAGTGTATTCAGCTCTTCCTAGTGAGATGCAGACTCGAATTTTTGATCCTGCTCCGCCAGGCTCCCGAAAGTGCGTAATCGCCACGAATATCGCAGAAGCGAGTCTTACAATCGATGGAATATATTATGTCGTGGACCCAGGCTTTGCGAAACAGAAGGTCTACAATCCGAAGCTGGGAATGGACTCACTGGTTGTTGCACCGATATCTCAAGCATCTGCAAGGCAAAGGAGGGGCAGAGCAGGTCGAACTGGCCCTGGAAAGTGCTTTTGTTTGTATACTGAATACGCGTACATGAACGAGATGTTGCCAACCTCAGTTCCGGAGTTGCAGCGAAGCAATCTCGCACACACGGTGCTCACTCTGAAAGCTATGGGTATCAATGATCTTTTGACTTTTGACTTTATGGATCCACCCCCTGCCCCTTATCTTATATCAGCAATGGAGCGCCTCTATTCTCTAGGTGCGCTTGACGAAGAAGGCCTATTGACAAAGCTTGGCAGGATGATGTCTCAGTTCCCACTGGATCCTATGCTAAGCAAAATGCTTTTGGCAAGCGTTGATTTGGGATGCGGCGAAGAGATACTGACTATCGTCGCGATGCTTGGAGTGCAAAGTGTGTTTTACCGCCCAAAAGAAAAACAAGGTCAGGCCGACCAGAAGAAGTCGAAATTCCATCAACCTGAAGGTGATCATCTTACTCTCCTCACTGTGTACAATTCATGGAAGAACAATCGGTTTTCTAGTCCATGGTGCTATGACAATTTTGTTCAGGCGAGGTCTCTTAAGCGCGCTCAAGATGTTCGAAAACAGTTGGTAACTATTATGGATAGATTCAAGTTGGATATTTTGAACGCAGGTCGCAATTACGTGAAGATAAGGAAGGCTATCGTGTCAGGGTTTTTCGTTCATGCTGCAAAGAAGGACCCTCAAGAAGGGTATCGAACTCTGGTGGATGGCCAACAAGTGTTTATTCACCCCTCGTCCTCTCTGTTTCATGCACAGCCAGAATGGGTTATCTATCACGAAGTGGTTCTCACAACAAAGGAATACATGAGGGAAGTGATGGCCATTGAAGGAAACTGGTTGGTAGAGTTAGCCCCTAGATTCTTCCGAACGGGCGATCCTCATAAGTTGTCGCGCCGGAAACGGAGGGAAAAGATAGAGCCATTATTTGATAAGTACGCCCAACGTCCAGACGATTGGAGGTTAAGCAAAAGGAAGCGGGTATAAGCATAGCTGTTTGTATACAAGTAGCGTCGTGAGTACAACTGTGTAGATTCCTCCAAAAACAAAACAGGTCATCCTTGTCGTTGTACAGAATGCATTCATCGCATGAACCCGTCGACCCTCAAAGCCACTGAATCTAAAAGCAATCCGTCCAGGCGCTTTCGGTTCACATCTAACCCCGAGTTCACAAGTTCCCGAACAGCGCCCAATCCTTTCTTTGAGATTAATCTGAAGATAGACTTCTGTGCCGGAGGGACCGCCTGACTGGGTTCAGAATTGTCTTTCTTCTTCGTCTTCGAGTCAAGATAGCTCCATAGTGTGTCTACACAACGTATAGTTGTCCTCACGTCGCCTTCGCCTGAAGCCTGTTCGATTAGACGACAAAGCGAAGTGACACAGACAGCCTTCTCTTTCTCGGCCAGTTTAAGACAAGCCCAAAAGGCAATCTTCGCCTCTTCTGGTTTACCCAGACGCAACGCTAATTCACCTCTTCTCATCCAATCCGCATATGGTCGCTTCGTTTCTTTGACTATTTCATCAGCAGTACGCTGAAATGTGTGTTCCGACTCCTGGGCTTCAACGTCTCTGGTCGCGGCCCCCGGTTCGCCATCAACGTCCGATGTTGCAGAGGAAGTTGGGAACGAGGACTCAGTGGAGTGTTGTTGTTCTTCGGCATTCCACATCGCCATTGCTTTGAGATCATGATACATATTTGTGACCAGGTAATCCAACCACGGTTTGCAAACCTTTTTGCCGGTCTTTTCGAGTGTTTTTTTCCGTGCTTCTACACTATCCATGCTTCCTGTTCCTTCTTGACCCTCATCATCCTCTGTATCATCATTTAGGGATATGGTTGTTATGCCTTGGGTTACATCGTCAGCTTCATCCTCATTGGCAGGAGCATCTTCTAAGCTTTCTTCTTCATCAGACATACTCAGGTTACCATCTTCAATGTCCTTCTCCATTACGAAGCACTGCCCTCTCACAGCTAACATTTCATCCCATGAAAGATCGTTTAGTATCTTAACGAGTACGTTATAACACCTTTTCTCCGTCGAAGTCATCAGCTTTGCCGGGAGTTCATATAGTGATTCATCGGTCTTCTCCGTGCTTAGCTGCTTTTCCTCTCGAAGACGGTCGGCCAGAACTCGCACAGCATCTGGTGCCCTTAATGCACCATCACTCGGCTTTGTAAGATTCCTTCTGTTGGGAATGAGATGTCGCAGGAATGGGTCCAAGGGCGGAGTGGGCACGTCTGCGTCGTTTAGGAACTCAAAAGATTTTGTGTGTTCCTTGATATCAACGTATATATCGGCAAGCAAGATACAGGCGTCAAGGTCGTCCTTCGCGGTGGTCGCGGCAGCTTTCGCAGCTTCCAGAGCTTTTGATATGTCACCTTTTGTTCTAAGTATATTAGCTCGTTCCATCCACGCAAGGTGGCTTTCCTGACTCTGACCAAGGACTTGGTCCACAATCTCGTCTGCTTTCTCTAAATCACCTCTCAATCGAGCCGCAGTGGCCGCGTAAACCGCAAAATCTTTGTCCACCTCGCACAAGCTTTCGTCGTTAAAGAATTCAATTGCGGTCTCGTAGAGCGCAGATTGAATGAAGTGATCACGAATGGTAACAGCTATTCTAGACTTTGCTGGAGAGGACGTTTCCTGTTCTGAATCATCACGTCCAGAAAGATGCCAACGTGCGCAACTTTCTTTTGCAGCATCAATAAATGCAGCATCGACTCCCAGCGATGGGGGAGATATGACGCGAAGACAAGGGTACAAGGGCTTTTCTCCACTCGATGACATATCACGAACAACTGAACTCACAAGCAATTCCTGCCAGATAGAGTCATTGAGCTCGACATTGTTACCGGCACCATCGACCGCACTGGCTGTTGTGCTTCCCGGGAAATCAACATGAACCTTGATATCAAGTTTGGAAACGATGTTAAACGCAACAAAAGTGGCGGACACGATTTCCCATCCGCCAGCCGAAACCCAAGGCAATGGATCAAGCCCATTGTTTCGCACAATGTCGACAATGTAAGCAGATATGCTGGCAACGCTAGACGGCTGCGCGCCCCGAACAAAGTGGTAGTAGCCGTAGATCTTGTCCGCGCCTACAACGGGAACGTAGCGTTTTCGCAAATACACCATGTCCGGAGGCCCCATCGGGGGAAACTTGTGGACGAGATGAGCACGGGCTGCGAGCGCATCGGACAAGGATTCGGCGGAGATATCCGGGTGAGGCTTGTCGCTCACCTCCTGAATTCCGACCAAAGGCTCGGCTCTTGATGCAGACGGCATGTTGGGGACGCTGGAGGCGCGGGTAGGGTGGAACAGGCGGTGTGGAAGACAAACAAAAGTTTGAAAATACGGGAGGCGGGAAACTCAACACAAGCGTGGAAGGGGAGAACGATTATGAGCGCTACGAAGTTGGGACCATCATCCGGCACATGGCGAGCGAGAAGGCAACGGAGCTGAAGTGGGTGACCGACAGGTTGCTTCGACGGAGGTGACGGGGCCAGAAGGGCAATATCGGGCGACGTCGGGCGAGCGAGAGGTGAAGGTGGGAGAGTGGTAAATCCCGAACACGTCGATAATTGTTCTGCTTGACGGATGTCGCGGCACGTTTCGGTACTTTTGGTACAAGTCAAAACGGCTGCTCCGCGCGCTGGCGGGGACTTACAATCGGCTGCCACCATGACGGCTTTCAGTGACATTGCGCCACGGCCACATGTCGGCGACATGATGTCGCAGTGTGCCATCCAGCAAGACGCTGCTCAGCGCGTAAAGCGCGTTTGGTAGCCCACGGACACTCGGCGGCTACCGCGCACGGCGGCACGCCAATTTTTCGCGGAGTTGTAAAATTCGAATTCAAAACGTAAATGTGGCTTGCTGCGTGGAGTGCACGCCGTGGACGCAGCGCGCGACACTGGCGCCCCGCCGCTACAGAGCGGGGGCGGTCCGCCGGACCGGCGTGCCGCCTTAATTCAGGTAAAGGGCGCGCGGCGCCGTTGCGCGGAATCGAAAGAGTGGGCGGCGGTATCTATCTTATGGTATCTAGGATGTAGAATCTATAGATATGACAGACTGACAGAGCGGCAGCAGCTGACGCGAAGAGGCGCGATTCAGCGTGCGTTCTCCGTGCGTTGAGCGTGTGTGAAGCGCCGTATCTGTTTGCTGCAGTTTGCTGTATCTGTTTAGCCGGCGCACACGCGGGAAGACGCCCGCATCACGTGGCGCGGACGGCAGCCGCGCGCGCCGCTCGCGACAAACGCTTCCACACAGATCACAAGAGGCGCACGCGTGTCCACGCGCCGGCGGCGCGCCCCGAACGGGCACGCGGCCGCGCGCGGTGGAAGCGCGCGCGCGCGCGACGGCCGGCGGCGCGCGGCCCGCGGGGCGCGCAGCGCGCGGCGGCGCGCGCGCTTCGCGACCGCTGCGCGCGCGCGCGCGCGCGCGGCGCGGCGAGACCGTTCGCACGCGCGTGGCGGCGGCGTGGCGCGGTTTGTAAATTGGGCGTAAAAAGTGGCGCCCGCTGCACGCGGCGCGCGCAGGCGCGTCGCTCTCCCCCACATTGATTTGAGCCGAATGTACGCATCTACTGCGCGCAAACAGTCGCGCGCGCCCTTCGTTTTCGCGTGCCTCGCCTTCTGTACCTCGCCTCGCGCCGCGCTTCGTTCGACGCTCTGCGCAGCACGCCGACGCCGCGCGCCTTGAGATTCGCTTTGCTTCGGCCGTCAACGCCGCGCCGTCCGCCGCGACCGCTCGCGCTTTCGAGGCTGCGCGCGCTGCCCCGCGCGCGTTCTCGCGCGCCATCGCTGTCAAACGTTCATCTCGTCCCATCTCCTCCGCGCCCCCATTCGCCCCGCCACACATTTAAGCTGCCTCCCATTTTGTAATCAACTCTCAATTTCTGTTCAATTCCACCCGCATTCATAAAACCGCAGTCTCGCTGTTTGTCGGCAAACATGGAAGACGCACCGCTCCCCGCCGACGCCCTACCAGCTCAGCACCAGCCGCTGGCCCCTCAGCACGCCCACCAACCCACCCCATCTGCCGCAAAGCCAGCCCCGTCCGCCGCCGAGCAGCCCGTGCCCGACGAGCAGTCTGCTAACCAACCTTCGCAAAACAATGTCAGTTCGCTCGCGTCAACGCAGTCGCAGCCCGTCATCATGCAACCCGACGTGGAGCACAGTGCCCCCGCGGAGCCGTCGCCCCCGCTTCAACCAGAACAAAGACCACAGTCCTCCGAGCCGCCCGTCGCTTCGGAGCCCCTTTCTCAGCCGCAAGCGACACAGCATCAGCAACCCATAGCCGCATCAACAGCCATCCCAACCAGCACACAAATCATCACCTCCTCTGAGATGGGAAACGTATCCTCCGCCGTTGCACACGCGTCTATTCCGACTGCCACTCAGATTGCCGCGCAAACGCTCACCGCCGCCACCGCCGCCGCTACTGCAGCCGTAAAGGAAGAACTTCCAGCATTCATCGCCACCTCTGGTGCCTATCACCACAACCCACCGGACGCGCTCAAGCAACAAAACACGCAAAGTGCACCCGATCCCACCTTTACCGAAGCCGCTCACATTGAATCTGCCGCCATTCTGAACAACGTCATAGGTGACGAAGCCCACAGTATTATTACGTCAGCTCCCCAGACCCACCAACGGCTTGTTGCGCAAGAAACCTCTGGAAACATGTTGCAATCTTTCCAAGAAGCATCTGACGCAGCTCCGATACCGCCAACCGACCCTTCGCAACAGCCAATGCATGCCGCTCCCGAAAACTTCAATCAGCAAACAGACCCCGCTTTGCGAGAGGAGCCTCAGCATACTTCTGCGCCGTTTGAAACAAACCAGCCTCAAGCCCAACCACCGCACCAGATGCATATCGAAACCACTCATGCGGGGCAGGCAAACCAAAGTTACCCCCCAGCGGTTGTGCAGCCACATCCACCTATCGCAATCCCTACACCACAGATTCACATCCCAACGCGTATAACAAACCCGGTGGTATCTGCAGCTCTCAATGGCACGCTTCCGAAAAAGCCGGCGAGAATGCCTGGCACCAAACAGTGTCCGGCATGTCATAGCACCATAGCAGCTGCACTAGCAAAGTGTGTCAAATGTCCGCATGTATTCCGCGAGAAGAAGGAGAAGGTGAAAAGATCTGGCAAACGCGGTAAGAAAAACTGCCCCAAATGCAATTTCGAGAACCCGTCAGCGTGCAGCTCTTGCAAAAAATGCAACCATATATTCCGGTTGAAGCTAATAGAGAAGTACAAGCAAATGAGACCTCGTGCGACAGGAGCAACTTCTTCCGCTGCCATGGCTGTTAGGGCGCAGACGGTCACAGCGTCTCTCGGGTTGCCCCAGGTGCAGAGCTCAAACGCGCCCGCAGTTTCAACTGTTCCGCTTCCGGCAGGTGTAGCTTCGTTCCCTGGCTCAATTACTCCGGCAATACATGCCTCTCATGCAGTGTCTGTTATTCCTCCGTTCAGTCAGCATCAGATAACTATACATCCTCATACACACAACGTGCATTCGACTGGCGTTTCGCAGGTGCATCCAATTCCGCAGCATCCAGTGCAACAGCATCAGCCTCATCAACAACTGTGAATAATTGAGTGAGGTGGTGAAATGAACATGAGTGGAGATGTGTCGTATTACTCTCCTGGAGAGGGACGGTTAGTTTGCCGGTGGTGGATGGAGCCGTTTGTATGATGTGGTTGTTACGACACCACCTGATGATATTTGTGAAGCGCAGGCTCACTTTGCGAAAACAAAAATTCTCTAACTTTCTCGGACGTCCTAGTGCTTGTGAACCAGCTTTGCGACAGCGGCTTCTTTGGCTGTGAAGGAAAAACAAGTGTTATACTCATAATGCGGGTAACTGTGGTAGGATATTTGCTGCTAACTTTCTGTATTTAAGAGTTGTGCGTGAATGCTTCATATTGTACAGGCATTGTGACCAAGAACTGGAGTTATAATGATCTACATTCGCATTACACTACTCTTTTAACTGTTCCAAAGACCAAGAGTAAATGATGCAAAGTTATGGTTGTAATCGCTGCTTCTCCCACTGCAGAGTGGCCAGCTTATCGAGAGAACACTGCCCGACAGGTGGCACGGTGCGTTCGAAAACGATTCTGTCATGCAATCTAGCGGAACGGCCTTTCCAAAACTCTATGCGATCAGGGACGAGTCGGTAGCCACCCCAATGTGACGGCCTGTGGATGGGGCGAATCAATTCGCCGTTTTGATTGAGATGGGCGGATTGAAGCTCGTCCCATCGCCTCTCCATGGTTTGCCGACTGTCAAGAGTGCGGCTCTGATCACTAGCAACGGCGCCAAGCCGACTGCTTGGCGGTCGACTGTGGAAGTAGGCATCCGACTCTTCGGGCGATACGCGTAATACTTCCCCTTCGATGCGGACGGAGCGTTCCATTGATGGCCACCAAAAGGTGAGGCAGGCGAAAGGATTCTGCTTTAGCTGCGACGCCTTTCGGCTTTGATAGTTTGTGTACCAGACGAAACCAGTTTGATCAAAGGCTTTCAGTAGCACCATTCGAGCGGAAGGTCGCCCAGCATCATCAGCTGTGGAGAGACACATGGCGTTCGGTTCCGGCTCTTTTGCATGCTGTGCCTGCTGGAACCAGGTGGTGAAAAGTTGCACCGGGTCTTCTGGGAGGTTGGCTTCCTCTAGGGGCTGCTGGGAGTAGTTGACTCTGAGGTCCGCCACGGAGGGCGCGGTGGCGACGCTGGTAACAGTGGTACAAACAGACTTCTGCAGTTTCTGCGTCGAACAGATGCACGGCTTCGTCATGGTGGAAGGGAGGCGGCGAAAGTTGGTTCGAAGGCTGTGATGTAGAAACGCGGTGACGGTGGACGCCATGTGCCAAAGAGGCAGGAGGGAGGCCCAGGGCCGACGTCGGGGGTCTTTTATCGTGATGCAGGTGCTTCAAACTTGGAAGCTGCCTCTATATCTCTCACGAATTTGGAATGACAGAACTGTGGATCACATCGATCGCAGGCGATCATTCGTGCGGCGCACGGACGCCCGGAAACTCCGTTGGCTCGGGCAAAACGCGTCCAATCACATCGCGCACAACTGCGGCGGTGTACACCGATGCCACGCGCAACACTTGTCGGGCCTCGACAACACGCGCCAGTGGGAGCACACGTCAGCGCAGGTGCGCCACGGGCCGCGGTCCACGGCCATTGCGAAATTGCCGAGGTAGCGCGTTGAGCAGCGAGATTGCGCGGCTGCCGCCGCTGTGAACGGGTCCATCGTCCGGCATCTCCGATTCGGAAGATTCGTTGTGTGCCACCGCTTTCCTACTACCAAGCCACCACCAAGGTACATTTGTTGCGTATCCGACCAATTTGGAGAACGTTTCGTCGTTACGCTCCGTGCGTAGTGCGCTCGTACCCGCCTCGTCATGACCGATCCCGCCGCGTCGTCAGCCGCTCCGTCACAGCCTTCTCCGTTCTATGCTGTCTATCTTGCCGCTGGACTAAGTTCTCGGTTTGGGTATCGTATCAAGTGCTTGCAACCCGTTGGTCGATGTGGAGAAACGTTGCTAGAACTTTCAGTGCGTCAGTTATTGAATCAATCTGTATCAGCCATTGTTATCATTGTTTCTGATGCTACCTATAAACCAATCCATGACGTTGTCGCAGATAACTTTATGGGATTACCAGTTCGTTATGCATTCCAAGTCACTCCTCCGTATCGAAAGAAACCGCTGGGCACAGTAGCTGCGTTGTTGTCGGCCAAAAACCTGCTGGATAAGCCTTTTATTGTACTGAATGGAGATACGTTATACGGCCATTCTGCGCTCGAACGTGTTTGTACTCATATCAAATTCAAGGACACGCCTTGTATGCCAGGGTACCCGCTGCGTGATGTGCTGCCTCAAAAGGGCAAGGTCAATCGTGCCATCATATGTATTGAGGGTTCGTGTCTTACCGAGATTGTTGAACAGTACAACGTTGGCATGGATGACATTCGCTCCGGCAAATACTCGGGTGATGAACTCACGTCCATGAACATTTTTGGCTTTCAACCCTCATTTTTGCAATTCGCACAACGCAAGTTTGATGCTTGGATACAACAAAACCCAACTGACGATACCTCAGAATATATTTTATCCACCATGCTCAATGACTTACTTCCTGAACAAGGTGTGAAGACGTGTGTATATGGAGTCGAGAATTCAATACCATTGGAACTTACAAATCCTGAGGATTTCGCGTATGTGCGCAATAACCTTGACCTTGTTGGATTGTAGCATGTTGGCACCGGTTGTGAACAGAGTGAACTGTGCAAAACACATGCGCGTTGACGATCAACCCTCAAATACTGTTTTTGGACATGCTCACCGTGTGATACCTCTCTCAACACTCGATACTAACACCACGTCATAATCCACATATATAAAGAAAAGTTCACCACGGACAAAAACTAATCTGTTTTCATCGCCTTCTATTCTTTCGAGTCTTCCATTCCTTTTTGGGAATAACGGCAGATTCTAAATCATCAGACGACGATTCACTGTCGGACTGAAGAAGTTTCTCCACAACCATCTTGTTATCTTCATTCATCACAACGTCTTTTTGTTCCTTCACTTCTTTGAATTCATTCTTCCCGAAAACGCTGTCCACAATATCGCCGTCCGCAGCTGGTCGGGAACGACGATTCGCTTCAATTGTGTCGAGGTCCGGCGGTTCCATGTCTAGCACGGGCGTTGCATTCCATGTAGAAGCGTTCTCAGCAACCTGGTCACGCTCACGGTGCTTGTTCACCAACATTGCGACGGGTTCCGGATCTACCAGCATCGGTCGCACTGTGGAAACAGGATGCTGAGCAGACGCGTCATTAAGGGCTGCCTTCAGCACACCGGTAAGCTCCCGAGCGCGGTTTGCAGCCAGATTCGTGCATTCATCAAAGCTTTCCAGATGCATTGGTAGTCCCCCCGCTTTATACACCCCACATACCTCGCCTTGTGAATTGAATGCAAATGATATAGAGCCACTTGAAGCAAGCTCTTCCACCTTCACCGGGTCGAGTACAACTGTGTCGGGAGCATACGGTTTTCCTGCGCCAAAGAGAGCGAATGTCATGGACAGTGGGACATGATGAATAGGAAGAGGGACAGGTTCTCGTTCATCTAACGAATAAATGCGAACTTCTTTTCCGGTAACATTCACGTCGGGACGTCGGGCGTGCATCAAAGATGCCATCACGGCGAGCATGCAAACATCCGTACAGTTTCCATCGTCATTTATAATATCGACATCAACACGAACACTCCAAACTTTTACACCGGCTAAGATACAAAGAGCTTCGGTATCAACACACCGAGAATCGCGAATAAAGCTTTCAATGCAAATTCTGGTCTCAAGGAAGGCACCCGAGTTACGATAGAGGGAATCCCGAGCAGCAGGTTCAGATGCTGTAGGTGAGAGCTGAACTGATATAGATATGCTGCCATCCGATGAGCGATCTGGTGGTGGCGTTATCGCGTCAATTGTTGTGGAAGCCACTGCTCGAGTACCGTCAAATGATACTTCTGCAAAACCCCACGTCGGACCTAAAGATATGTTTGCTTTGCGAGCCTCAGAGTTTCGGCGGCCATCGGATCTGCAGTTCGCATTGACGCAGTCGGTAGTGAAGCTCTTTTCGGAGAGAGATATAAGCTCTTCTTTCATTTTGTGTCCCCATGGACTTTGCCGCCTTGATAATGAGAGAGGTGCTGTACCTGGGAATCCAATCGATGCCGCTCGCCACAATTGTTGCTCCTGACACCGTATCCTATAGATGCACACTTCAGACGAGAGTGATTATGGATTACGTACCTGAGAATGACGGTATAGCCTCAACAAATCTTTGCTGAAGAGCACCAAATCCCTTCGTGCCTTATGATGCATGGCAGACGGTGACAATGATCAAGCAGTTTTCCCTTTTTTCAAAGCTTTTCAGCACTTTCAAAGTTTCAAGTTTCAACTCAAAGATTTCGCATGTCCCAAGGCCTTGGGATTGTCTGTTCTCTTTGCAAAGTATAGCAAAGAGTCTATGCTTCACTCTCTCGTTCGCACGGTCTTTGGTCAATATATCTCTGGTTAACTGTTCGAGCTCCCTGTCGTGCTCGTATCTCGCCCTAAGATTGTAGCTGGGTCTCGAAATCGCAAGGAATCATGTCAACAGAAGTGGACACAGATGTGAAGGAGCAGAACAAGGTGCGAGCGAAAGCATCTGGCGATTTGGACAAAGTCACTGACTATGTGGAGGAAAGGGAAATGGACGCCACGAAAGTGGCAGACTCAATGAGGGCCATGTTAGGTAACGCGTCCTCGACCAAAAAGTCCGCTGTTGAAAAGGAGTTGATAAACGTCAAGATTCAACAGTCGGACATTCAAATCATTGTGGATGAACTGGATCTGGATCCAAAGGATGCCGAAAAGGCGTTGAGAAAGGCACGTGGTGATGTGGTCAAGGCATTGTGCGATCTGGTGCGATAGAGTTTCTTTACGCAAAAGAATGCAATGGACTTATGATGATGACAAAAGTTAAAAGAGATTGAAACTGCGCATCTTGTGTAGTACACAATGTGTACCGTCTTATCTACACTTCTGTTCAGCTATTACTTTTCGGCGAGCGCTTCTTGTATTTCGCTGGTTTCAGAAGTTGGCTTTATACCAAAAGAATCAAGTTTCTGAATGATTTTCTTCCAGTCATAGTCCTTTCAAGCAGCCACACAAAAGAAAATGCTTAGTCAGACAGGGTTTTGAACATGTACATAAAAAAACAAAGCAACAAACTTACGTCCAAGTCAATCTCAGAGACCTCCTTATCGTCTTCATAAAGGTGTAAGACAGGGCTTTCGCCCATGATAAAGTCTATTTGCAACGCGGGTTTGAAGTGTTCAGCGTGTTCATACACAAACTTCTTCACGGAAGGAAGCCTATTGAGTCGGCACCTGGGACAGGTAACAATTTTTGCCGTTCGTTTCACGCCATCGGCTCCAGGCTGTACAGTGAGATGTTCAGAAGCAGCTATTTCAGCGTTTACAGGTGATGCTTGCTTGTCACCCGCATTAACTTCAAGACTTGGTTTGAGAATCGTCACTGATTTTGCTCCGTTTCCTTGTGATAAAAAGATTGCGCAACAAGTTATAGCGAGGATTACGATGGTGAACAGACGCCCCTGACGGGTGGATGTGAGACGACCTACGCCTCGAGTGACGTTGAGAGTCATGGTGATTTGTTTGGTTGCCAGAAAGAGACGTTTGCTTGCCAGGAGGGGCTGAAATTCTGATTCGAACTTGAGCTTCTTCTCAGCTGACAAACCTGAAGGTTCAGCCCGCACGTTTGATGTGGAGCGCACTCACTTTGTGGTTGAACGCTTTCTGCGTCTGCGGCATGCGTCCTGCTTCAGTGCCAAGGTTGAGAGAGAGAGAGACGTTTGTTCAAGATTTGTGACTTGAACTCACCACTGCAGAATTTCTTCCTAAGAAACCCTTACTACGAACCTTCCGGCCAATTTTGTCAAATGTAAAATTAATGTAGAACATGCCACTCCGTCAGGCAGGGTGATTGATTCGCTGTCAGGATCGCCTCTCAAAGTGTTGACCAATTGAAGCAACAGGCTCAAGAGGTCGAGACGCCCAAACATTCATTTGTCCTCTGGCTCCGATTTCAGGGACGAATTTCTAGGGGGAACAAAGAAGCATGAATGAGGAAAAAGTTCCTTGGAGGGTAGGTTTAATCTATGCAAAAACGATATCGGATTTTGATCCGAAGATACATCTGAGCTGTCGTAGTTGTTGTAAAGCCCTAAGAAGAATTCTAACACGAAAGAATAGCACATGGTCTTTTCAAAGTCGAGTCAGATCCTGTTTGAGAACAGGCACGCCAACCAAGGCATGGGACGCACACCATCGCACACGGTCATTCGTCAATATACATCGGGTGCATCGCGCGCGATAAACAAACCACGCAGCGAAGATGCATACAGCGACGAAGAGCTCAGCGACTACGTCCATAGATCATCACTCTCGACAAGCAAAGCGCTACACCGACAAGACTCGCTCCGATACGCGAAGAAAGGAGTCCTTGTGCCGTTTAGGGGCTTTGAAGTACAGGGAGATATTAAACCTTGGGGTCCCGCATAGACGCGACGGGCCCCTCATTTGGCTTCGGAAGCGCTCGCGTGCTTGCGCGCTTGATTAGATGCCATCTTCACGATATCCGGTGGCATCGACGGTGCGATACTTCTTGGAGTGGAGGAATTGCTCCTGAAGAAGGACTGCTGTTGCAGAATTCAGTCAGGACGTGAAGTGCCAGTAGTCATGCTTTAAACCGCAGACGACCTGAGACCAATTTCGCGGAGGATGATGAACAAAAGAGAGAGTGGTTCGTATATTGCCGGCGAAAGAACGGTCGATGAAATCCACATTGCAAACAGATGGCTCCCGTTCGTACAGGGCGACGGCGGCGAGTCTCTATTGATATGCATGCTCGAAAAAAGGGTGAAAACTTTCATTTGTTTTCTTTAGCACGGCGCTTTTCAAGTGCCACTCACCTATTCCATCCCCCATCGTTGATTGCCGTCGACGAAGTTCCCGACCAGGCATATTGAGGTTCCTCCGGAACGAAGACACACCGAAGTCGCTTGCAGATCATCCTCATCACGATGATGGTCATGATGATGACGGTCAGGAGCATGCAGTCCCACGAGTCGTGCGTCATGACGATAGCCATGGTGTACAATTTGTATATATTTAGGAAGATGGTAGCGTATCAATATCTTCGCATCTAGCCTTACCTGCCCCAGAGTATCTACAAAGTTTGCAGTTCTTCAGGGGCAGGACTGAGGTATCTGCCGCCACGGCAAGCAGCCTGTAAAACCGACAATCGCTGTCACTGTGAATTATCGTCGCACATGATGATCGTGTTGTGCAACGCAGCTCACCCGTCGCAAGAGAAGGGCGCAGGGTAGAACCCGCTTGGGTTGTTCCACGCAGAGTATCACATCGTTTTGCGGCTGTGCAACAGCTACTCAAATAGACAACCCTTATGTACAATGTAGCGCAAGCCAAAAGGGTTTCCCCTCTTTACTCTTCAGGTGTCATGTTAGCGGCAAATGGAACTCACACCACTGGTACAACTCTGCAACAAAAAGAATTTTCGAACCAACAACTCACTACGCCCCCAATCTAAAAGTTATCAATCCACTTCCTCCATGTTAGAGGCGGCAGCACCCTCCTCGAGCGGCGGCAACTCCTCATCATCCGCACCCTTCGTAGCATCCACTTCATCCTCATCATCGTCATCGATGCTGAGCCCCAGCTTGATCATACGGTGAATTCTGGCAGCAAAGATGTTAGGCTCATCCAGCGAAAATCCAGAAGTCAACAACGCAGTATCGAAAAGCAAGTTCACAAGATCCTTCACAGTCTTCTCGGTCTTGTCTGCGTCCACACGCTTCCTCAACTCCTTCACAATTGTGTTGGACGGGTTGATCTCCATGGTCTTTCTGGAGCTCATGTACGTCGACAGCGACGAGTCACGCAAAGCCTGCGCCTTCATGATTCGCTCCATGTTGGCAGACCATCCATATTCACCAGTTACAAGGATACAAGGAGAGTCTGACAGTCTCTCCGACACAACAACCTTCTCCACCTTGTCGCCAAGGTGCTCCTTAATCACAGTGCACAATTGTTCGCACGCCTTCTTCTCCTCCTCGCGCTTCTTCTTCTCCTCGTCTGTCTCCTCCAGCTCCATGCCCTCCTTGGAGGCGCACACAAGCTTCTTGCCATCGAACTCCTTCAACTGCTGCACGCAGTACTCATCGATGGGCTCAACCATGAACAACACCTCAAAGCCCTTCTGCTTGAGCTTCTCCAAGAACGGCGAGTTCTCCACGGCCTTCTTGCTCTCACCAGTGATGTAGTAAATGTTCTTCTGGCCGTCCTTCATACGCTCCACGTACTCCTTGAGGCTGGTGAGCTCGTCGGGGCACTTTGTGGAGTTGTATCTCAAAAGACCAGCAAGCTTGTCTCTGTTGGTGGCGTCCTCATGGATACCAAGCTTGATGTTCTTCGAGAACTGCTCATAGAAGGTGTTGTAGTCCTCCTTGTTCTCGGACAGCTCGGTGAACAGTTCCATGCACTTCTTGACCAAGGTCTTGCGAATGACCTTCAAAATCTTGTTCTGCTGGAGCATCTCTCGGCTGAGATTGAGCGGCAGATCCTCAGAGTCCACGACACCCTTGACAAAGTTGAGGTACTCCGGAATAATGTCCTCACAGTTGTCCATGATGAACACACGCTTCACGTACAACTTGATGTTGTTGAGCTTCTTCCTCGGCTCGAACAAGTCGAACGGAGCGCGCTTGGGCACGAAGATGATGGCCTTGAACTCCAGCTGGCCTTCAAGCGAGAAGTGCTTGACGGCCAGATGCTCTTCCCAGTCGTTGGTGATGCTCTTGTAGAACGAGGCGTATTCCTCCTTGGTGACGTCCTCCGGCTTGCGGGTCCAGATGGGCTTGTTCTTGTTGAGCAGCTGCCACTCGTGCTCCTTGACCTTGATGGTCTTCTTTTTCTTCTCCTCGTCCTTTTCAGCGTCCTCGGAGATGTCCTCAACCTTGGTGTCGTCATCCTCCTTGGGCTCTTCCTCGGCCTCCTTGTCCTGCTGCTGCTGCTGCTGCTCCTCCTCCTCCTCCTCCTTGGGCTGCTCGTCTTGCTCACCTTCCACCTCCTTCTCGACCTCCTTCTCGACCAAGAGGTTGATCGGGTACTGGATGAACTCGGAGTGCTTCTTGACGAGGTCCTTGAGGCGGCGCTCCTCCAGGTACTCGAGCTGGTCGTCCTTGAGGTGGAGCACAATCCAGGTGCCCCTGGTGATGGCACTGGCCGTGTCCTTGGTGATGGTGAAGGAGCCGCCAGCCGAACTCTCCCACACGTACTGCTCGTCGTCGTTGCTCTTGGTGTGCACGACGACGTTGTCAGCCACCAGGTAACTGGAGTAGAAGCCGACACCAAACTGGCCAATCATGGAGACGTCGGCGCCCGCGGCCAGCGCCTCCATGTACTGCTTGGTTCCCGAGTTGGCGATCATGCCCAGGTTGTTGACGAGGTCGCTCTTGGTCATGCCGATTCCAGTGTCCTGCACGGTGAGGGTCTTGGCGGCCTTGTCCGGGACGATGCGGATCTCCATCTTGGCCTCGGTGTCGAGGATGGTCTGATCGGAGAGCGACTGGTAGCGCACCTTGTTGAGGGCGTCGGAGGCATTGGAAATGAGCTCGCGGAGGAAGATCTCCTTGTTGGAGTAGACGGTGTTGATGATGAGCGACATCAACTGGTTGATCTCGGCCTGAAACTCATAGGTCTCCTTCTCGGGCGCCGGGGCGGCGGCGGCGGCGGCACTAGCGTCAGCCATGTTGCAAGCGAAAAGCAAAAAAAAAAAAAAGAAGTTGGGGGGTAGTTACGAAGAAGAAAACAGGCGTGTACCGAGCGAGGGGAAGGGGAGGGTTCGTTCCGAGGGGTGGCGGAAGAAGGTGGTTGCGGAGCAGCTGGGGGGCCGGAGAGGGGTGTTTGGGGCGGCGGCGTTTATGTAGCTTTGGCGGTCGCAGCGGCGGACGACGGCGATGCAGCACGGCGGGCGCGCGGGGAGCGAGGGATCTAGCGCTTCTAGAACAGCGCGCCAGAAACAAGCAAAAATCAAGCACAGGAAGCTTCGAGAACAGGTGCGAAGCAGCGGCGGATCTAGCTTTGGCAGCGCGCCGTGGAGCGCGCGTGCGCCACGTGTGCAGCGCGCCACGGGCGCCACGTGGCGGCAGCGATGCGCGGCGACAGGCTGTCGCGGCGGCGGCGGCGGCGGCGGCGGCGGCGCGCGCGCGCGCCGACCGTTGCGGCGGCTGGCGCGCGGCGCGCGCGCTGTTGGCGGCGCGCGCGCGCACACGGGCGGCGGCGCGGTGGCGGCGGCGCTGTCGGCGCGCGCGACGCAACGCAGGGAGTCATGTTTCGCCGGCGCGGTAAGCGCGACGCTTCGCCGTCGCCGTCGCGCTCCAGCTCCAGCACCATCCACATCGACCTGACGCGCGGCTCGCCGCCGCCGCCGCCGTCGTCGCCGTCGCCGTCGCCGTCGCCGTCGCGCGGGCGCTCGCGCGCCCTCGTGGTGGAGTCGTCGTCGTCGTCGTCGCCGCCGCCCGCCTCCGCCTCGCGCCGCTCGCGCCACCACCAACAGCTGCAGCAGCAGCACCACCACCACCACCACCACCACCACGCACAGCACCTGGTGGGCGGCGGCGGCGCGGGCGAGCGGCGGTTCACGGCGGCGTTCCGGCGCGTCCACACGCAGCGCGAGCGCATCTACACGAGCGACCGCGTGCTGGAGCGGCTGACGCAGCTGGAGGAGCGGCCGTCGGCGTCGGCGCTGGCGTGGGCGATGGGCAACCTGCTGCTGGTGGTGGTGCTGCTGGCGGGCGTGGCGGTGGTGCTGCACGTGTGCCACGCGCTGTTCTGCGACGTGATGCGCAAGACGACGGCGCGCGCGCACGCGGTGCAGCGCGAGGCGGCGCAATGCCGGCAGCAGCTGCGCGCCAACCGCTGCGACGAGGCGGCGGCGGCGGCGGCGGCGGCGGCGCCCGCGCTGTGGCGGCTGTGCCTCGAGTGGCGGCAGTGCGCGCAGCGCGGCGACGCGCCGTTCCGCTACGCGTTCTCGCTGGCGGTGGTGGCGGAGATCGCGGCGGACACGCTCAACGCGTTTGCGCGCAGCGTGTCGCGCGGCGGCGCGGCGGCCGGCGGCGCGGCGGCGGCGCTGGCGCTGTGCGTGTGGTGGCTGTTATTTCGCGCGTGCGCGGCGCGCTGGCGGGCGGCGGCGCGCGACGCGCCGCTGCTGCGCGGCGAGCAGTACTGGCGGCGGCCGCCGCCGGCGGCGCGCGCGCAAGCTGCGGCGGCGGCGCGCGCGCTCGCTGGCGGGTCGAAACTGCGCGGCGCGCCGCGGCTGACGTGCGGCGGCGGCGCGCGCTGAGCTGATTCGACGCCGTCTCTGTATGCCGCGCGCGCGCGCAAGGCGGCAAGCGGCAAGCGGCAAGCGGCGCGCGCGCAAGGCGCAGGCGATTTTGGGCCACAGCTGGCGGCGCGGCCGCTGCGGCGGCGCGGCGGCGGCGCGCCTCACGTGTGCGGCTGCTCTGCTGCTGCGCTCTACCTTCATTGCCCTTCACGTGTGTGTATATATACGTGCCGTCACAGCTCGGCGGAGCTGCCGAGCTGCCGAGCCGTCGAGCTGTCGAGCGCCCGCGAGAGCGCCGCACGCCGTGCTGTGATGATGGACCACGCGCTGCTGCCGCAGCCGGCGGCGGCGGCGGCGGCGGCGGCCGGCGCGTACGCGCGCGGCGTGCCCGCGCCGCTGCACTGCGTGGCGGGCGCGGCGGGCGCGGCGGGCGCGGCGGGCGCGGCGGGCGTGCGCAGCTTGCGGCTGCCGCCGCCGCCGCCGCCGCCGCCGCCGCCGCCGCCGCCGCCGCCGCTGCTGGCGCCGCTGGCGGCGGCGGCGGCGGCGCCGGCGCCGATGATGGTGCCGCACGCGCTGTCGGACTGCCAGCTGTTCGGCGCGCCGCTGTACGCGGCGGCGGCGTGCGGGCGCGAGGAGGAGGCGGGGGGGGGGTGCGCGCAGGAGGGCGCGCTGGCGCTGGCGGAGGCGGCGGCGGCGGCCGAGCGCGCGGCGGCGGCGGCGGCGGCCGAGCGCGCGGCGGCGCTGCGGCGCGTGCGCTGCGGCGCGTGCGGGCTGCTGTTCGGCGACGGCAACTCGCTGCGGCGGCACGCGGCGCGCGCGCACGGCGGCGCGCGCGGCGGCGGCGCGACGTGCGCGCAGTGCGGCATCGGCGTGCGCAACGAGCAGAACCTGCGGCGGCACGTGGCGGTGTGCCACTCGGGCGAGCAGGCGGTGCGCTGCCGCGCGTGCGCCGCGCGCTTCGGCTCGGTGGCGGCGCTGCGGCTGCACCAGCAGCGCGTGCACCACGCGCGGCGGCGCGCGGCGGCGGCGCGGCCGCGCGCGGCGGCGGCGGCGGCGGCGGCGGCGCGCAGCTTCGTGTGCCTCACGTGCGGCGAGAGCTTCAAGTGGAAGGGCAACCTCAAGCGCCACACGGCGCTGCTGCACCTGCGGCTGCGCCCGTGGGCGTGCGCCGTGTGCGGCGCCAAGTTCGGCACCAAGAGCAACATGCGCGTGCACCTCATCACGCACGCCGCCACCTGATCATAAAGCCCCGCCCTCACTTGCCGTGCGCCAGCTCCTCCACCTCCGCCGCCGCGCGCACCCACAGCCGCGCGCCGCGCGCCACCGTCACCAGCGCGCCGCGCTCGTCGCGCACCGCGCGCACCGCCCCGCCGCCAGGCGCCGCCGCCCCCGCCGCCGCCACCAGCGCCTCCGCGCCCAGCCGCGCGGGCCCGCGCACCCAGCACTCCACCGACCGCGCGCGCCACGCGCGCCGCAGCCGCACGCGCGGCAGCGCGATCGCCGTCAGCAGCCCCCCCGCGCCGCCGCCCGCGCGCGGCTGCAGCTCGCCCACCGCGCGCCGCAGCGCCACGTGCTCCGCCTCCAGCTCGCCCGTGCTCAGCGCCTGCGCCAGCAGCACCACGCCCACCGTCGCGATCAGCACCGCGAACGACGCGCGCGTCGCCGCCGGCAGCCGCGCGCTCACGCGCCCCGTGCTGCGCCGCAGCTTGCGCACGCTGCCGTCGTCGCCGCGCAGCGCGCGCGCGTGCATGCCCACGCGCTTGAGCAGCGCGTAGATGAGCCGCATGTCGCGCGTGCGGTAGTTCTTCATGCACTCGTCGTTGTCGCACGCCAGCGGCCGCGCCAGCACCGCGTCGAACACCGCCTGCGCCGCCGACCGGTTGGAGAACGGCTCCCAGTCCTCCGTGAACACCTCCTCCGTGATCACCTCGATGTGGAACACCGCCTTGACGCGCTCGCCGCGCGCGTCCGTGCCGCGCAGCGTGCGAAACTCGCTGTCCACCTCCTGCTCGCGGAACACGTCCACGCAGTACTGCCAGATGATGAAGCCGAAGCGCCGGTCCACGTCGCGCCGCGCGCGCGCCGCGTCCGCGCCCCACCGCCCGTCCGAGCCCATGCGCGTCCACACGCAGTTGCCGCGCAGCTGCAGCCCGCTCGAGTTGCCCACCCCAAAGTCGGGCGCCGTGATGCGCTGCAGCCGCTCCGCGATGCGGAACGGCTCGTTCTGCGCCACCAGCGACGCGCCGAGCATGTCGGGCGCCAGCCGCACCACGAACGACAGCACGATCAGCACCAGCCACACCCGCGGGTGCGACGCCACCTGGTGCGCGCGCTCGCCAATGTTGCGCCCCTTGGCCTCGTTGCGGATGCACCGTTCGCGCAGCCACTGGTTCAGCGCGTTGTCGTACGTGAAGAACTTGCCGCCGCACACCTCGTAGTCGCGCTCGCCCTCGTTGATGAACGTGAACAGCTTGTCGATGATCAGCTTGGAGAGCACCGCCAGCGTGCGCACGCCCAGCGTGATGATCACGCTGTCCAGCAGCTCCATCCAGTCCTCCACTTCCCTCGCGATCAACCCCGCCGGTATCAGCGTGATGCTCACGATGAACCCCGTCACCAGCACCCACCACTTCACCTGGCTCACCACAAACTTTTCGTTCACCAGAGACGTTGGGTGAAACACCAGCTCCACATCACCGCAGTCCTCACTGTTCACCGCCGTGCTCGACATTGTATAAAAACACACACACACACACACACACACACACACACACACACACACACACACAACTGCAGTCAACACCCCTCACACTCCCCTAGTACGATTCTTACGCGTCCGCGCCTCTCCGCTTGTGCAACAGCAACAAATGACAACAACAAACAACAACAACAACAACAACAACAACAAGCTGTTTCTCTCCAAACGTGTACTCCCGAGCCTCAAACAGTCTCAACGTACCAAGGGTACCCTGATTCACCGTGCCCTCACAACGCCAAGTGAGCCTCTTGCCCCTTTTTAACTCCTCCATGTTAGCGCTATACCGCCATGAGCAAAACCCCCATAAGCGTTATAGATAAAGAGATCATCTCTTTGTCTCAATTACACATGTAACTTACCTTGCAGATATACAAATATATTCGCGTCGGTATCTCGAGCATGATCATCATCATCATCATCATGCTATTGGACGCAGCATGCCTACTGGGAACCGCAACAGAACAAACGCTACCGTTGAGCCCAGAGGGTAAGGATAGCCGTCCAGTACAGTATATCTTTATACCCGTTTGCCGTGTAAAACAAGGATAATGTATCCTGGATAAATGAGATCACCATCGGGTGCCTCATCTCCAAACTTTTGCAGCCTTATCCCTCAGTTGACTGGTAGAGTGTGCCGTGCACTTTAGTTACAGCCTGTAAAGTATACACTGAGGAGTTTCCTCCGTCAGTACCAACACGTCAACAAATTGTTGGCAATTTGAATACAACAGCCGCCATTAGTGATCGTACAGGGGTATCAGGCACGAGGGAGTGAACAACTCCGTTCTCCTCCTCCTCCCCCTCCTCCTCCTCCTCCTCCTATTCCTCTTACTGAACCGGTGGAGCTACCTTCGTAATTTCTCCTACGGGTGCATTTGCTCAACAGCCCACATTGTGGGGCCCACAACCCATGATAAAGTTGCTCAGTAGCCGTCCTACACATACAGAGTTACGACGAGCAAGCATGAGGTATCTTAGATGTTTCCGACTTTCCCTCTTCATTCAACCTCTAGTAGAGACCGGTCGGCTAAGGGGCACATCATGACAACTCCAGCCGCCAGCTGTTGGCCACCATAATGTGTAACCTGCAGTAGCAGCGTGGGCAAGTGCATGATTAAAGCCCTAGTACCACCCCACTGGATCGCGCCGACTTCTATCCCGCCTACCAGCAGTACGCCTAATCGCCTTCGTCTCTTTCTTCGCGATCACGTCCGCCATGTACTCGGCGAGCATGTACACCGAGCCCATAGGACCCGCCGATGTCGGAAGCTTCCGCAACGACGAAGAATCCACTACACGTAACCGCTTCGTCTTGCGCACCCTCAGCTCCCCGTCAAGAACGTGTCCCACCCTGCATCCGCCGACAAAGTGCCCCGCCCATCCCGCGTTGTTTCGAATCCATTCCTCGCTGATCTCGCCCCCAACAGGATCCACAATTGTCGCATTCATTCTTGCGGGAAGCTTTCGATGAATTTCTACCAGCGTCTTCAGACATCTCTCCAATCGTCTGACGTCTTTCAACCTTGTCAACAGCCCATGTTGTACGTCGGGCTTTGCAAACGGGTTTTGGTTTCGTACCCGCACAAAACCATATGAGTTGACGTTCCCGTTGCAGTTCGATGAGAGCAAAGGTATGCCCAATGCCGCCTCAGAAAAGCTCCCCGTCCCCGTTAGATACGCATTGCGTTTGTCGCGCCCATTGGCAAAGAACGAACCTTTTGCTTGTACGCCCCCTTCTCCAGCCCAAAACATACGCACCGATTCGGTCGAATTGACAAGTGTGACGTTGTTCGCAGGCTCCAATGGCACACCAGTGTACAACGACGAGATCGAGATGAAATTGCGGGACTGTGTCCTCACACCAACTCGCAGAGCAGCTCGCACCTTGATACCAGCCCGTCGTAGCACTTTCCGCGGTGCGAGACCAGAGAGCTGCAACAGCTTGGGAGATCCAAACGGCCCAGCACTGATGATCACCTCCTTCCTCGCACAAATCTCACCCTTTCTGCTCATGTTTACATCTTTGGTGTGGTAGTACTCAACGCCAGTGGCCACAAGTGGTCTGGACTCCGTAAACAAGATTTTGGAAACCGTCACTCCTTGCACCAATTTCAAGTTGTGCCTGCATGTAGTGTTGATCACCGGGGTAAGATATGCAGTGCATGAATCTCTTCTGAATCCTTTCGAATCCACAGCGAGCAGGTTCTCGAACATGTTGCGCGTATTGGAGTTGTCATCGAATGGATCAAGATTCTCAGGATAGCCTGCTTCTGCTGCTGCCTGCAGATACTCCCCGGCGTAAGAGAAACGAAGATCACCGGTCTGCGCCGCAAACTGAATTTGGTTAAAAGTGCGTTTGTAGAAAGGCTGGCTCGACGACGTGTTGAGGCCGTCAATGCCCCATTGCTCAACCGTGCCAGCCTGAGGCGCAACCCACTGCATACCATTGATTGCGCTAGAGCCACCAAGCGTATCGCCGGTGAAAAAGTCCAGCGTTCTGTTGTTCAAACCAGGATTTGGGAGCGAAACTATGGATTCAATTACTCCAGAGTTGGGGGGGCCCAAGCGTTCCACATCTGTCGTGGTGCGCGAACCAAAAACTCTTGGTGAACGGTTCGTGGAGGGCTTCTCTCAACAAGAACAAATTTGTGAGACGGAAGCGCCACACAAAGTTGAGCTGCCAAGGCACACCCTGCGGTGCCTGCGCCAACTACTGGATAATCGGCGGTGCTTGGAACTTCAAGTGCATCGGTGAAGAGGAAAGAATGAATGAAAATTACAAGAACGACGAACATGTTGAGAACGAAGGGGATGCGGTCGGGGAGTGCTAAAGCTACTCGTGGACTCTTCGAATCTATCAGGATGCAATATTGCTGCGTATTGCAATGGTGAACTGGGGTGTTATAGCAAGGTTGTAGTTACCATTGCACATGCAAATGAGGGGAGTACTAAAATAAAACACAGTTGGAGCTCAAGTGCTAGGGTAAACGTTCTCTTCTTTCTTTCCCTGTATCATTTGGGTAGCAATCCACTTTAGATACTCGTCAGGACGAATTCTCAACATCAGCTAATTGATAGTAATAAGCTCTCCAGTGATGTATCAAATTGATACATCACTGGAGAGCTTATTCAAACAGCTACAAGCTGACATGTCTCCCAGATTAATTGGTTCTAGTGTCTAGTCGACATATGGTCTCACATGAGGTCATTTGGTCTCATATGAGGTCATTTGGCCTCATATGAGATCATTTGGCCTCATATGAGGCCACTTTTCTTATTGCTATATCTTTTGCAATCTAACCGTTGAGGTATTCAAACTAAGTTTACCAGAGTCGCAAGAAACAAAGCTAACTTGGTGTCAAGCTTCGAACGCTGCTTAGATAGAAGAGAAAGGGAGATATGTGCAATTTACCTCTTTGTCTGAGTCGCTTTAAGCCCTATTAAATATGTTTTCATATTTGTTTTATACACATTAATATCTGCTACGCAAAGTTTACATTGTTTTAAAGACGAGAATCATAGCTCCTATACTACCAATTTGGCACTCTCAACTCCGATAGGAAGTATGAATGGTTTTCATTTCTTTATCGCTATAGAATCCCCATTTTTGCTCCAAGTTCCAAAATTGCACTGCAGGGAGTGTGCACTGAACGAAAATGACGATTGTTTTACTTCTGTATCTCGCTAAAGGCTCCTCTGCCGAAAGCCCTTCCTTATATGGGCTCGTGAGGCTCTCTACAGCTCATGTTTGGCCGAACGGAGTAACATAGAGGAGCGGTCAAGATTTTGGCTACTTGCCACCTACTCGAAAAGAACCGTCGGACGTGTACACGTGTTCCACGGAGGCAGGGTTGTGTCTTGACAAAAATGGTGCACTGCAAAGAGCGTGCATTGTTAAAAGGGTGCACAAAACGGAGCATACTGCTCTATTTATTTTCTGAAAGAAGTTTTGGCCTCATAGGAGGCCAGAGTGGCAAGTGGCCTCACGTAGACAGTTTAACTGACAGTTTTCATACAACCGTTGCTGTTCTAAAAAAAAACAAATTATCGCGCTCACTTGCGATGACAAAGAGATTTTTACGATTCGGGAGGTAGGCGGAGGCCAGAGCACCCGCTTTGCCTCACGCAGCTGGCACCAGCCGCTGCGAACAGCGTGTTCCCCTGAACAGCGCTGCTGCCTAGGGTGGGAGGAGTGGGTATCGAAAACGAAGCTCCAGGAGAGCGCGAGAGCGGAGCGGGCGTTGGAGAGCGGCGCGGAGACTGGCATTGCAGGCGCTCAGACCTGCGCCTTATGACCAATCTCCGCGCCGTCTCTGAATCGCTGATCCAAAGTCGCGCTCCGCTCCGCGATAAACCGTCTTCTGCATGCTTGGAAATTCTAGTTCAATCCGTGCTGACAAACGAGCCCAAATTTTTTTACCGTCTGTTGGACGTGCTTTTGACAACCAGCGGACTACGCCTCGCCCTGTGCCTTGCCATGTCGCAGCATGGACGGTCACCATCTTCTCTGTGACGCGGGGTCAATACAAGAGCAAGACCTATTACGTCAGCCAGGTACGGAATTACCGACAAGCAGTAGCGATGAGGCTGACGAAGAAGGGCACACTTCGTTCACAACCCATCGCAGTGTCCCCCCAAATACTACTCCCCAACAGACCGCAACACATCCAGAACGAGAGCGAAATGCTTTGCGTCACTTCGAAATCTACCAGTCAGAATGCAAGTGCAGCCCTCATTGCGGGTTTTGAGGGCGACCAAGTACTTGCCATTTCATTTTCGAACTTTGATCAAGTTACGAGAAGAAACACCGTTCGCGCAATGCTACTGGCACTTGCAGCTCCGAACAGTCTCGAGGCACACATGCCATGCAGGGCACTCCAGAGCCAGATATAAGCAGCATCGTGCGAATGATTCGCAGCGCAGTCCGGCTCCCTAGCTCCGACCCATGTCCGTTTTTCTCCCCCCCTTACCCAATCTCGTTTCTCACATGCCCGTTTCCCAATCAACCCAAGATTTTACGTTTACGGACACGCTTTGGCGTTTACAGTATCAGAAGCTTGCTAGGCCATGTTCATCGTTGCAAGTTGTAAAGTTTTGCGCAGACCGCAATCGTTTCTTCAAAGATCTTCATTGCATGAATTTGAATAATCCAATATAGAGCTCCTACGATACCTTAGGTAGTACGCCAACTTGAGCGTCGGCGACGCAAGGGTACAGTGAATCCAAAAATTTTGTTCTGTATCAACCAACAAAGATCGCAACATCGTCCCGCGCCAGATTCATTAGAACAGTCTCAGCTATCGTTGCAGTCCATTAGCTTCAAGAAGAATTCAAATTCATCATACTAACCGTACCTCTCGGCAGTGATGACCCACACGAGTTGCTCCGTTATCCACCATTGAGGTTACTCAATCTGCGATGAAGTTATGATACCCGCGGAAATCATCGTTGATTCTTCAGAACCTTCCTGACTTAAGCGCTAACATTTACGGGTTCAAACTTGACAAGAAAACTTGTCCATAGACTCTGCGTTAAACGGATGCGGAAGATGTTCGACATGGTTTCAGAGAAACAGACGCGCTATAAGGACATACAAACTTGTTGCACTCTTCAAGAACCTTCGGTACATTTGGGTTAAAAAGAAGAAATGGAACGGGAGCGAAAGATGCTTGGTTGGGCTTCGCGCCGTTATACCGAGGGGCCTTTGTCCTTGTCAAAAGAATGATGCTGTGGAAGATGTTTCGCTGTTGAGAGAGGGTGCCGCTGTGCCCAAATTCTGAAGGAGAAGCAATGGAGAGGAGCGAGGCGCGAGTCGTGTAGCACTCCTAGAGTGCAGAGTCTAAGACCTCCCTTCAAGGGTTACAAAATGCGGCCAATTGGTTATCCGCGCCTGAATGTTTTTTGCTCGAGACGACAAGGAAGCCGTGCTTGCTCCCATAGACAATGGCTTGGAAGGCCAAGGTAAAGCGAGATGCACAACCAAGCGCGAGCTTCAATAAGCTTGAAGCTGCGTGCCTACCCTCGGTACATGTACTCCTCCCCGGAGTAAACTGCTACTCTTGAGCCAAGCTTTCAACGCTCCCACGGAAGCTCTCTGCGAAGCAAACACATAGCCATGCTCACTGCTGTTCACGGCGCAAACCGCTCAAAAATGAGCAATGCCTTCATCGCACCAGCACATCTGCGATGCGCTGAAATCCACCGTCACACGCCCTCCCGGGCGGCAATATGTCCATTGCGATGCGAGCAAACCGCCTTCAAGACGGCAAAATCCGATGCAGTAACAGCCGCCGCCGCAACCTTTATCCTTCAGCACGCCGCCAAAGCGTATACCACAGGTGATACAAAACCTGCCCCAGCTGCCGTCGCAGAAGCCATTGCACAGCTTGAAAAGGCCCAAAAGCGAGCAAAGCCACCGTCGACGGTAACAAGATCCTCGGTCAATGGACATTGGTATTTATTGCCACTTCTCTTCGCAAACCTTTATGGCTTCGCTTCACGGTCTGTTTAGACACCGCCTAATTTACTTCCCTATACGCGCGCATCAAACGTTCACAACGCCAGATCAAGGAGGTGAATTTGACAATGCCGTTCAGTTTGGCGTGTGTATGTTCCGGGTTACTGGACCGTTTCAATGGAGTGCTGGTAGGAAGCGAATAGAGTTTACTGTCAATCGATTCCGCTTCGACATGGGGCCTTTGAAGTGGGCTAAAGATGAGCGGGGGGAAAAGGAAATTGCCCTTGAAGATCGGCATGTGCGATCTTCCGTTCCTCATTTTCTTTCTTCTCAGGGATAACTTAGCGACTGCCAAAGGACGATCTGGTGGTTTAGATTTATATGCAAAGGGGTCCCAACAACCGGAAATGCACTAAACATGCCAGTTTGTTTCCATAGCCTTACTGGTATCGTCGTCTCGTCTTCTCTACGCGTAACATTGCGTGACATGATGGAATCCACTCTGTGCAAGATTTGCTGGTCCAGGTTCTGAAATGCTGCTGTCAGACTTAACCACTTCTGTATCACCATGATATTATCCGTGATTATCACAGAAGCAGAGAGGAATGCGACGTTATTGTTCCAATTGTTTGAAGAGAGTTGTCGCTTCTCACGGGGCGTGAAAAGAAGGACGGGGAGCTCGTTGATATATCACCAAAGCGCACCAATGAGCGCATTAGTTAGTTCCGATAGTGCCCTTAATTGAGAACCGGCGGTTTGCTTCGAATTTGTACGAATGCAGCTCCGTTGTCGAGCTACAACAGTCGAAATGTATGGTTATGCTGTAGTTGTCACCACGTACCTCGACTAGTGACAGATGTGGTTCAAATGATTTGAGAAGCCGAACACTGGGTGCTGACAGAGGCCTGAGAAGAGTATAAAAGGAAGCCTTTTCCGCTCGTTGGCGCTTCTTCCTCGTCCGCCGCCCAAGCTAGACCACATCTTATCTCAACTTTTCATCTATCTCATCCACCTCCTCCAATCCCACCCCAAAACAAAAATGATTGGCGCCTTGTTGAAGTTTGGCCTCATCCTTGTCGCGGCGAACTCAAGCCGAATTGAACGGAAGCGCCGTTGTAGTTCCGACCGGCTTCGCAAAAGGGCAGAGGAGCTGAGGAAGGAAAAAAGCAGTCTGATGGGACGGATTCAGAGCTTCCCCGGATGCGAAGAAAAGCTCCGCGGTGATACGGAAAGAGCATGGGAGGCAAGAGTTAGGGAGATAGCGGAAGAGGCTACGAACCTCTGGGAAGCCCTCCAAGCACAGATAGGTGATTTGGAAGGGCAGGTACATGCTCTTAGGTCGCGGGAAGCCGGGCAGACAAGCCAGCGCATCCGGGAGCTAGAAGGCTTCCTTCATTCTCTCCGTGAGAAATTAGCACGAAGGGAGGCCACCATCACAGAGATGGAAAAGGAGGTGGAAAAAGAGAAGGAAAAAGAAAAGGAAAAAGAGACAGAAAAAGAGACGACGGAGGAAGAGGAATAGATTTTGAAAGCTGATGTAGATAGAGCTAGCCTTTGGGCGTAAAGATTTTGTTTATGTTTAATGAATTGCGTTTTCCTCTATGCCCCCGAGTTTTTGAGTATGTGTTTCTCATTCGCACTTGTCCACCTTTATGCGGTGTGTATTGATATATCTTCCTCTCTCACACGATCACTCCACATATTTTACGATTGTGCCACGCGACTCGAAAACGCGGCACATATCGTTGCTTACAAAAGAATCTGGCAAAAGTCTCTATACGAAGGATTAGGCGATGGTCTCAAGGAATAACATCTTCAGACAACTGGAATCATGCGCGTCAAAACGAAGGAAAGAAGAAGGAACAAAGCTTCTTTGCCTTAGAGAGAATAAACTTTACCTGCCCATGGTTATGTTTACATAGACGTATACAATTGTCGATTCTGTTAATGTACTTGAGCGCCTACAAAGCCATGCTTTTTATAGCTGTTCGTCAGATTCGAAATGAATTTTCTACTAACGAGTATCGCAATAGAGGTTTTAATGATCAGGATCTTCTCTCCTTCTGTATTATGGTCCGTCGCGGTCTGATTCTGTTGCTAGATAACAGCAAGCAAGCGGGAGCACTGGTGATACCAGCTCTAAGTGATTACACGTGCAATAAGAACCACTGCATGTATTCATATAGTATTCTTAGTGCGAGGAACCTGTTTGTAGACAGCTGGACTTCAGCCCTGTAACTGGAGGCTATTGTCCGTATTAAAGAAGTTAATAGAGAACAATAGGCTGAAATCTTGTCTTTGCCTTCTTTAGTCTGACCTGCGAGCCCTCGGGGCCTCACATTACCTCTTCGTACCCGAAAAGAACCAATCTCAAATGAAGTTCCCCTTTTCTCCATAAAAACGCCAAGAACTACTTTCTCATAAAGCCACCGCTCAGTATTCGCAGTCTCACCATGAAGAATGCCTTAATTGTGATGACAGTTTTTCGTCTTCTTTAATGCGGACCACATCCTCTAATTTCTAGGGTGTACTAAAACTATCATTACCGCAAGCTTCTTTCTCGTCAGAAAGGCCAGAAATCTATGTGCATGTTGTTTAATCAGGTTGGGGAGACTTAGCTTTTGGCACGCAGCTACTGGAGGAAGTGTTTCTTGGCGTGTAGAGTTTGTCAAGGCACATGCTTCTTCTTCTTTTTCTTCATTGGAGACACGGTATGGAGACAGGGTACGCTCAGTTCTCGTATCGTGTGGGGTTTGCTAAAGACCCGCGACAGCCACTAACGCTTTCGTAAAACGGTAGCCACCGACTACAGATCTGTAGCCGCGTTGCGCACACTTATTATTCTACGAAGACGTTAGATCTCGAAGGTGTTCTCGGTCTGCGTGAGCATTTTGTCTCCGATGATTCTGCCTGTTCGTCCCTCCTTCCAATAGCGGTACCTCTTCATTCCTTCTCATGAGGTTATCGGCTAATGGGTACACCACGAAAAGGCGCTCTGCACGTACCACGTTATGCCGCCAAGAGACTATGGCAGCATTGCTTCCGTCCAACCCTCATTCCGTTGGCGATGTTAGACGAAAAGAACCAGCTCGTTACTTCCGAACGTTATTCAAATTTAGCGCAAAAGTCTTGAGGGAAAATCCATCGCAAGGATGTCTTCGTTGGAGCTCTTTCCAAGTGGGGGAAGAGTCAGTGAAATGGCGGTAGGATCTTTTTCCGTTGATCGGTTCGAAGCCTGCTGCTTGCGCGCAGCTAGTCGCAGGTCTTTTACCGACGTACCACCCAGGTCCGTAATGGCGATTGACAAGCGGGCTATTCGCGTGGACGATTTAGCGACTTCCCGAGTCCGGAGAGGCGTCGGTGCGCCGAGCGCCCGTCCCCAGTCCCGAGCAGCGATCGGTACGCCAGTCGCCGGGGCGAGTTTACGACATCCCGGGTCAAGGCGCAGGCGCATGCTGCAGCTTCAACACACATAGATAAGATACACCGTACCTGTATCAAATAATGATCATGATGATCATGATGATCATTTTCTCTCTCTCTCTCTCACAAAACGAAAGCTCTCAAGCAGACTACCCTTGGTACCTGCATGATGCATGACGGTACCGTAGCCGAAAGAGGAGCAACAAGGACTTTTTCATTTCCACGCATGCATGCAGTTCACGCTTCTGTGTATCACTGTTCTCAATCGTGGATACCCATGGTACCGACGTACATGATACCCCAGAAGCTCAATGTTTACGGTTTCTACGGGTAACGGAGAGTCACCTTGCGGTGGCAGCTCTCATTGTCTTAGTCTCCAAGAACGTCGTCAACAGCAAATCACCAGCTATCCTCGTCAGCTCTGCAACTTTGCCACCATTGGCGAATCTGGGACAACTGTCAACTCGATCAACTCTAGAGCCTTTTCTGTAATCGAAGCATTTGCATGTAGGTCCAAATACGGCAATCCATATCGCATCCCCCCAACGCCATTTATCCAGACCAAGTTGACGTCTAAATGCCTTCGTATTGTTTTGGAACCATCGGTCTTCACATTTTTGTCTTGTTCCTCAAGAAGACTTCAATTGCGTTCTGGTTCTCTTTACATGGGAGTTAGCCTATCGCTTCCTTTAGCCGTCAAATTTGCTCCCAACTCCACCTCGATATTCGCGCCTGCTGCACGTATCTGATCTGTTCCCACTGCTAAAACTTCCCGCGGTACGACAGTATACTCTCCAAGGTCATGAGCTTTCTTGATTCTGACACAGGGCAATTCTGGTTCACCGTCACAGCGTATATTTCTGCAATCTTGCCATGGACTGCAATATCCTCAACTGACTTTATCAAAGCATCATGGCGATCTGTAAAGCACACTCGTAAAGCAGGATACCGCGACTTGCTATGGACATTTTTACCCAGGGGATATGTGATATTCTATGCCGTGAAACAGTACCAGGGTGGCGAGCATTCTGAATTGTGTGCGTCTGCAATAGCTGCACTATTGGCGGCTCTACTTGGCTTGCGGACGATTTGGGGACTATGGCAATTGCGGGAGTTCCGAAAGTGGGCGGAGAGATCCATTGCTGCGCTAGATGTTACGGGAGTCAAATATTGTCTACATGGGTATGATGAGCATGCTATGTCCAAGAGGACCTTTGCAGAAATCTCCGATGAGATTCTTGTGAACGAAAAGATTGCCGACAATCAAATCCTGCATGGCGATGTTCACTGCTATCTGAGATTTGGCAGTACTGAACTGCTTCGTAGTCATGAAGAAGACGCTGCGCTTTTGGGTCCCGTATTTGCCGCTGTGCGATGGGTAACCTTCCTGGGAGCCATGTTTTGTGAATATGTCCTACGAGTAGTCGGGAAAAGACGAAGAAAGTTGAAACAAGTTCCGATGAAACCAGCTGATGTATGGATTCATTGGGCGGCTACGTTTGCTTCACAAGGACTCAAGGACTGGATATCAGATTGTGAAGTAGCGATTGATCCAAGGGTGCAAGTTGATAACATAGGAATCCCGCTTTCGAAACAATTTCAGAAGAAGGGAGCCTACTTTGGAGCTGAATTACTGGCTTCCGCCACATTGCATTGTGTGGAGTGATGTCGGTGGCAAAACGGGTCTAAGTCCGATGCTTTGGAACGAATGGAACGAAGAATCGAATATGGATGACGGACGAGTTGTAAAACAAGAGCTTTTCAGAGATGCAATAGAAAAGGGGGAGTGCCTTCCATTCGAGGCGAGTCAGATAGAGCATCTTAAACCATACGAGGTTGAGAGAGGTGAAAGGCACTACGGATATGACGCGTACAGAGAATTGCTCGGGGAGTTTATCTCTGAACTTCCTGTTCTGTCATCATTTGTGATTGAAATGCGAGAATTTGATGTTAACATGTTGGAATGGCTAACGATCCTTCTTCATCTGGGAACTACAGCTCTAAAACTGGAAAACGACATATCGTTAGAAAGTGCGAACAATGATCTAGATATAGTCAAGCGAGCCCCGCTATTCATGGGAGTGTCAGAGATGCTTTCGATTCAAGCACAGAGGCAGCAGTACCTTTGTCACGAAGCAATGAGGCAGTGTCACTATTGTGCTCGCAGTTGGGTGTGAAGAAGCATTTGCACCATGTTCAAAATGTGACATCACTCTATGCCAGTGCTGGTTTACTGAGCGGTATACCGATTTTGAAGAGTGTGATTTCGATAACTTCAGGTGGAAATCGTCTTGTAACAAAGGTCGGGGAACTGGTGGATGTGTGGGTGAGCCTTGCTTGCGGTGAGCAGATCAGGTTTTTAGTAGATAATCTTAATGATGAGTGGGAGAAAATATGTTTTGGAGTTGAACACGAGCAAAAGGCAACCACTCAGCGCTGTGAATAGCGTGAGCACTGTGGCCTGCGAGAGGCTCATAAGGAGTTGGAGAAGAAACGTCTGGAAAGGAGAATCGCAGATGCCTGTCATCGATATGGGTATCTGGATCAATTCGTGACATTTATGGGATACCGAATGGAACCGGTGCGGACTGCGATTAGTAGTTGGGTGGAGTCACATGAACCAAGCTGTGCTAATGATTTGTTCAGAAGCGTGTCAATGGAAGTTATGAATGAGTTGGCGATTGATGTCGAACTGAGCCCATCACTTTCTTTTGTGTTAGATAGTCCAGCAAAGAGAGAGATATTGCAAAAGCGAAGGGTGCAATGCCGACTAATATGGGAACTGCAGAGCGAGTTGGAGAGGATGCTGATGAAATCACATATCGAAGGGAAAGGGTGGGAAACTGAATTGACGAGAGTAGCGACGGTGATTCTTTTTCTCCTTTCCTTCCCAGGCCTTACTCTTGAAATCAGTGAAGTGGATGAGCTTGCAAATGTGTTAGAAGGAAAAGAAGGGAACGGAGATTGTCTTATCAATTTAGGATGCTATGCTTTGCACTGTGGTCCATGTAAGAAATCGCAAGGTTTAGAAGAAAACGGAAAATACAGCGTTCATGTTGATGTCAAAGTTGCTTGTGGTGCCCAGGATTTAGGTGTGAGGATCGTCATCGATGTAGAAAATAAATGTGCCGTGAAGCTCAAGAATGGCAATCAAGGGCCCTTCAAGTGGAAATGGTGGCGTGATGCGTTTCTAGGACGTCTGGAAGGGTTTCAAGAATGGAGAAGGGATGTTGGGGTTCCAGCGGTAAACTTTGACTCGATTAGAAGGAAAGACAGTGGTACAACCATTCAGCATTTTGTGGCTGTTACCCAGGCGAAGTTTAGAACCTGGGGAGAATGGCCTCCGTTTCGAACAAACTTCTGTCGATTCGAGCTAGAGATTGTTGCAAGAACCTGGATCCGTAGCACCCAAGGCCGCGTCTGTTACGAATTGGAAGAACAAGAACTCGTTCGGTATGAGTGAACTAGAACTGCTCAAGGTGAGACCGATATGCTACACTCATGCCACTGAAGATGTGTTGAGAGATGCCTGTCTGCTTGTTAAGGAAACACTTCAGAAAGGATGGGATCCATGTGCTGTAGAACAGGTCGATGAGATTCAAGACTGCGAGGATAAAAGCGTTGCAGAAAATACACTTCGTGTTGCAAGAGGCTTTGATGACTTGGGAGCGTTGGTTTATTACCAGAAAGCAGCCGTGGAACACGGGAGCACTGAGGGATTGAAAAAGAGTCTTGACATGCTTCGTCACAACGGGCAAACGGTTGAAGACTTCTCCAAAGCAATTGTACTCTTGCACAACTTCATGGGCACAGTTTTTTCGTGGCGAACGCTCCATCTGGAAGTAAACGAAGGTGGAGCTGAAGAAATTGATAGCTTGATTCTTCCAGAATGTGAACGATTGATGATGACTCTGAAGGACAACGAATTTGAAGTGGAAAAACTTTGTGTGCTAGTAGGAACCTGCTTGGTAACAAACGCAGGACGCCATGAAGTTAAAGGGACGTCAATGATACAAAAGCTGATCTTCTACTGCTTCGGTGGCAAGTCACAGCTGGTGAGCCATGTATTCATGACAAAGATTATGACCGTTATTGAAAACGAGGAGCTAGACAACAATTGCACCTGCCCTTTGAGTGCATTCGCTCTTCAACGCTCTGCTCCTCCTGTAGTAACAGAAAACCAACGAACTCTAAGATCGATTCTTGAGCTTGTAGTTTCCAAATCAGGTCCACCGAAATTGGAAGCAAGTTCAACAAGGTTAGTGGGTGAGAGACGTTATTACAGGCAATTCAACTGGTCTAGGGGTTTCTTGCCCAATGACTCTACCTTCTCTTCTCACTCAGCAGACCCAGACCAGAATCATAACCCAGAAAATCGAGCTTTCTCGGATGCTTTGACGGGGTTGGGTGGACTGCTACATAATGGTGTCTTGGGAGTGGGAGTTGACAGTCGCCGAGCTTATGAATTATTCGACAGGGCCATCAGAGAGGAGAAAAGTTTGAACGCAATGGTGAACATGGCATTGTTGCTGGAGACCGGTGGAGATGGTTTATCAGCTGACGTCCCTCGAGCTGTTACGTTGTACGAAACAGCTATCCGCGATGGGAATCGAGTTAATGCTATGGTGGACCTGGCTCTGCTATTGGAGACAGGCTCGGAAGACGTTGCAGCAGATCCTCGACGAGCAATGGAACTGTACGAAAGAGCCGTCAAAGCAAAGTCTGCGTTTGCAATGAATAACTTAGGGGTCTTATTAACGAGGGGTGCAGAGGGTATTCCTGTTGACATTCCACGGGCTGTCAAATTATACGAAGATGCCATTGACGTGGGGAACTATTATGAGCCGATGGTTAATTTGGGTGCGCTACTGGCGAACGGAGAGCACTGTACGAGAGATGCGCCGCGTGCGCCCAGATTATATGAAAGGGCTATTGCTGGGGGAATCATCCGGGAGCCATGGTGAACCTGGGGCATCTATTGGAAGAAGGTACTGAGGGAGTTCCAGCGAACGTGAGCAGAGCAGTTCAGTTGTATCAGAAAGCCATTGATGAATTCGGCAGTACAGTTGCGATGTTCAACTGTGGAACTTTGCTTCTCCGCGGTGCGCAAGGAATAGACGTAGATGCGCCTCGAGCTCTAGAACTGTTTGAAACCGCTATTGAGGGGGGGTATGTCGGATGTAAGTATCAGCTTGGAGTACTCTTGCGAGAAGGACGGGAAGGAGTACCAGCAGATCTGCCGCGAGCGGCAAAATTGTTCGAGGAAGGCATCAACGAAGAGAAAGATGTATTGGCAATGAACAGTTTGGGCGTAATGTTGCAGTACGGCAAGGGAGTTCCGCAGAACATACGCAACGCTAAGAAGCTTTATGAAAGAGCCGTCAGAGAAGGAGGTGTGGTGGTGGCCATGATGAATTTGGCATTTTTGCTCAGAAGTGGTGAAGGTGGCATTGAAGTGGATGCAAACGAAGCTATTAGACTTTATGAACAAGCTATCCAGGAAGAAAAGTGTGTGAACGTAATGCACGAGCTGTCGGTTATGTTTTAGAAGGGGGAAGGTGGGATAGCTGTAGACACAGGACGTACATTGGACTTCTTGAACATGATGGTAGACGTTTGTGGAAGTGTTGACGCCATGTGGGTTATTGCGTGGATACATGGAAAGGGCGAGAATGGAGTGCCAAGGAATATGGAGATGTCAAAGACTTTTGTGCGGCGCGCCATTGCAACTCAACAGCGTACAGAGAAAGTTGGTAACTTGGTAGAAGTGTCGAGAGGGTTTGAGGGACTTTATGGGTTTGAAGTAGACGCCGTCCTTGCATTGGAAATAGGTTTGCACATCGCGACGGTCATGGTGAAATGATGCGTCCAGAAGTACAGAGCCCTGCACCCGTGTTCGAGAGAAAGAGAGAGAGAACACAGAGGTTTGAAGAAGGTTTAGTTTACAAGAACTCTAATCAAATGTATACACTATCTAAGCCGATCGAGCATACGCCGCGAGTCGACTATCTGCCAAGCTCAGGATCAACTTAACCTACTTCCTGGGCAAAGGTTATCAGCTAGTGAACGCGGGCCGGGCGAGGAACAAAGATTCGAGGCAAACTGCAGACAGCAACCGGGGCTTTTATAATGGTCGGATGGTGAGAAGCGCCGTGGATAGATTGGCATGGGAGAGGAGTTTTATCTGCATTCGAATGCCGTGGGTGTATTCTATTGGTAGCAGGGTTCTGACAGAACTCTGCCTGCATTGGTATCTTGTGGACTAACTCCTCCAGATGAGTGTAGCAGACCTAATTAGGAAATGGCCAGAAAGAGTGTTGGGTTTCACAGTGAAAGAGCGTTTCAACAGCAACGCTTTCCTACGGAACTAGACTGTTGCCTCCGTGTTACAGAAAGTATAGGAGAGAACTTTATTAGAAGCAGATTCTATTGTCTGTCTGCATTCTACTACGCTTCCCAATATTTCAATGCGTACGATAGCTCCATTGGTAGCAGAGTCGATTGTCTGTCTGCATTTGAACACCTTAGGAGCCGAGTTCTGTCTCAATTTGTCTACACTCCCTTGCATTTGAATACATGGACTCGCTCCATTTGAAAGAGATTCGAGTGTCTGCCTGCATTCGAAGAAGATCTCTGACACTTGAATGCAAACAGAATTATGTCAGAGCTCTGCTTCCAATAGAGGGTGTCGCAACAAGCCCCAATCGTACAATCAGGAGCTACGGAAAATGGTGAAGAGATCGCAACGCGACGCAGTTTTGATTGATTTGTTTCAGCGGAGTGAAAGCTATCTGAGACAGTAGCAAAGCAACGAGCTCATCAGTCATCGACCGGTACCGTCGGTACCGGTCGTGTCACGCTCAAATACGCCCACGACAGCTTCCTATAACAGTCTCCCCCGGACATGTAACGCAGCTGGCATCTTCTCTGCTCTGACTAGAGCCAACGGTGAGTAAGGGCTGCTTTAGAAACTAAAGAGTATTCCCGCTAGTTCGCAGCAAAATACCACGCTAAAGAAGTGACTTCAGAGCTGGATGTTCTTAGCCATGTTTAGGAGAGAAATCTTTTCATAAAGCTTTGCTTCAGTTTAGAGACGGAATTCCCTCTCGTTTACAGATATCATGGGTAGCCTAATTCTAAGGAGGTACGGAGCGCTTCTATTCAAAGGAACGCTCTTCCATTTTCAAGGCGAACAACTCGCCGAACTCCGATGTCTCACAAAAAGAAGAATAGGTATTATGCGAATAAAGTAAGTTTGGTGATGTAGAGAGATATTGTTGCTTGCAAAGCCCACCAATGATTGTTCAGATCATTCGTGTTAACATCTCCAGAACAAATCGTGGGTCAGAAGATTCCCGTCGGTACAGTACTTCCTCATAGTTGGTACTGGTAGAACGATTCTTTCACGGCGGGCGTTAACGAATGCGATTTCCAAGACTTGAAACGATGAAGTATTATGGTCAAGTTGTACTCAAGGCCACAACTCTGCACAATCACCAGTCTTCGAATTGCAGGAGAAGCCACCGGACCCAACATACCGCGGGTTTTTCACAGAGAACAGATTACCATAATCGCCTGCAGGACACATTTTTGACGTGCACATTCCACCTGCTACCTTTCCGAGCAGAGGACAGTACTTGTCCGGATTACTGACGGCCATTAGACTGGTTGCTACGCGACAAGCCACAGTGTCTCCGACCGCAGCTCGAGGAGAAAGCCGGGCCTTGTTGTAATTGAAACACATCGCTTTGCCGCTCTTTCTGAGCGTCTTCATGAAAGCAACACATTCAGGTTTGGACTTGTACGGGGACTTTTCTCCACATGCACTGCTGATTCCATCACATATTTCGGAAGCTGGAAGATTGAACTGCGTGTAGGGATCAGGAAAGTCTGGATAATAGAATTGGGCGCCGATCGCGTTGAACAGAAAGTTTTCGGCAACATACAATTCTTGAATCTTGGCGGAGCACGGAGCAAATGTAACAAATGTCTGTCGCGCAAGGAATGAGTCTCCGTCATAGTAGGTCTTTTCATAGCTTGCCAAAATAGAGCGAGCCCATGACAGACCTTCACGACTTCCGCCAGGAGTGGTTGAACTCCATGGCACATGCGAACCAGCGGCAGATTGTCGAGATACCAAGTAATCGACCGTCTTCTCCTTCCCACGAAGCATAAGCAGACCAATGCTTCCGAAAGCGACATTATCCACAAACAAGTTTCCCACAAACTTTTTGAAAGCTGAAACCGTCTGAGGTTGGCGGTTCTTCAAGAACAGATTGTCAAGCTTGTCCAAAGTTTTCCGTCTCTGGGTCCTCCAGTAATGCGGTGCGGAACACGAACCAGTGGAAGTGATCTCGGTGGGCTCCCATGGAAACTTGGGGCATGTTGAATTGAGTCCAGGGGAACCTTTTGAAGGGATGGACGGGCGGAATGGGTTTTTGATCCCACAGTAGGAGACACGAGCTGAGAAGGCGTACGCATTGGTCGCAAGCTGAGAGGCCGCAAACCGAGCGGCATTTTGACACCAACATTGCTTGGCGTTGAACTCTCGCAGTGCGTCGCAGCAGAACTGCGGTTCCGCCTTGTCGGGTTGGCCGCAGGCCTCTATAAGCTGTCCGAGAGGCGGGCCGCAGTTTTGTGGTTTGGCGCGGGCGAGCGCGAGGAGTAAACCGAGAGAGCAAGCAAACGTTAAGCGTATCATGTTTTCAGAGAGAGAGAGGTATAGAGTACAAAGTAGAAGAACTGAGAATGGGAGAACCTATCGAAGGTAGGCGATGAAGCGCAAGGTCTATAAATGTCACAGAGTTCGGCAAACTCGTTGCACCAAGATTGCACATATTGAGATGTGACGGCCCGGTGCGACGAGCAAGCGCGCCCATGAGCAACCAGGCGGGCGTCCATATCATATAGCAGTGTCAACGGCCGTGCCGTTGGAAGCAAATTGTGTCACTGGACTCGCGCGGAGGTGGGGCAAAGCAAGCGCTCTGCTGACATTCAGGCCGCAGGCGCAACTGCCGCGCAAGCGCCGCGTACCGCGCCGGCAGCGCCAAGGGGCAGACCGCGAAGCGCGCAAAAAAGCTCGCCACAGAGCGCGCGGTGCGGCCGCAAGGGCGGACGCGGAAGCGCGCGGCGGGGCGAAGGTGATGCAGCCGTCGCCACGCGGTGACCGCCCGCGCGGCGGCGCGCCAGCGGCTCACCGCCGCTCGCCAAAAAATTGCAACCGCGAGCAGGCCCCCACCGAGCCGCCACCAAAAAGCGCGCAGCGGCGCCGCCTCCCCCTTCGCCAAGCGTCCGGCCGCCCCACGCCACCGCCCCCCCCCCCCCCCCCACCCGCCGCCGCGTCCGCGCCCGCGTCCGCGCGCCTCCGTCGCCATGTGCATCCTGTGCTGCAGTCACAAGCAACTCGAGCTTCCACACCTGCCGCGCTGCGATCCGAACCAGCTCTACCATGTGGCGCACTTTGCAATCGCCGCAGGCACGCTCTTTCCCGGCGAGCGTTCGAGCATCGACGTGTATGCCGCCAATTCGCTCCGCCTCATGGCTGAGATTCGCACCACCGGCCTTCGTCCTCTTTTCCATCACGAGCCGCAGTGGCCTGAAGCCACCCTTCTTTCGCGTGTCATAGCCGTGTCCGCAGAGCCCGACAGTCCGTATGGAGCCATAGTCGCCTTCTCCAAGCAAGGCCCCTCCATGACAGGCTTCGACAACTTTTTCCGCTTTCGCGTCGTTGTCGTTGGTCGCTACAAACTCGCGCGTCCCTCCAAGCTGCATTGCTCGTACCCGTGCGTGCTTGTATCGCTCATATGCGAGGAGCCTTCAATCCGCCTCCCGTGTCCCGATCGCGCTTTCCCCTTCCTCTCACCAACCCCTCTTCGCCGCTCCGCGCGCTCACGCATCATCACGCGTAGCACAGCCGCTGCGCTGAGATCCGCGCCACGTCTGCGGTCAAGCACCGAGATGGGAGGCCTCCGGTACTCCCATTGGCGATCTGTGCAACCCGAGGTGCTCGTCGCGCGCGCCTGCGCCGCCGCCGCGGAGCATGTGGATAAGTTCAGACCACTAGTTAAAGATGACGTTCCGAATGAACCTTGTCCGTCATGGTGGTCCTTTTGGTTGTGTCAATGTCTCTCGCTGTCCACACCACAGGAGTTCCTGTACCAGCTGCACAGCGAGACTTCTGTCGTGCGCCGTCTTCAACACTTCATCGACTTCGTGCGTGACGGCGAGGAGAGGAAGTCCGTTGATGATCGTGTGCGAACGGCACAGGTCAACAGAACGCCCACAGTTCGCAAGACCATTTCGAAGAAGCGCAAATCCACACCCGCATCTTCCGCGCTTCGCAAAACCGCCCAAATCAAACGGAGTAAACCGTCATTGCGGCTGGATGAAATCCTTGGTGGTGATCCATGGCCATCGTCACCGGCAAAGGGCTTCCAAAACGTTAACCTAACTCTTCCCTGCACCGGCAGGTTTCGTCCTATCCGTCCAGAATGCTGTGAGCTTCGAACAGACAAACCCGTATCTGACGCCGGTGTGCGTCCTCCGAAATGCACGATTCGCCTCCAAACTAAACCCACCAACTGCATCGTCACCAATGTGAAACACTCAAACTCGGCCACCACACAAAAGAAGGCCTGCTCCCATAGAACAACTAGGCTATGAGATGAATGCTGCACGCAAAGTCTCTCGTGAATGTCACCAAAAAAACTACCTGCTTAGCAAGAGGTGCTCAACTTGATGGGATAAGTGCTTCGGCCGCATTGGAAAAAAGACAGGATGAAGCACAACGTTTCGCAATTCAGCTTTGCCCCACTTGCTCGTTAACTGCTACCATAGAAAGCTTCGAATTGAGAACATCAATGTTTTTCTGAACCGCACCAATATTCGTTTCCAAGTTGCGCCGCACTTTCTCCACCAGAGCATTATTGGTTTGACTGCGTTTCTGTAAAGCATCGACTTGCTTATCAAGTACACGCAAGCACTGCATGAACTGGGCAGCATCATCCTGAAGCTGTTTCAAACAGCGAAGTCTCTGCACGACGATAGGCAAACTGTCGGCAACAGCGTGCCATTTTTCAATCTTCTGTAAAACACTAGCCATGCGTACTATCTCTGTTCCCATTTCATCTCGCAGCTCTGATTGAAGTATTCGCGCAATATCCTCAGCGTCCTTCTTCAGTCGCTGTGGAAGAGAATCGTCCGTGATGAGGCCGAGTCTAGTTTGTACATCTTCGATCAAAGGCGCCAGTGGAACTGTTTCACTTTGTTCGTCGAGACGTGGTATTCCCAGAGCGTTTTCCACGGCAGTTACTCGCTTTTCCAGCGCTTGCAATACGGCGACGTTGGGAGATATCATCTGCACGGTGACGGGCTGTTTCGCATGGGGATCGGACCGCTGCACTTCTGAGAGGGGCAGCGCTTTGTTAGGCGTAACTCGAATAGTGCGGTTTGGTCGCAATTCAGCATTGAGATTGTGCTCTATTTGTTGCAGTCTGGCTCGCAACACGGTCAAATCTGGCAGACTGGGTTCCGACGGTTGCTCGGGGGACGACGTGCATTCAGTGGCCAGCGTTTCCACCTCCGTGTACAGTCGTTTCAATTTATCGGATCGACTTTCAGAGGCCGGCAGTCGAGGCGCGGCAGTGTGGAAGGTAATGTGCTTGGACGGCAGGCGTTTGCTCTCGACGTAAATTGAATCCGAGAAGTCGTCCGCACCGGCGATAGGAAAGACACTTCCGGCGAACATTTCGAAGGCCTTGACAGGAGGAATGCGTTCCTCAACGATGTCATCATCGCCGTAGTACTCGCCCTCATCGTGGTGCTCCTCCTGGACAGCGGGCTCGACAGCGAACGAGGAGGAAGAGAGATCGAGCGGCTGGAGCGACTCGGGCGGAAGCGGGAGCGCCTCGTACACAACGGGTTCGTCGTCGTCCTCCGGCGCGTACACCCACTCCATTGCGGCGAACGGCGGCGTCGCGCGCGGGATCTCTCTGCCGCGGCGGAGGCGCGCGGCGACAGGCGATGGGCGGCAATGCTGACATGCGCCAGCGGCGGCTGGTATCGCGGTGCAACCCACGCCTGGACGCTGGCGGCGCCGCTGGCGCGCGTGTAATTAACGCACTAATTAAACGCCGTCCGCGCCACTTAGAAGCGCGCCGCGTTCAAATTCGAATCGCGTTCCCTACAAAGTGCCGCGGCAGTGCAGCCCAATCCCCCCCGCCGCGCTCCCCTGCCTCCCGTCGTCTGCGCCATGTTCTCGTCTCCCAACTCCAAGCGAGAGGACCCTCCCATCCGCGAGCGTCTTCCAAACTATCTGCTCTCCGCCACGCGGACGCCCCACCCCGAGGATCAGCCACCGTCCTCCTTCTACACCCCGTCCAGACCCACCGCCCAACGCCGACTCTCGACGCGCAACGACGCCCCCCCAGTCTTCGCGCCGCGCACCCCGCTCACGTTCAACGATCGTCTACGAACAGACAAGCCGCTGGAGGACCAACAACGCACAGCCCGCACGTTCACCCCATCTTCAAAACCAAGGACGCCGCATATTCCGCCAAACAAGTCCTTGCTGGATACTGGTCCTCCCAGCGTCCGCGTTTTGCGCTCTCCGTCTGCGTCTCCCGCTACTTCTCTCACTCCCAACTCGCTGTCCGCTCGCACCCCCACCCTCGGACCTCAAGATCGATGGATCACCATATTTGGCTTTGCGCCCGCCATGGAGGCTCAAGCCCTCCGTGAATTCCGTCGTCATGGCGAGATAGTTCGCACCATCCCAGGAAAAGGCAATTGGCTCCACATACTGTATCGAACTCCTTTGCAAGCCCAAGTAGCACTTCAGCGTCCGTGGCGAGTGTTGGCTGGTTCCGAGACTATGATTGGAGCAGTTCCATGTACAGAACCAAACGTTGCGAAACTTGCTGACGAACAGATTGAGAAGGGCATGCTCATTGCTTCTCCGGGTGTCGCGCATGTTAGTCCTTTTTCGAACTCACTTCCTTTACCTGCCTCGCCTATTAATCCGCTTAGTACTCCTGCTACCATGTTGAGGAGAGATAATCAAACTACAACACCGACTATTATCCGTACCCCGCAGAGACAGTCGGGCATTTTTGACTTTCTTTCTGGTCTATATGGATAGTTTTTATCAACTCGTGTACATTCACACTCTGTGCTATCATGTTGACTGAAACCCCTTTTCGTCACATTTGCACGTCTTGCATCTTTTTTGTATCAAGTCACCTCCTGTTTCTCGCACTGTTCCCATTTAGTGCACCTACTGCGTCTTGAACGTGCAGCGCAGCGAATGGATGCCACCTGCAGACGTGACAGGTCGACTTCGAGCGATAGCCATCTCTGTTTACTTTGTCATGTACGATGAATGCAATAATGACCACGACCACATTTTCATAGAGAATAGATCCGAGCGTAAATTACCCTACTCATGCGCATTGCGCACGGTATCGTAATTCCATAGTCTCGTCTTGCCGGCTTCACTCTTTGCTATGACGGAGATAGCGGCATAGCGTTCATCATGATGTCAAAAGTACACGGCCCGGTTGTTTCCCCTACAGTACTACTCGCTTTGAAAATTTTGTGAATCTATGCCGACATCATGTCCTTTTTGAGTACAGGTAGTACGACGGCAGAGAGTTGCGACAAAGGAAGCGCAGGCACTCTCCGGTTTATGCGACAACCTCGTGTGCTGAGCTGGCGATTACAAAGCTGCGCTGGAAGTGCCAGAGACTGTACCTTCGTAGTTGCAACTGCAGTCCCGCCAATCGAAAAGCATTGCCTTGAGATCGCTTCGCCTGCAGAACGAACCTGATCTCCTTCTCGTTCCTTAGAAATCCACGCATAACCTCACTATGAACGGCTCGCAAACTTCTAAAATCTCAGCAATCGAGGCCCTGGCTCTTCGCGCGAGAAATGCCTCAAGGGCAATGCTTTCTCTCAGTGCATCAGACAGAAACAACGCTTTAGAGGCTGCGCACGAGCATTTACTGAACGCCAAAGATGCGATTCTCGTTGCGAACGACAGTGATAAGAAGGCTGCGCAAGATCTTCTGGCGAAGGGATCTCTTACTTCTGCTTCCGTGAAGAGACTTGATCTCGGAGGCAAGAAGTTTGATGCAATGCTGGAAGGTGTTAACTCTGTTGCCCGCTTGCCAGATCCTGTTGGAACATGTTCGCTTTCTCGGAAGCTCGATGATGGTTTACAACTGTTTCGTGTCGCGTGCCCAATCGGAGTCATCTGCATTATATTCGAGTCTCGCCCGGAGGCAGCGGTTCAGATTGCGTCGCTGTCTATTAAGAGCGCCAACGCAGTCATCCTCAAAGGTGGAAAGGAAGCTGAGAAAAGCAACGCAATTCTTGTGCAGACAATCAGGAGTGCGCTGCAGGCTTCGAACGTCCCTGAGGATGCGGTTCAATTGGTCGCCACTCGAGAAGAAGTTAGAGAACTATTGGACCAAGCAAAGTATATCGATCTTATTATCCCCCGCGGGTCAAATAGCTTGGTGAGATTCATTAGTGAAAACACCAAAATCCCGGTCATGGGCCATGCTGACGGAATTTGTTCCGTCTACGTTGATGCTAGTGCTGATCCTGCGAAAGCGAAAAGTATTGTCGTGGACGCGAAGGCACAATATCCAGCTGTTTGCAACGCAGCTGAAACTTTGCTCATCCACAAAGACGCTGTTGAAGATATTCTTCCTTTAATTGGTCAAGGACTTGCGGATGCAAAGGTGAGCTTGCGAGCGGATGAGGTGTCTAAACAAATACTGGACAGAATCCCGGGTCTGATAGTAGAATGCTCGTCCCCCGGGGACTACAGGACAGAATTTCTGGAACTTAAGATGGCGGTGAAGGTCGTAGATTCTTTGTTAGATGCTATCGACCACATCAACGCCCATGGTAGCGGACATACAGACTGTATCGTTACAGAGAACGACTCGTCTGCCCAGAAGTTTCTGGCAATGGTGGACTCAGCAGGGGTATACCACAACGCGTCCACCAGGTTTGCCGATGGTTTTCGATACGGTTTTGGAGCGGAAGTGGGCGTGAGCACCCATAGAACACACGCAAGGGGTCCAGTTGGTCTTGAAGGGCTGCTCATATACAAGTACAAACTGAAGGGGGGCGGTCATATCGTAGCCCCCTATGCGAATGGTGAAAAGCGATTCAAACATGAAGATACGCCCGAGGTTCTTCCTCCATTTTACCATTGACTGGTATCCTTACTACCCAAAACAACATGAAACTGACATATAATCGCGATACTAGCAAATCATGTGTAAAAATGTTGACCATTCTATGTGTGCCGCCATCACCATGATGGCAGTCGATGCGGTCAACTCAATGAGTCTTCTAACCTCAAGCCTCCGGTGAGGATGCCTTCCTAGTTTTTAATGTGTCGGTGTGAGCTTCCTTACAGCCTTTAAGGCTTCTACAACTGCTCAACGTTCAAGGGTCTGATTGCATGATATGCTATCAATGACGCAAGAACTCGTAGAAATCTAGGTTGCTTTTGCGCCGACCCATTTCATTGCATGCGTAATGATGATTACGTTGATCATAAAACAGTTTGGAACACCCATGCTTCCAACAGATCAGTATGTGCAGCTCCCAGCAAGCACCACTGTTGAGTGATGTCAGCAGCACAATACTTGCTGCCATATCTACACTGTGTGGGACGACTGTAGATTCTACAGTCGTCCCACACTCGTGTGCAACCCCCAGGGGCTCCAGGTGCTGGGACGTTTGCGCACAGCAGCGTGACAAAGCCAGAGAAATAGACAGCCCCATAGGAAGCAAGGCGGCCATTGTGTGGATTAAGGCCACTGGCCCACGCGCGTGGCAGAAATTTCCAATTTTGCTGTGCTCTTGTTGACGCAGGTAGAAAGGTACGGTCGTACCGTACGTAAGATATATATACCCCGGTCTTCTCTTCCGCTCCGAGATTTCCCAAACGTATTGGAACTGCGAACTTCTTGACGGTTAGTTTGCTCGACCTTAAGCTCTGTTTTCTGAAAGCTCGACGACTTGAACGTTCCTCCAGAGAGCGGCTGTAAAGGATTTGAACAGATAACTTCCATACCTCAACCCTCCGTGGAGCAAGGTTTTCCGGTCATGAGCTCAGAAGTTCAGATTGCATGCGAACTCGTTCCCGTCGGGACGAAACCGCTGCTCACCCCTGGAGCTTGTCAGAAGGTTGTTCATCTCGTACGTCATGGGCAAGGAACTCATAATCGTAAGCTACCTCGTTTCTTGTTTTTCTGTTGGTCCAATCCCGACACTCTTTTCGTTCTAACTCAGGAGCAAAATCGATATTTGTACAGTGTTTGCTATGACGCACCCCAATGGGAGTTTGTGTCTGTGTACGAGAGGTAAGCCCGGATGCCCTTTTCTGAATGAAGAACATTTTGACGCACACTTAACACAGAGAGGGCGTCTTCAAGCCGCAGGTGCTGGTTCTTGCTTGCTCCAGACAGCATCTCCTCCTGAAGTAGTGTTTGTTTCACCGTTATCTAGAACCCTTCAGACGGCAACGATTGCTCTTTCAAAGTGTCCAAATCTCAAAGCCCCTGTTCTCGCGGAAGAATCTATCCGAGAGCGCAATGGCACTCACCCGTGCGATAAGAGGTCTCCGAGAGAACATGTAGAGGCTACGTATCCTACCGTAGACTTCTCTCGCATACAATACGGACCTGACCCGCTGTGGACAGAAGCCCGCGAAACCGAAGACGACCTTGCTGCCCGTGGCAAACAATTCTTTGCGAGTCTAATGGATCGACCAGAAACCACCTTCGCAATTTTTACGCACAGCTCTTTTCTATTCAATACCATCAATCGCTCATTCGTTGCTTCTGATCCAAAAGGTAAGTTCACATCCACACAGCGTACTCTCGTATACATTTTTTGACCTAATATGTGCTCTTATTCATGAATTCCTGCGGTTCGGCAGTCACTCGTCGTTTCGATACCGGTGAGAGTCGGGTTATGCTTTTGACGTACACGTAAGTCTATTGAGCGTGCTTGTAGAAGAATTGTTAGAGTACATGTGTACTGTGTCCATTGACTACTGGGTGAAAGTCATCGAGGTCTTATAGCGTTCACTGTGATTGGATGCAGTCCATCGTTCCTTGGTCTGATGACATCTGGAGCAGTATGATCATAGCTTAGCAGACCAACAAGCACATCTTCCGGGTTCACCTGCTTAAGTTGTTTGACGATTAGATCTGCGAGGTGCTCCCTTCGAATCCACCTCTCGCTTTCGTGCATCACCATGGATCTATTAACATGGACGATTTTTCTGCGCGGTGATCGAAGTGGGTCATTGCGCTGGTCAAAGAACACAACGAGATATTTGATAAATGACAAGGTGTATGTAGAAAGCACAACGGGTGTGGACAGAGCAATTGAGGCTAGTGCTTCAAGACAAGCGTCTGAAGCTGCCATAGCTCCGTAACTCGGCGGCGTAACGAGTGAATTGGAAGTGGCCGACGTAGTCGATGCAATGAGAGTCGGGTAGAATTGCGCAAGCCGAAGAAGTGGCACTAAGTTGGGATAGATGAGACGAATGAATCGATCTTGTATGAACGAGCCCGCGCAACTTGCAAGTGCGGCAAGCAATTTGCACGCATTTGTCACGATAGGCAGCTCGGCCCCCTTCTTATTTAGGGTTTCCACGAGATCCTCTACCTGTTGTGCATCTGTCCGTCCTCGGAGTTTCTTCTTCTTGAATGCCTTGAGCAAGCGACCACCGGCAGTTAACTTATCATCATCCAGAACTAGAAATTGTTCAGGTAAGAGCGGAAGAATTTTCGCAGCGTGTGGCAGCAAGAGTTTGCGCCTACTGCCAAGTAGTTTGACAGCCAAAGTAGCACATGCCAACGCTTCTGCGCGGAGCCTCCAAGAACGTCCTATCAACAAGTCACGCATGGCCGTGAGCGTATCTTGCGCCAAGCCCTCAAACGGAGACTGCTTCTTGCTATCGTCTCCAGAGATATCGTCATACTCTCCAGGGACATCTGGCTCACGGGTGAGTTGCTCATAGTCAGGGATGTCTTCCTCACTGTACCTGAGTATTGCCTTGCGCAACTGAGCACGGTCTGTATCTGAAAGCCCAACAGATTTCGAAGAACCTTGAGCGTTCTTTGCAGCGTCTGACGAGTGTTCCCTGCCCATCTGAGCCAATGCCGTAGAAAGGACAGTGTATACAGCGGGCAAGGATTGCAACGCTCGTTGATCCGTAACGCCAGCCAAACTATCACACAACTTAGCGAGGGATTTGTGCACCATGCTCGTCGCATCTTCGTTCAGAATATCAGGTTTCGCCACGATGAATATTAGTACATTCGTAGCCCAACGCTCTGAAAGATTGCTCAGCAGACGAGAAACAATGAAGTTGAGGTGACGATGAATAAGACCTCGCACAGATGGGCAGCCAACCTGAGTAGCAACTGTAGCGAGTGCGGCGTTAGCAAATGGGCGAACTAATTGCTCGCCGTGTGCAACGTCACGCAGCAGACTCATCATTGAAACAAGAACCAACCGAGTCGGTAGAGGACGGTGGAATTTGATGCACAGCTGAGAGCAAAGTTGAATCACGCTCGTATACGCTTGCAAAAGACACATTTTGAGAGCTACGTGACGATCTGAAGCCTGAAGTGCGCTGGAAGAAACGTCATCAAACGCAGGTAAGAAAAAATCGTTTAGCACGGTGAGCAGCTCTTCTACCGTATCCAACACATCTATACTGGGCGCTTTGGTCAAAGCACCGCGAAGCAAAGCTGAAAGAACTAAGGCACAATGAGCCTTCTCTTCGTATGTGGCGGCGTTTGCGAAGAGATGAATCAGTTGGGGCATAATGGTATACAAACATTCTGCTCTTCCCATCCGAAAGGCTGCTTCTGAAGATATGTTTGAATAGCTTTGCTCATCAAGTGGCGGCGGCGATGGAATTGGCGGGGGCACGAAAAGCTGTTGATGTAGTGAACATAGCATAGACGAAAAGGTAGAATAGCCAAGGGAAGATAGAAATGAAGGTAATCGTCGCAACTCAAGAACTGAGTCTTCATGCCTCAAGGGAAAGAGAGCAGCCAACATGCCATGCACAGACATCTGCAGACGCTCATCGTCGAAAGATAAGAAGCGGTCGACGGCACTTGAAGTAGACTCCGAAAGTTGACTCACAGCCTCATGACGACCGTACCGCATCGCTATCGCTCGAAAAACGGTGAGCAATCTGCGGCACACCTCAGATCCAGACGACGCAAGCGAATGAACGGCGTGACCAGCACCGCGAGCGACAGCCTGAAAACGATCGGCGCACAGCACAAGCAAGCTCAGCGAAAATGAAGTGAATAACTGCTCAGACCTCCTAAACGAGCGAAGACTCAACACTTTGGCGATGAAGTTGGTAAACGTGACCCTAACGTCAGCACGCGCGTGTGACAGAGGTCCGCGATGGGAATACACCATAGTCAACAGGTGCATGGAAAAGCGATTCGCAGCATTGGACACCCATTTGTGGTCGCGCTTCACGTTGATGGAGACACTGGGCGCCTCAGTTGCTTCGGTGGCCTGCTGTTGGCTCGGCACAACATCTCGCTCTCTTCTCTGCTGCAACGCGTCCGAAAACGAGAGTGGCGCAGTATGTGACAGCAAGGGGTTGACATCCAGCACATCCACAAACAGGCTCAAGACGCGAAACGCCGCCATAACCAAAGCGCCCTGCAGCTGCTTCGCGCCCGAGAGAACTGCGCAAAGTCGGCTGACCACGCCGGGCAAAACGGCAGCCCTGACGCCAAAGCCGCACGCGTCGCACAGCGAAAAGAGCGCATCGAACGCAGAGTGTCGCAGCGCGACAGCGCCACTGCCAGAGACGACATGCAGCGTCACATGCACGACATGGGCGACGGCCGCCGACTTGTGCGACGGCAGGCGCACGCCGGCCATGAGGCGCGACACGGCATCGAACAAGGCAACCTGCACGCGCTCCGCGCCAAACGCGTCGTGGCCGGGCCCGTCGGAGAGCAGCACGCTGAAGGTGTGCGTGGCGACGGCGGCCAGATGGGCGCGGATGGCGGGCGGCAGCTGCTGCGACGGCGGGCGCAGCTCGTTGAGCCGCGCGTCCCTCTCGGCGGGCGACAGCTGGCGCCAGTCGCGGGCGATCTGCTCCAGCTGACGCGCGAGCAACGCGCCCTGTCGCACCGGCTGCATCGCGCCGCCGCGCGTCGAAGCCAACGCGCCGAAGCGAGCGCGGCGCGCGGCGCGCGCGCGCCGAGCCTTCGGCAAAGAGCCGCTTGATCCGGCGCCAGCGCGCGCCGTGTGCGCTGGCCGCGTGGGTACGCGGCAGCGTGGCGACGTGTTTGGGCGCGGAGCCGCCGATGCGAAGGGGCAGTATCTAGTAGGGCAGGGTCAAATCTGCGTGGTTGCACGCGCCGCTCGGAATTATCTCGTGGACGCCGAATCTCGCGCGCAGCACGCGCCCGGCAACGACCCTACGAAAAAACCCGACAACGACAACCCTTGTCCGCGTAATGTCCGCCGGCAGGTAAAGCCCGCCTCTGGCTGCATCCAGGCACTCTCTCCCCCCTTGCGACGCTCCGTGCCCCACCACCGTTCGTCTTCCCCAGAGCTGCCTTGCCCACCATGAGTGCCCTTGCGTTCGCGCCTGCGCCGCTTCCGCTGCGCGACTGCACGCCGCTTCCGCTGCGCGACTGCACGCCGCGCCGTTCCAGAGCGCTGTCGCACGCGCCCGCGCGCATGGTCGTGGCGGCGCCGCAGGCCTCCCGCCCGAAGGCGGCTGCATCTCGCGCGGCCGCGCCCAATCGTCCGCGCTCGACCGGCCTGGATGACAACCATCTCTACTCGTACCTGAGGGACATTGGCACCATTTCGTTGCTGTCTGACGACGAGGTTGCGACGTGCTCGGCGCACATTGCAAACTTGTCGCGCTGGGAGCGTGTCAAGGAGCAGCTGGATGCCACGGCTGCCCGACATACGCAGAAACGTCGTTTGCTTACTTCGCGCTACCGACGACAATCAAAGCCAGTGCCGGCCGCTACTGTCAGTACTGCAGACTGGGCCGACGCCCTGCAGATGGACCGCACCGTGTTTGCCGCCGCCTTAAGAGAGGCTAGGTTTTACAAGGATCGTTTGGTGGCCGCCAATTTGCGCCTCGTCGTGTCCATTGCCAAGAAGTATCAAGGAAGTGGCGTTGGTTTGACTGACTTGATTCAGGAGGGCAGCCTCGGCTTAATTCGCGCTGCTGAGAAGTTTGACGCCCAGAGGGGCTTCAAGTTCACCACCTACGCCTCGTGGTGGATTCGTCAGGCCGTGCAGCGTGCTGTCGCTGATTCGAGCCGCGCCATCAGACTCCCAACCCATGTGGCCGACGCTGCGAAGAAGGCCAGACGTCTAGCCAATCAGTTCGAAAGAGAGCATAATTACCCACCTCGCATGGACCAACTCGCGGAGATTATGGGCATTAGAGAAGAAAGGCTCTCTTTCATTCTCAGCAAAGCTGAGCAGACAGACACCCTGTCTCTGGACTGCCCGTTGTACCCGGGTTCCAACAGTTCTAGACCGGTATCTCTTGGAGACAGTCTGGCGGCAAACGGCTCTTCGCCAGAGGAAGAGGTGTCACGCGGTTTGCTGCGTGAGGATGTGGAGAACGTGCTACTCATGCTTTCCCCGAAGGAAAGGGAGGTGCTTCGGATGCGCTATGGTTTTGATGATGGCCGCACAAAGAACTTTGACGAGATTGGCAAGATGTATAGCGTGCCCGCCAGTCGTATTCGTCAAATTGAAGCGAGGGCCATGAGGAAGTTAAGACACCCTAATTTTCACCGATGTCTCTCAGAATGGTCACAGACTTGACTTGCTATTCCTATCTTAACTTGTTGGTTTTGATTTGTTCCCGGAGGTGTGTTGCCTAACTTTTTGCTATCTTGATGAGTTTGTTGCGTTTGCGTTATATAACGACGGCTTTGAGACATTGAAGAGATCACCATATTTGCCGTCGGGGGGTTGGGTTGACGCAGTTCTTTCGTGTTGTTTTCTGCATCTTTAGCTCATGCTGAATGTTCTGAGCTTTCGAAGACTCTTTGTGATGTCACTTTCTCATCGTAAGAGTTCGAATAGATACACGCAGTTTTGTGCGTACGGCTTGCAGTTTGAATCGGATTTTATCTTCTTGGTGTTGCTTCGGTCGACTTTTTGATGGTGGCGGCTTGCGGCTTAATTGCCGGGAGCGTCATAGTGTTGTAGAGGCATGAAACCGTAACATTTTGTTTCCTAGCTACAGTATTTGAATTGATGAAGTCGCTTTTCTGTTAAAGGGTTATAGCCTTTGAACATCAACGGACATCTGTACCTCCTATGTAATTTACCCTAATGCGCTCTCGTACCGAGCGTATGTCTCTTCGCATTTTGCCTCCTGGAAATCATGCGCACACTGACTCGAAGAGTAGACCGTGATGGCGTCTTTGCTCCCTGTCTCGACACAGCCCAAAACGAGATATGAACAGTATCAATGTATATAGAAGAAACCATGTGTTAGGAAACACATCTAACATTATAGACATGGACGGTGGGCACTTCACGATCGATACGGCCTTTTAGTCCAATGGGTCTCTCAAATCGTCGGCGATTTCTGTTTCCAATGCCCAAGGTTAATATCGTAGGCTTATATGATATAGAGAATAGCACTTGCAAGCTCTACTACAACAGCGCCCCTCAACAAGAAAAAAAAACGTGATCAGTCATTATGCGCTTGACAACCGAACCAAGGCTACTAATCATATAAAGAACACCATTCACCATCACACTATCATTAACAAACCCAATATGTTTCATACGGTTAACCAATGTATAATGCACAGCATTCCACAAAGCTTGCGAAATTCAGACGAAATGAAGTCATACCAAATGCCATTCGAATCTAACTTCATTAGAAAACATGTAGACGAAGGAGGCTATCTCATGCAGCCAACTGGACTCGATTGTAGCATTCATGTGCTACACACCCTTGGCGCGCTCTTAACGATAAAACCAAGGCTACGGTAGGATGAAGAACACAGTTCGGCATCACAGATTATCGTTGACAAACTTGACTTGTCATATACGGAAGCGAAATGTATAAAGTGTTCCACAAAGCTTGCGCACGTCAAACCAAATGCTGTTCTTATATCCAACTTGAGCAGAAAACATGTAGTCGAAGGGGGGCATTTTCTGTAGCCATACATGTTTCGATTACGGCATTGAAAGTGCTACACAACCTTGCTGCTCGTTCCTTGCCGAAACGGCGACAGCACCGTTTCCGTTTTGACCAAACTTGCCACGGCCCTTTTGTCCACGCGCGTAGCGTGAGCGACCACTAGACCCACCTCTGTTGGAACCTCCCTTTCCATTCGGGGCACCGTTCATAGACGTGGTGCTATTCGCGTATGGGGAGGAGTTAACAGAGTTGGCAGGTGTAGAAACATTGCTCTCAACGGGACGCATCTGGCCATTTCTTCGTTCAATGGCAGGTGACTTTGTCGACCCCCTGTCCTGTACAGGTTCTTCGCGCTTGGAAACATTGACATTATCGCCGCCGCGACGCTTCTTTCGACGCGTGTTAACCTTGGAGGATTCTGCGCGTTCGTTTGATTTGTTCGCTGGTGGTGCGGATGGAGGTTGAGGTGCATTGCCACGAGGCTTGCTACGACCTCCTCGCACGGCGGCTTTTGCCTTCTTTCTCTCATCTCGTTCGCGTCGGCGTGCGCGCACGTCCTCCATGAGCGGAGTGATGACCTGTTTCTTTGCGGCGCTATTCTCGTTTTCATTTGCGCCGGGACGGGCGACAATGGTGGAGGCGGACGCAAGGGTGGCGGCAAGTTCGTTCTGCTCACGCTCGGCGTCGCCCTTGAGTTCGGCCAAAAATGTGAGGTAGTCGGGGTCGTTTTCGATGGTACCTTCCAGCGAAGAAGGAGGACGACGTCTGTTAAGAGGGGGAGTGGACTGGTACATGGCGCGCTCAACACGTGCGTAGTAGTCAGTGCCGCATTGAAGCGAGCTATCAACGGTCTTGGCGGTGTCAACGAACTTGAAGGCGTCAAATTGATGGAAGAAATTGCTGGCATCTTCCAGTTTCTCGAACGCCAAGTACGCAATGGAATGCCTGACAACCTGGGCGGAACGCTTGACAGCGCCAACAGCCTCAACCTTGCCTGGGTAGTACGCGGTCCACAACGCTTTATCGGCGCCGTTGGGGTCGGCATACGAGCTGAATTGCTCGGCCGTGAGCGTCGGAGGCAATCGTCGCACAACAAGCTTAACGGCAATGGTAGGCGGAGGCGGTCTCTTCCTCGCTCTGTTTTTCGGGCGCGGGCGCGAACGTGTGGCAGCTTGTTGTGGGGGGGGCGGACGTGGGGGCCGACGACGCTGACGGGCGCCGTTGGGCGGCGCACGAGACGAGCCCCCCGCACGGTCGCTGGCGGCACGACCTCGCCGAGCGGGAGCTCTATCCATGATGACGGGGGTGCGTCGACGACTGGCGCTTACATTGGACGCTCGCTCGACTGGAATGGGGGGGATGCCGCGGCGAGTGGGCGAGGGTGACGCGCTGCGTCAGCTGCTGTCGCTGTGGCGCTGAACTGAACTGAATTTCGCGCGCGGCGCGTGGTGGTCGTGTGCTGCTGCTCGCGGTCGCGATTTTCGCCGTTTTTGCAGGCCGCTGTTGCTTTCCTCACCGTCACATGCCGCGGCCCCTGCGCTGCGTCTCTCAATCAAGTGGGCTCTCGTTTATGTACAGAGCGGCGTCCGTGACGATATGAGCGGCGAGTCAGGCCTGCACATCATCGGGCTCGGTCTTGGCGATGAAAAGGACATCACGCTGCGCGGGCTTGAGCTCATCAAGTCCGCCTCTCAAGTATTTCTAGAGGCGTACACCTCCATCCTCTCGGTTTCAGCGCAGCAGCTTCAGGATTTCTACGGCCGTCAGGTCACAGTTGCCGATCGCGAGTTCGTCGAAGAGCGCGCAGAGCTCATTCTTGACGCTGCCAGTCGCCCTGGTGGAGCCGCCTTTCTGGTCGTGGGTGATCCGTTTGGTGCCACTACTCATTCCGACTTGTGGCTTCGAGCGCGCGAACGATCTATTCCCGTCAATGTCGTGCACAACGCCAGCATAATCAACGCCGTCGCTGTCACCGGTTTGCAGCTTTATCAGTTTGGCCAAGCCATTAGCATTTGCTTCTGGACAGAGACAGATCGCCCTACAAGCTACTACCCTAAACTGCTTTCTAATCGCAAGCTCGGTATGCATACTCTGTGTCTTCTTGACATCAAGGTAAAGGAACCCTCTCTTGAAAGCTTGGCGCGCGGCAAGAAGGTCTACGAGCCACCGCGGTACATGACCGTCAACCAGGCGGTGGAACAGCTGCTTGAGATTGACAGCTTGCTTGGGTGTAATGAGCTTGATGAAACATCCATGGCTGTCGGTGTTGCTAGGATTGGACAGCCAGATCAACTCATCGTCTATGCTTCACTCGCTAAGCTCCTGAAAGTTGACTTCGGTCCCCCTCTACACTCTCTCATCATCCCAGCTCGCGACTTGCATTTTCACGAAGTAGAAGTGCTCAACTGCTTCAAACCTTCCCCATGAACGTTACACTGCCATCATTGGCATGAAGCAAAGATATGCCAATGATCTTGGTAGAAACTATAATACACAAGCTTGTTGCTCCTTTCATGGCATTCCTTCTTAACAAGGGTTCCACATCAACTTGTCGAGTTCACTCATTGTTGGCTACAAATCTTGGTAACATCGGAACGGCAATCTTGTCAGTGACGAGCATCCGAACGGCATGGAGGGGCCCGGTCGATCAGGGGCACGTGCCCAATCTGCACTGCTGTTGGGACAGGAGCTGAACGATATGCGAAGCATATCCAATGAGACCAAAGGCAGTTAAGGTCACGAAAAGAATGTGGATCTCGTTTCGCACTACGTGCGCTCGCGTGGGACGGCGTTTGGGCTTGAAGAGAAAACAGTTTACGGACTTCAAAGGAGACTTCTTTCTCAATACTTCGGCATATGATAAAAGTTTTATGAAGGGACTAGTGGACAGCCGAGAATTTTGTCTTACAGGGCACGTGAAAACGAGATCCTTCTGTATATTTGTGTAGTGTGGAGGCTGCATAAACCGGCTGCAAAAGTATTGAAAACAACAATAGTAGGGCTTTTTGCTCTGATATTCGCATGAATAGATGCAGTGGCAAAAGAAGGGAAAGAGCTCTACTTTGGCACTGACATCGGCGCAGCTTTCGACGAAGGGGAAAAAATACAGCAGCGGGCAAGCGTTGGTATCAAATGGGGAAACTGTTTCTGTACGTGTAGCTAAACAATTCTCGGATGGCGACAAGAAGCGGTTCTAAGTCAAGTTCCGTGCGAATGTTTGGAATATACGACATGTTGTCTGTATTCCAACCTTTTTTTGACTCCTTCAGTAAGCTTAAGTGTCCACCATTGTTGATCTTGCCATGGTATCACACGACCGGATAACTCCGATCGGTTGATTGGAACGGAACCATGATAACCTGTACAAGAAAGTACCACAAACTCCGTGATCCAGGCGAGAATGAACTTGGCCACTCTTTGACTAAGCGATCCAAACTCAGGACCGATTCTGTAACGGGTTCGCAAGAGAGTACAGAAACTACAAACAAAATATACGCGAACAGGACCTGCATCTGGGGCGCAGAGCTTGCAATCACACCCAGCTTGTTCTTTTTTCTGTTTCCGGTTTGAACTGGATCTGGCTTTGGTATCCACATCAGGTTTTCTCTGAATCATCACGAAAGCAAAACAAGCGGAATATAACGCTATATCAAAACTATCTTGTGGACTGGTGTTTCTTTCGCCCAGACATTGCCAGTTTACGATTGCACCTTTGATCCAGTACGCCTCATGTGACTCAAGCTGCTGCAACAGGCGCATAGCAGCAAAGCGCCTGTCCCACACGAAGCTGAACGTTCTTTTCCGCGCATCTCACAGCGAGGCATACTACGCCTCGCTTGTACGATGAGATAAAGCGAGCAATCACAAGAAGAGTGTAGAGGTAGATGTAAAGAACTTGGTTTTCTTTTAGGTGATGTGTACGTGCAGCTTACGCATATCTATAGGGCAGAAGTTTGATTACACAGCTGTTTGTATCTGCCAGAGGGAAGAAAAAACTTGAACGGAGCATGACGGCGCACGAAATCCAAAAAAGAGTGGAGAAGAAGAAGAACGAGCAGAGGGAAGGTAGCTTTAAGCCATGGAACCAGCCACAATCTCAGAAATCTCCTGAGTAATAGCGGCTTGCCTTCCTCTATTGTACGTCAAGCTCAAATCCTTGCTCAATTCTTTGGCGTTGTCCGACGCATTGGACATGGCCGACATACGGGCCGCAAGCTCCGAAGCGACAGATTCTTGCAGGGTGCGTAGAATCTGGCCATTCAAATACAAGGGAAGGATTGCATTAAGAATTTGAAGTGGATCTTGCTCAAAAATCATGTCCGATGGGAAGGCTGGTGCATCGGCATTCTGAATGGTCTCCACCTTGACTCCCAATTTTCCGTCCTCCGTAGTGAGTTGAAAGATCTCGTCCTCGTCGGATTCAATTCCCTGAGGCGAGAGCGGGAGCATAGTACGCACAGAAGCTTCCGACGCAATGAGCGAGACGAAGCGCGTGTAGACCAACTCGACGCGATCGACGTCGCCAGACAGGTATTCCGCAAGCAGCTCTTCCGAAATAGCGGTGGCCTGCTCAGCCGTGGGCGCCTGGGTGCACATAAAATGACGACGAATGACAGGCCCGCGGGACTTGAAGAACATCTGCCCCTTGTTGCCGACGGTAACCAGTTCAACCTCAATGCCCTGTTTTTGCAGCTCCTCCGCTCTGGCCTGGGCCTTCTTGATGACGTACGAGTTGTAGCCGCCGCACAGGCCGCGATCGCCACTAATGAGCACGAGCACAACCTTGTTCGCCTCGCGCTGCGCCAGCAGGGGCAAATCGGTGTAGTCTGTATTGAGGCGCTTGATGAGGTTTCCCAGCACCTGCTGCAGCGTCTCCGAGAACGGGCGCGTCCGCAGCACAGCGTCCTGCGCACGGCGCACCTTGGCGGCCGCGACGAGACGCATGGCGTCGGTGATCTTCTGCGTGTTCTTGACGGACGTAATGCGATCACGAATCTCGCGCAGTTGTCCGGCGCCCATGCGCACGGGCGCGGTGCGCGGACACACGACGCTGGTGCGCGACTGCGAGGGGACGAGGGCAACGCCCGTGAATGAGGACACGAAACCGAGCGCGTTCATTTCGACGAGAGTGGCACAAGGAGAAGACGAAGGGGGGAAGCGACGGCGCGCGGGACAGCGCGTCGAAGGTAGCTGTCGCGACGCAGGCGGCGGACAAGCAATGCACGCGCGAGATGAACGGCGCAGCAGGGCGGCGCGCCAGCGGCGTGCGGCTCTGCGCGAGCTGCGCCGTTGAGCTCAACGCGCGCGGCGGCCAGCGCGCGCGCGCCACGTGGCCAGAAGTTGTGCCTTGAGGGCATCAGAACAGGCGGTCGAGCAGCGCGGCGCGCAGCGCCGGCGTGAAGGCGAGCATGCTGCGACCGGTGAGCTCAAAGGGGCGGCGGCCGCCGCGCGGGTCGCCGCCGTGCACCTCGCCGCCGGCCTGCCGGATGAGCAGCACGCCGGCCGCCATGTCCCACGGCCACGGCCCGCGCTCGTACAGCAGGTCGACGCGCCCGCACGCCACGTTCGCCATGTTGAGCGCGCACGACCCCAGCATGCGCACGCACTGCGCGCCGCCGTCGAGCACCGTGCGCAGGTTGTCCACCACCCAGTCGCTCTTCTCCTTCGAGCGCTCCGAGCCCGCCTCCGTCGCCACGCACGCCGACGACAGCGACGAGACGCCCGAGACGTGGATGCGCCGCCCGTTCAGCTGCGACGGCGTCAGGTGCGTCGCCGTGAACAGCTCCTTGAGCAGCGGGTTGTAGATCACCGCCACGATGTGCCGCTTTTCGTACGTGAACGCGATGCTCACCGCGCACATGGGGATGCGGTGCACAACTGCCGAAAAACAACCCTCTTGCAGTCAGTCGCCCGCTCACTCACCCGATCCAGCGCGCGCGCGCAGTGCACTACTTACAATTTGCGGTGCCGTCGATGGGGTCCACGATCCATGTGGGCGCGTCCGTCCACTCGGTGCCGCTCGCACTCTCCTCGCCAATGAACTCGTGATCGGGGAAGCGCTCGCGAATGCTGTCAAAGACCAGCGCTTCCACCGCGTGATCGGTGTCCGTCACGGGGTCCGTCGCCGACTTGCGCCCATAGTCGTCGCTGCGCTCGGCGTTGAACGCCTCCTCGATCAGCGAGCCGCCCTTCTTCGCGATCGCCGTCGCGAACGACAGCAGCGATTCAGTGCCCTCCGCTGAGATATCCATGGCCGCGGTGCCCCCTCTTCGCGTCGTGCTTCCCCACCGGCCTTTGCGCGCGGACGAGCACTGAAACTAAAACTGCGAACGATTGATATTCCAATCGTTCGCAGTTTTAGTTTTAGTACGGAATAAATTAAACGCTGCATTGAATGCGCCATTAAACTAAGGTTAAATTGCGCGCACCTCATGGTCAGCACTTCCGCATCGTGCGCGAGGTCACAACGCCATGACGCAAAGTGTCAAACATCCACAACTTGACGTGACGCGCTCATGTCATGCCGTGGTCCGCCGCTGCCAATGACGCGGAGAGTCGTGCCCTTGAAAGCTGTCAAAAGCTGGCCTGCCGCGCTCATCTCCCTTTCTCCGATTGCTCGTCAGTGCAAGCTGCTTCCCGAGCACCGCCGCCAACAACAAACCACCGCGAGTTCTTGTCAACGACGTGTATGAAAGCTAGCAGTTTGTCCCCGACATACACGTCACCGCCTGACGCCGCATCGACGTCGCCGCCATTTCGACCCATCACCATCAGCCCACTTGCAGCACAAAATCGCATCGTCTATGTGTCAGACACTCGCCTTTTATATTTATAACAGCGCCAATACAGGAGCATAACACTAGAAAGTCTATTTGGAGCTGGCCAGCATCGCTCTGGGACACCCGCCACACTTCGAAACCTTCTCATCCACAATCGCAAACACATCCAACAGCTTGCCCGTATCAAGGTTTCTATTCCCGAGGCCAAACTCCTCACAGACCGCCCTCTCCTCGAAGAAGCCGTTGAAAGTCTGCATGCTCAGGCACCAATCTCGGTAGAACATGCGATGATTCACCACCACCCGGTGCGTCAAAACCAAATAGCAGAAGCACCACGCCGCGTTCTTCGGCGTCGTAGAGATACAAATGTCCGGCACCTGTTCCGCAATCGGTCCGTCGTCTCGTAGAGTACACGGCGGCTTGAATTGCGTGCACACCCGACCGGATTGATCAATCAACGTCGGACAGCACGGCGACCCAATTGCCGACGCCGCGTCCAAATTGGACGGGCATTGTGAATCGTCGCATCTCACACACGCCGATGGGCAGCATGCCGTACCCGTTAGTTGATTGTTTTCACATTCGGTGTCGAAAGCTGCATGTGTTGCAACTACAAAAACGGCCGTCACCACCAAGATCGCGTACATGCACTTCATCGTGAGAGCACTAATGAGATGGAGAAAGGTGCGGAAGCCACTTGGTTTGTTGCTTTTGAATTCGATACGAGACGTGCGACGGGACGGTGGTGAACCGGGTGAGCGCGCGACTCTGGACGCACTATGTCAGGTGCTCGCCCTTTTATACCGCTAGCAAAGCTCTATAATCGTCAGTCGCCGCGCCGCCGCCCGCCGCCGCCGCCGCGCCACTAGATACTGACATGCATCATACGATGTTTGGTTTTATGCTACGCGCAGTTGACACCAATTACGTTTAACGTCCCTCTCTCGCTTTCTCATGTCATTCACCAGTCGCCACGTGGTGACGATCAAACTACGAGGCTTTGCTTTTTGAATTGCTTTCCCGTGGCATGAGAAAGCCCCTTTTTTGGCGGGTAGACGTTTAGGGTTCATCCTATGAATGAGATGGCGAGGCGTTGAATTTGGATCGCTGCTGCATAGCGCGGTGCCATGAGGGCGTGTGTGTGGCGCCAATTGGAACATCTGCATGTGTTGCGAGTGTTGTGTGTGCAAAGGACGCGTGTGACGACGGGCCTTAACGGATGATGACGGCGGTGGCTGCGCGCGGACACGTCGGTTATTGCGGGTCGCCCGGACATGCATCGTCGTGCCACGTCCACGGGCTCCGTGCTCGCTCATACAGTAGGTTAGAAGGCTACTACGAGTACTGTACCTTCGCGTAGATAAGGCTAATCTTGGCCTGGCCCTTTCTTTCATCGCTGCCTTGAATGGAATCTTCCTCTGGACTGGGTTTCGTCCTGGTCATCATTGATCGTTGTTTCTTCTTCTTCAGGCAAGGCGAATTCAAACCCTTGCTGACGGTTTCATCGGTCAACTTCCGACGGTTGCTCTATAATGGAGTAAATCGATTCAAGCCATTCGTGCTGTATCGTAACATGCACATCATGTGCCTCCAACCAACAATCTCGCGCGAACTATCGTTCCATTTTGCGGGAATATCAACTTGTTTTCCAGCATCAACCCTTCAGCAACATCAACTTTTCTTCGCTCGAGACATTATTAATGTACACATACATCCCGTCATGTGATTCCAGCCCCAGGGGCATAAGTTATGCCGGGCATAACTTATGCCCCTGGGGATATATAATATGCCGCATAACAGGTTTCATCGCATCAGGTTCAAAGTTTGAACCTGACTTGAACTTACATTCCCTGCGGAGCGTTGCTCCCGCCCGGAGCTCATATGATCAGCCAATAAAATTCGCTTCCGCTCTGACAGATCATCTACCTGTACAGACTTGACAGACAACACAATTTTTGAGATCAGATATGAAGGTGCGGAGGTAGCTAGCCCTCGCCTACACCTTTGTAAATAACTCTACCTTCGGTACCTTATGCAGGCAATGATTGGAGAGCTGGATGGTTCATTCATTCATTCATTCGTTCATTTTCATTCGTAATTTTGGAGGCGAAGGTAAGGATACCGTCGGTGCCGAAGGTAAAGGTTCAACCTCTAAGGTTATCCTTACCTCTTCACCTTTACAACTTCTATCACTATTAAGCGCCACTCGAACGATTTAGGTTCATGGGATGACCCCACTACGTCCATCAAAGGGTAGCAGGAACGATAATATATAACGTCGGCAAGCGGAATCTGTTCATACTTGCTGGTCCACATTTTGTCATTCTGTCTCAGTGGAGTTTCTTGACTGAGCGCTTTTTCGAAACTTTGGCGTGAAGAGTCTACCAGCAGCAGATATAGAGAGTTTAATCTCCTCCCGAAAGCGTCGTCCGAGGTGGATGCTTTTTGAGCTGAACAGATCTCAACCCCTTTTCACTGTCGTGATACACATTCTCGGAAAAAGGAATGCAGATCGCTGTGCCTGGATCTGGAAACGGTGGCTGCGCCACTGCGTTTGATTGGGCGAATCATGGCTACACCGTAAGTTTGTTCGACTTTGAATCCTTTCCTCAGACAATTGCAGCAGTGAACACACACGGCGGCATCTATGCCGAAGGGCAACTTCAAGGTTTCGCACCGATCGCCTACGCTGGCCATGATATTGCACAAGCATTGGATGGTGCCGATCTTATTTTCGCTGTCGGTCCAGCGTTCAGCACTCGCCCCTTTGCAGTAGCCTGCAAACCACATATAAAGCCTGGCCAGACTGTCATCGTGTGTCCCAGCTCCTGTGGTGGCGCGATGAGTTTAAGAATGCAGCTGGTTTGGATCTGACCAGCACTAAACCGCTCGTCGCTGAGACATCTACATTGCCGTACGCTGTCCGAATTAGCGGTCCGGCTAAGGTTCATGTCTTCCTCAAGCTTAAAGGTGGCTTGTACATCTCCGCGTTACCATCCTCCGAATCGCAATGTGCCATCGACAAAGTCAAAAAAGTGTAGCCGGCGATGGGAGTAGCTACTAATGTAATGCAAACGATGCTGCAGAACGGCAATCCCATCATTCACCCAGCGATTACGCTCTTGAATACTGCCGTAATCGAGGGTAAGGGGAGCCAGGTGTTGTTTTATGAGGAAGGTGTCACTCCATCCGTTGGCCGCGTGATAAAGGCTGTAGATGATGAACGTATAGCAATTGGGCACGCCTTTGGCGTGAATATCCTTTCTGACCCGGATATTGGCATCACGCAAGGCTATATGACCACGGCCACATACGACGATGGTTACTCGAAATCTCCAGGATTTCGGGGTATCAAAGCCCAGAGCAGCCTCGACAATCGTTATTTTCACGAAGACGTGGGTTATAGTCTCGTCTTCATCAAGGACTTAGCACTCAAAGTCGGCGTGAAAACCCCGGTCATTGATGCAATCATCACCCTTGTGTCGAAAGTCATGGACCGAGATTACGGTGCGGAAGCTCCACGAACGATGGCATCGTTGGGTCTTGAGAGCAAGACGATTTCGGAGCTTCGCAAACTTTGACTAGTATAGTCATGTCGTCGCGAACTGGTGTGAAGTTCTCAATTTCATTTTGACCTACGAGCTCCAGATTCTCTGGTTGCAACTGATGATTGATGTTTGTTAATCGCACCACAGCACTTAAGACGAAGGAGGCCAATGAAGGTACCTCTTCGAGCAACACATACCAGATTCCCTAACTTTGCGAGGAAGGAAGCTACTCGTGCATACATACGCTAAGCAATGTACGTGCAGCAATGCAACTTTTGTAGAAACGGTGAAGCTAATTTAGCTTCCACGAGTAGGGTTCCTCAAGACCCGACGATCTATAATACCTCTACACCGCACCCACTGACCACTGCTCAGTAGCCGTACACACTACTGAGCTACAAAGAGAAAGCATGACGTATCTTTGTCGTTAACTATACTTCCCAAACGCTGCAAGCGCAAAATGCGCTTCCCGCTCTCGCTCTATCTATCTCCTCTTCTACGCGTTCAACAGTTCCATTACTGTTTATTGCAGAGCATCTCCGCTCGGAGGAAACTCTTCTTTTATTCTGGAAGTGTTGTTTCGCTGGACAGCCACGTGAAGCAAAATCATCAGTGCAGTACTCAATAGGACATAATTCACTGAGCTTCTTGGCCTTTTTAAAGAGAGAGAACCTCCTCCGAGGCTCTACTGTGGTTTAGGTATAAGAAACTGCGGTCCACAATAAAGAAGAAGAAGAAAGAAGCGTTGTTATCGCTGTGCTACCGTTCGTTGACAAACCGCTTTGTTTTCATTTCCGGTACCCTTTTGTAGTTACTCTTAGAAATGATCTGACAGAGGCCATGCAGTTTGAGGGCCTCTTCAATAGAGAAAATATCTTCAGAGATGGATCTCCTGGCAGAACGGAATCAGACCTGTCGTAATAAAGAAGATGAAGTACTTTTTTTCCTGTCGCCTGGTTTCTACACTCGCCCAGAAATTGAATCAGCACAAATAGATAGAGAGAGAGAGAATCTGCTCTGATTTTGTGGCTGCACCCCTGTACCTTTTCGTGGGAATCGGCCTGGGGAGAGTGAAGAACTCATCAACACACGTGCGCTCAATGCGGCAGCCCACTCGGCAACAGAGACGAATATGCAACGTCTGCCGAGTTTTTGGGTGTGTTCCTCGCATTGGGCACTTATATCAGATATATTCTGCAGCATCTCTTCAGCCCGATATCATCTCTGTGTCTCATTTCTCTAGATGCAATTCCTTCTTGGGCAGCGCAGGAGGAAGTGATCTATATAATTTAGCATAATATCTCTAACATCATTGCAAGCGGGCGATTCTCTTATTGTAGGTTTTCAGAAAGCCACAGCAAGCATGCGCCAACTGTAGGTACCTTTGTACTTGTACAAGCATTGGAAGTATCGAATAGGGCACTAAGCAAGGGAATAAGAGTAGTTTTGTGTTACACAGGCAGCATATCAGTGTCAGGCCACAACTGTGGAGACAAGCGCATAATACATATTATGTACATGTCAAACACAAACTTGGAGACTTGTTTACGCATTTGGCGAGGCCTGCTGCACATTGTCACCTGCATTGATATTGGTAACGACATGACGATGTGCACCACTCTCGGAGTAGGAGATTGTTTGTGTGATATTGAGATTGAGAGCACTGTTATTCAGTGGAGGTATCACGATAACCAATGAAGAGGGACCAGCCGTTCGGGAACGAGAAATAAGTGCTTTAGCGTCCGAGGCTAATGACCTACTGCTGCGGTTCTTGCGCTCGCGCGTTCTTCTGGACTGGCTTGAGTACGACTGGCTTCGACGAAGAGAGCGTCTTTCACGACGACGGCGGGAGCGGGTGGGGTTTCCTGAAGCACGCCTTGGCAACGGCGTGGAAACTAGCGACGCAGCTCGTACGGCAGATACCTGCGCTGGTTGCACTACAGATGGCGTCTCAGGCTCAGGCTCAGGCTCAGACTCAGACTGCGGTTTCGGCGGCACAGCTGATTGCGCTGTAGATGGCTGTGGCAGCGGAGTCTCGAAGGATGGCACGGGCTGCGGCGAAACAGGTGGGGCGGGCGGCGGTGCAGGAGGAGATGGAACGGAAGCTTGTGACGATTCGGGAGTTTGTTGCGACTCGATAATTGTGTTCTGTGGCGGAATGTTGTGGGCACACTGCGAAGCACGCGTGCGGCGCTGGATTGAGGCGCAAGACACTACTGCGGACGGCGCCGCGGACGGAGCAGAAGAGAGTGCTAGGGTTGGTTCTGGTGACGCGATAAGCGAGAAACGGCGGTCGCAGATTCCATCTAGAAAGTTGTCAAGCGCATGGAGTTGAGCGGCGTGCTCCACGGATGAGGACATGGTGCGAGGGCGCGAATGCGTAGCGTGATTGAGGGCGAGCGGTGGAAGAATGCAGATCGGGCAGCAAAGTCTCGGGGCGCATGCGAGGATGACCGCGCCATGTTGCTCTGCAGTAGCCGGGTCCTGGGTAGAGAGGCGCTGCGATGCGAAGTTGGGCTACTGTGTATCTCCGTATTTCGCACTGTGGCGCCGAGATGTTATCTCGAGTCTCAAGTTGAGACTCAACGCGCCGCCGCGACGAGGCTCATCCTCGACGGTCGTGATCCATCACGATGATCATCCTTCCCTTCCGGATGCTGCAAATGGAACGGGGCCACGTGTCAGCGGCAGATCAAATCACTTGTACGGACCAACCTCTTGCTTGAATCAGCTCGAGTCCCCTTCACAACGCAAAATTCACATCTGCAGCATGTCATGTTCACGTCACCGCAGCAGGAGCGCCCCGCGCGTAGCCTTCCCACAGCCGACCCTTTGCGCCATGCGATGTACCACAGGTACCAAAGGTACCAAAGGAACAAAAGGTGCCCTCAAAGCTTCGACAGCCATCACAATAAGCTGTCGCTTCAAGCACCCGCCTGTGCATCCGAATGAACAATCCGCTTCAGCGCTCGGGAACTGCCCGAGTCGAACGCCGTGCCGCGGTGGAAGCACACCAAGTGCTTGGGGAGTTGCATCGCAGCCACCATCGTCGCGCGATAATTTGCTGTGCACGGCGCTTTCCACTCGGCGGTCGTAGCATAATAATATTGTAATATGTTAAGAAGATACACACGGCGCTTCCGCTTGACTTCCAGCGATGACCAGCGGCTTTCCCATCGCGATAGCTTCGCGATATAAAAACTAGTCCACCCTCACATCGGCTTCTCTCATCTAACGTGCCAAACGTGTCCGTCTTTTCCAACTCAACCTCCCCCACCACCGCCGTTTCAACCAAATCCGACACCGTAGCCATCACCGCCGCCACAAGGAAACGAAATCATCATGATAGAGAACGTGAATATGGAGCGCCGTCAAGTATCAGTCGCCAAAACTTTGGCGTATTTGGATATGGTTAAGCATGAGTTGCGCGATGATATCCGCATCTACAACCAGTTTCTTGATCTCATGCGCGAGTTTCAAGCCAAATCCATCCATACAAGGCAGCTTATGCGTCGCGTCGCCAAATTGTTTCATGGCCACGATGAGCTTATTCTACGATTCAACGATTTCCTCCCCTCGGGGTACAAAATATCTGTTACCAGGGGGCCAAGAGGAAGGCTGATGACCAGCTTTGAAGAGCCGACGGGTTTCTAGGGCGCACCACCTGCGCACCAACCTACTGCACGAAAACTCTACACCCCGATCTAGTTCCAAACGGAATAGCACGCTGCTAACTCCAATCCCATTGCCTCTCCTGCAGCACCCAGGCGCATGCGAGAAAGTTTCCCAGCAGTTTGGGAACGTTCTGCGGAGGGGTCCAAACGCACTTGCATCCGAAAATCGAGCACAAGAAAAGAATGTAAACCAAAACCTGTTTCAGTCGGAAGCCACCAACCCTGATTTCGACAAATATCCTGTTGGAGAAGCCTCTTGGAGCAGATAGGCATATAGAGCTAAGCAGGCAGAAGTAGCTTGTTCCCAAAGTAAATCCTTTTCAACGTTTTGCAGGTATTCTTTGGAGAGATCACGACCACACATTGGAAGTGGTCCATCGCCACGGGCCATCATGTGTTTCCTGTTCCGGGCCGGTGTCAAACTTACGCGATGTTTCCTCGTCACGTACCACTCGACGTAATGATGTCCCATCGATACGTGTACAATGATGCACTCGCACACTTTCTGCGACAGAAAGAGACCTGATTGTTGCCGAACGACGCATAAGAGCATAAGAACTCTTAAATCATTCTTCGCTGCGCTGTTGCAGTGTTTTCCTACCGGCATTTATGTTGCGGGACATCTTGCTGTTGAGTTCAATGTTTGAGACTTTGTCGGACTGTGAAAGCACGACAATGCTCCTACCACTAAACTGCTCAAACCATCCCGTACATGTGCAATCTGTATTGCGAGAGAGGGCATGAACAAGTTTAGTGAGAACGTCTTGATCAACTGCACTTCGAACAGTTCAAAGCAGATCAAGACCTTCTTTTGTTCTCTCTTTTATGTTAAACTTGCGCGTTCATCTCTCGCAACGTCAAAATTGGAGCCCAGCGACCCACCCACTGATAACACGTCCTTTTCTGCCAGGGCATTGGCCACCACCGGCAAACAAGTACCAATTTTGCCGCAATGAACACCCAAATATCCAACGTCTGTGCTTGTGAACGAAGGCATCCTGATCATCATGATTCCATCCTGATGCCATCATGATGATCAGAATGCATCGGTGGGTGGGTCACTGGGCTCCAATATCGACGTTGCGAAAGATGAACGCGAGTGTGTAACGTAAAAGAGAGAACAAGAGAAGGTCTTGATCTGCTTTGAACCGTTCGAAGTGCAGTTGATCAAGACGTTCTCACTAAACTTGTTCATGCTTTCTCTCACAATACAGATTGCACATGTGCGGGATGGTTTGAGCAGTTTAGTGGTAGGAGCATTGACGTGCTTTCACAGTCCGACAAAGTCTCAAACAATAAACTCAACAGCAAGATGTCCCGCAACCAGAGATAGGCCCAAATATATTGTATAGCCATTATATTTCAATACGCAAAAAACAGTATTGCCTTTCTTTTATCGAATTTTTGGACGTCATTTTTGATCAACCGACGCGGGTGGTCACAAAACCAAAGCAAAATAGAAATTACTGGAGAGTACCAGCCTAAACGGCACAAGTGGTTAAGGTAGCCCCGTGATATATGCGATGAAGAGAACTTAAGTAGGAAAGCCCGTAACCCGCATAGATTGATGAGTAGCTAACCTACAGAAACAAAACCACCCAAAAACCATAATAGCACTTAGAGCTACCCACGTTTGTGCAGAAAACCGAATGATAAAGATGTTAGCAAGAGTAGCTACGTCTGAAGCGAGTTTATTTAAAAGCAGTACACAGCAACTTGCAAAAAAAAAAGAAAAAACAAAACTTTATTAAACTGCTTGGTAAACAAAGAGCTTGGTGACAGTGTGAAATAAACTTTGGTAAACAATAGTACCAACGCTGGGAAAGGAAGATCGGTGATGCCAAGAGAAAAAACGAGAAGAGAAGACAGACAGCGACTGACGAGAGTCGTTCGAAAAGAAGAACATGGTGCACTTGAGTTAACGTTTTGGAAAAGGCTTAACCTCTGGCGCTAAATACACGTTCCTAATACACTCTTTGTCTAAAGAGTGTGCAAAATATTTTTCTCTACCAGAAATTCTAATCTTGTTCTCCACGTTCGGCGCATGTACAGCAAAACCACTCCGCAGCAGAAGTGAAACCCACTCGCGTGCACCGCGTTCTCAAGATGTTCCGTCTTGCTCTCTTTAAAGATTGGCGCAGCGAAAGAGCTCTTTGATGACGTCAAAAATAACCAAACGTGACTATGGGCGGCATCTTCGTGACTGACAGACGGAGATCAGAGATGAACCCAAAAGAGGTTTTACGAACCGTAAAAACGGGAAACACAAAAAAATGAGGGAAGTAAAGGAGAAAATAGGCCTTCTGTACGAAACATACAGTCCGCAAAATTCAAAGCCCAGGGGAGCGCCGTAAACGCGTTTGGGCGATTGTAGTTTTTGCACGTCAATAAAAGACACGGCAATCTGTACTCACAGCAACGACACTGCAGGTCAAAAACCGTTACTTGTATGACACCGAATCTATAGCTACATATCAATAAAACACAGGTTTTGTCTACTATAAAGGGGGCGAAAATTCAACGCGCACAAGAAAAGTTTTGTTGCGTTGCTAGCGATCCTTAGTTCCTTGTAGCACCACTTTTGCTGTCCATGACAGCCAAGCATCTTTTCTTGATGCTATTATATAGTTTGATTAGATAATCGTCCTGCATTGCCGCCCAAGCCTCGAAGATAGCACCTTTTAGATCCTTAACATTCTCAAACGTCCTGTGATCTATGTACATTTTCCTAACCAGATTACCCCACACATTCTAAATAATATTGAGATCTGGCGAACCTGCGGACCAGGTCAGAGTGCTGACTTGATTCGTAGTCAACCAATTGCGAGTGTAGTGGGATGTATGTATCGGCGCGTTATCCTGTTGAAAGATAAAAGGGTGATTCTCTCCAAAAGTATCAGCAACAAGAGGAAGCAGACCATTCTTCAACATTTCACAATACTTCTCGGAATTCTGCTTTCCATCCAAGAACATTATATCAGACAGTCCATAAAAAGAAATTGCTCCCCAAACCATTACCGAACCTCCCCCATTTTGACGCGTCGAAAACCTGCGTGGTTCAGGGCGAATATCGTGCCAGTATTGTGCAAACCCATCGGGGCCATCAAGATTGAAACTTTTTTCGTCAGAAAATATAACTTTTATCCAGAACGAATCTCCCTTGGTGATATGACGCCGATTACAAGTCACCCGATTTTCCATGTGCTTGAGAGTGAGCTTTGGAGCCTTGGTGTAGCAGTGGTATCGCAAATGGGGGGTCATGATGAAGAATTTGCTGAACGCGGCCCACCGATATACTTAGTTTGAGAGGATTCTTCAGATCAGAAGCACTGTAGTTACCTGTACGAGCGAGGCGAAGTAGAAGGGTTTTGCTTCTCTGGCTGAGTTTTTGTGCGTTCGAACGCTTTGTGCAGCCACATGACGAGTTTTGAGGTTTCACAAACCGAGATATGGTAGAAGAAGCGCGACCAAGCTGCTCGGAAATGTTTCTAATGGGAACCAATGCATGGCTGAGAGCAAGGATTTGTCCTTTCTCGACTTCCGTCAGATAGCCTTTGGATGGCATGATGCGGCGAAGTCAAGGCGGTTTAAACACCTCCCACGTGATGCAGAGATCAAATGTGATCTATAAGGCACGCGGGAGGTGTTTAAATACCATGTCTTTTGGCGCGAGCGCAGCCATAAGTGTTTGTGCGCGTTGTATTTTCGCGTTCTTTTTGGCGCGTTCATACATTTTTAACGTAGGAAAGCTGGTACACGCGGGCTTTAAGGTTGAAACTTTCATAAAATGCTTGGGATAAAGAAGCTTTATATTGTATGTAAAGCGTATCTACACTACCGCCTACATGGTTGAGATATGGTACTTTGCCCAGCCGTTGCATTTTGTTTTTCGGGGACCCAGAAAGAGAGATCAATAGAAGATGAACAACAAAAAACCTGCCCACGCAAGTAATAGCGTACAAGCAAACAGATGACAATAAAAAACAAACAACAAATATTACCGTAGGTGAACGGGAACACTTCAGAGCCGCAAGGTCGGTTAATAGTACTGTAGACAGCACGGAAGCTCTCCAAAAAGGAGTCGCGATCCCGCGCAGGCGACGTGTAGAGCAATCGGGATTTCGAGTTTGTGAAGTGTTCCCCCTCATGACACCTCGGCTTTCGGAGTTGCCTCTACAGCAAGGTTATGAATTTAGGTGGCATTCTGACATCATATGGCATGGTAGCACCCGATGGCTTTGATGGATTGGTAACTGGTGGTGGCAGTGGATCGCGTGTACGCGTGTATGGATTGGCTCTGTTATAGAGAAAATTGGATTGGTTTTTAGAATAAGTGGCCGCCAAGGCGGATCTGCACAAGTGCAACACGTGTGTAGCTCTGCCGTATTTTGCAATACTTAGTTTAATTATTTAGTTTAATTCGTGGAAACCTACTAAGGTGATGGCGACTTCGCCGTCACTACCACAAATTAAACTCAATCTTGTCCGCGGCTCTGACTTGAGAGCCTGCACGTAGTGCACAACTCCGCGAGGAGGGTTACGGCGTACAGTTTCGCTTATTTTATCCCGAAGGGATCACTCAGGTACTCTGATCTAACACTCTGTTTGTCTTCGGACTGTGTTCGCACATTTACTTGCAGGTGTCTGCTACTCTGGTGTTCAGATATTGCATCGACTCTGCATAGAGGTCTGTCGCGTCGGTTCAATACACATCGTTACCCTCGGCGCATGTTTGTTGCCGCTTGTCGCACGACCCCGCCCTCGGGTTTGCCATTTTTTCTTTTCTTTCCTTTCCTCTTTTTTCCATCCTTTTCCTTATCTTTTCCCTCTTTTTCGAGGCACCTCGTCGACCTGGGTTCCTCCCCTTCGGCCTCCGATCTGTAGAGCAAAACGTGCTCGCCCGATTCACGGGGATGGATTTCATAAACCCTTGGTAAGGATGATTCCGGGTACTCGGAAGGTATGAGTATTGGCCCACGGATGGGATGCTTTCGGCAGTATTGAGGTATGGCACCCTGAGGGGTCGGCCATGGCGTGGCGCAGATGAGTATTGGTCGCGTGTACGCGTGTGTAGGAATGGGTGTGTTCACACATGTTTTGTTATGATTTTCGGATATTTTACTGGCCGCTGCCGCGAATTGTCACGTACACCACGTGTATGGACCTGCTTAGGTGTGCATTAGATTATTTAATTTAGTTTTACTAATTTATCGGTTACGATACAAGAGGTGACCTCCAGGTCACCTCCTCCTTCAGTAAAGGGTAACCGAGTTCGGCTCTAAACCAAGTTCGCCTGCGCGAAGTGTACAACTCCCTTAGAAGGGTCACGGCGTACGGTACGGATTGCATTCATCCCTCGGGATCACTCAGGCAATACTGACCATTGTAGCCTTGCCTACGGGCTTATTTATTCCGTGTCTTCGGACTTTCTGTTTCTTTTACTGTGCAGTTGTACTGCTTTCACCACAATTGGTAGCGTTTCCGTCTCTGTATAGAGTTGTGCCGCGTGGGCCTAATGCACAACCCCCGTCTCCCGTCGCCGGGTCTGTTGCCGCTTGTCGCACGCCGCGCCGAAGGTTTCTCCTTTGGTGTTCCCTTCTTTTTTTCCTTTTATGTAGGGCTTAAACCGCTCTACGGTACCTTTCCTCTCGACCATTCCGTCACTTTCCGCCGGATTCCTGGATCAGGCCCGTTCACCCCTCAACCTCCGTAGGTATATCCAGTACCACGGGCGGTCTTACACCCGCACTATCCGTGTTCGGAGGGCTCACCACTGAGTTTACCTCGTCTAGAGGGAAGGGACTCGAACCCCTTGAGAGACGATCCCATCGCTGGGGTTTTGCTCTACACGATTAGAGATTTCCGATTCTCGAACGGTTGCTTACAGATCCCCCCTTGGCGATTCCCGCCGTCACCTCCGTGGTATTTCCGAAGTACGGGCGGTTCTACATCCGCGCTATCCGTATACGGAGGGCTCTTCTGCTGAGTCTACTTCCCAAGGGAGCAAGGATTTGAGCACCTTGAGTGTCATTTCTCCCAATAGTGATTTGCACTACACGAGGTACTTAGAGCCGAACACTCGGTTATCTTTACTTCCCAGGAGGGTGGCCATCCGGGCAACCCTTAAGTAGAGATCACTATACTATCTTACAGTATCAACTGTACCGGTACACGTCAGGACAATACAATACACGTGTACTGTGCCCCTCGACTCAGAGGACAGTCCGCGTGAGCGGACACATCCATTACGTGGACAGCTGAAGTGTCCACCATCCAGGCCAACTAACTACTTTGTCCTGCGACAGTCAACGCAATCCTCACCATTCCGAGGTAACACTGCAGAAAACCTGGCAAACCTGCAAAACGCAGCGCGAGCACCCCCAGAATTTTGGGGCGTTTTGCTCTACACCTCCCCCTCCTCAAGATTCGGGTACCATCCCGAATCTACTGTAGAGCAAAACCCCTTTTGCAGGGAAAGCGGCTAATGGCGACTCATGATTATTAGATCCGTTGTGACGGTAACACCCTCGGTTATGAGTATTGATAGGGAGCACTCGCCCAATTTGGAAATTCACCGGAGACGGGTATGGTTCCGGACACGTGTAGTATGGCTGCCCTGGGCAGACGCCCCGTGAGTCAAGGGGGTACAGTGAGGAACACGTGGCCAATACTGGCCACGGTGCCAGCAATGAATAGTAATCTAGGCTAGCTTAGTGCCATTATTTAGGCGACGGCGACCGCCGTCGCCCCCACGAAGTAAACCCCAACAACGAGAATCTTTGCTCTAACTAGCTCCGCTGGTGACCGATCCTACTTCATTGAGGAGGACATCGCCACCATTTCGGTATAGTTATCCCCCCTTGCCCGCCGAGGAACCACTGTCCGCACACTACGGTGCTACTCTCTGTTTCTATTGTTTTCTTCTGTGTTCTTATTTCTACATTGTTTACCCACGGTTGTGGTGTGTTCCGCCCTGTGTATATAGGTTTATTCAGCGCTGTTTTCGCAATCCACCCCTGTTTTCGGGCTCGCATCCCGTATACGCGGCCCGATCTCACCCTATTTCCCCTTCCCCTTTCCAACCGCTAACGCGGATCTTCCCACTCCTGTGGTGTGCCCTTCATACTTGGGTCCGCCGCATCGGTGAATTCTCTCACTTCACCTCCGTCTGTAAGGCAGAGAGAGGTCGCCTGGAGTTACGCCCGGCACGTGTCGACCTCAACGGAGGTCTCTTTTACTCAGCCGCCCAACGCAGGGAGCAAGGCTGAACACCTTGAGTGTTTAGCCCGCATGCGGGTGGTTTTTTTTCGCCCGTGGAGTGGTTTTGCACTAGAAGTAGTCCCCCGACCTAGAAGTCGAATTCAAGTCTGTCTCTTGCAGATGCTAGTTTTTGGCGGTGGTCGTCCAGAAAGTGGCAAGGGTTGTCCAGTAAATGTTTTGAAAAAATATCGAGATCAATTATTTCAAAATTTGAAGATAATTGCTTGGGTCGTCCAGAATCGCTGTGCAGTAAATACTGGTGGGGTTTCCACTCGTGCTAGTTCTTTAGTCGAGGGCTACCTGAACGGTATTTCGCGAAGTGTAGGTTCAGTTTCCATTAAGGTGCACGTTACACGATACCTTCTGCGGAATGATACCCTGCAACGCATGGAATACTGTTGCTAGTATAGATGATGTCCATTATGAAATCATACCGTTTTATTCGTATCTATTCTTCTATCGACCGCTTTTGCTAACCACTACTTCGCCATATTACATGTACCATTTCCCCATGATGAAGCGGGTGTAGGCGCAATCTGCGGCAGATGCCGCAGAGGGCACCTGCACCAAATTGCGGTATCGGTAGAACGAATACGCACTCCGAGAGGATGAGGCGCGAAGCGCCTCATCCTCTCCGTTCCTCATGTAGGGAACCATGCCCAGATGCATGGTTCCCTACTTGAGGAACCTGCACCTGCAACTCGTGAGCTACGTCCGCATCAAAAGTCATTTACCTGTATACGCAAGCAGAAAGTATCCATAAGTTAGTCAATGATCCGTTGGATACATTTGAAATGCGATGGAACGTACAATTGATAAAGCAAAACAGAAACGTTGCGCTAGAAAATTCTAGGGACCTAGTAACTCGCAAAAGGAAGAAGAAGAAGGCAAGGGATCCGTTAGATTACCAGCAATCCATTCATCATAAACCCCGAAAGGTCTCGAAGCGAGAACTCACAAGCAACGACACTGAGAATGTCCATGCAGCAAAAATACCACAAGATGCGATAAACGAGAGAGCAGCCTATGTCCCAACCAAACCAGAATCGTCTATTCTGAACACTCATAGATCCAAGATCGCCAAGAAACCAACTTGGTTTGTTGCGCAATAGGCTCTAGCTTCTCGCGTCTTGCGCTACTTTTGAAAAGTAGCGCAAGAGGCGAAGCTAGAGCCTATGGTGCAACGAAATGAACCATTGTTCGCGTACTTACAGTCGTCGCTTTGGGTTACCGGGTTCCCGTTTTCACCCTTCAACTCGTTCTATATCTTGAACAAATAGAAGAAGTTGAAGGTGATTAGCTTATTTTCTGTCGTTTACATGTCGCAGAGCGCGAAGAAACGCGGTGAGGATTGGTTAGTTTAGAGCAAAGATACGTGGAAGGATATGGAAGAACGTACGAATAGACTGCACGGAATACATCCGTGAGATACGGATGACTCCGTCCTACTTTTTTCCGCCCTCTACTTTAAGGAGCCCCCATAAAGTAGAGGGAAGAAAAAAGAAGGACGGAGCGGAGTATAACGCGAGGAGGTGGATGGCACGGGTCACGACGGTAACGGTAGGTCGGACGTCGGAGGCGCGGCGGCGGCGGCGGAGGGAAGAGATCTATTTTTCTGTGCGAGATTGACAGGTGTACAGCGTACAACGTTGCGAAACCACAGGTTTATAACCAGTGGTAGATAATACGAGAAGTACACCCTTGTGTTTGTTGAGGTCGACGTGTACCTACGTTCCTTTTTGAACGAAAGCACATGATTTAAACTCAAAATATATTTTCCGTTCTCAGCATGACGTCGATCTTGACTGTCGCTCGACCTCCTTCTCCCTTCGGACGACCTTCCCTTGCAGTCTTTGTCGTCGTCTCTCGTTCATTTCTTCTTCCCATGGTCTACTACTGTACACATAAGAAGCGTGGGTGCCCTTTCGTTACTCGCCGAGGAGTCTTATCTCTTCAACAGCATGTCAACCATTGCCCGTTTCGTTTGAAAGCAGCGCTGGAAGACGACAATAGGCGGCCCATTCGGAGAAGCAAGCGTCTCAAGCTTTCCGCGCCCGCGGCCGCATCTTTCGAAACGGTCACTGCCCCTTGTCGCCTTCCCGAGCCTCCGGTGTCCGAGGACATCGTTGACCCCACTCCGTGCGCCCCTCCCATTCCGGACACTTCGCATTGTGGTTCTCCTTCCCGGGGTCCCGCGTCATTAGAGCGAGAACACGGAAGCAGTTCCCGCCCAGTGCCTTCTGAGGAGGCCCTCCGAGGGCCTCCTCAGAAGGCACCGAGTCGGTGATTTGCATATGGATTATCTCACGGTTTGTCTGGCTTCAGTAGCTTCCAACCTTGGTCATCGTGAGGCGGACGAGCTAATTGGGCTACTTTGGGACCCGTTATTCTCGCAAAAGCGATTCAACGAGACCATAACAAGTTCCAAGCGCTATACAGAACTGAAGAAGGCCATTTTCGAACGATACGCCTCAAAGGACGGTTTCAATCGAAGAACTGTCTCGCCAGAAGGATATAAGTTCAGCGCCACCCTCTACACGAGAGACCCCGTTCAGAAACTTGTGAAACAGCTCCAGTTGGCTAACAACGAAAACACATTCTTCTACCCTATACCTCAGACCCACTCCACGAAAATATCTCACCCCGTGTCCGGCTCTCTCGCAAGAGACGCCACCTCAAAACTTAAGGAAATGGTCATGGGCTCTTTGGATAGTAGAATAGTGTGGTACTCCCAAGAAATAAGTTACAGTGAATCTTTCGTAGGTCTTCTGCAGGTATACAGCGATAAGTCTTCAACAACTCTAGAGCAAACATCGGTTACCGCCTATCCTCTTCACCTCATATTTTTCAACTTCTCCGACGAGCTACGCCGTAAGTGCATCCGTGATGACCTCACAGTAGTGGCATACTTCTCTACCACACTGATCGAGATTTCCGCATCTGAAGCAGACACAATGCCATTCGTTTCCAGCAAGTCTCTACGCGAGTCCAGGATGCAAATCCTTCAAGAATCTCTTTGTCAAGTCCTGGAGCCCATTCTAAATCTCACGCAGAAAGGTTTTCAGTTCATCGGCGAAGACAAACTAAGTCGAGTGTGCCATCCTCTGCTTGCAAGTTATTGTGCGGATATTTTTCTGAGGCTTAGGACATTCTGTCCATTCTTCATGGGACCAAAACGGAAAGCCCGTGTCATAGATGCAAAGCCCCTCGCTCATCTTTATGCAGTTCTATTCCTACCTCATTCAACGGACGTTCTCAAAAGCACACGAAAAGCATCCGAAACACATACACAGCTATCTTGCAACATGCACAAAAAGACGAGGCGGAAAGACGTCCACGTCGTGCGAGGGAGAGGAGATCTCAAGCGGATACTCTGATGCGTTCAAATTCCATATCTCTCATTCCTTCGTTCCTCGAAACTTCCGTAAACCTTGGAATGATCCCGGGATTATCTCCATACAGTCTGTTCTCATTCGAACCATTACACAACTTGCATCTCGGCATCTCGAAGCTGATAAAACGGCCACAGTCGAGAGACTGCAGTCAGACACCCTGTGCACCACAATAGGAACATCTGCATCGCGTTCATTTCGAACGATACGCACCCACCTCCTCAACCATGCAAACGCAATTCTAGATGCCATAGAACGCGATTCTCCTGCCAAAGGTTTACATATCGATTTCTCCACGCAGAATAAAGGCAAATCTTTGAATGTTATCTTCACAAAAGAAGGTCTCCGTGGAATGCTGGGGGCCAAAAACTACAAAGCACCTGACATGGTCCTCCCCTTCATAGGAGCATTCTTTGACATATGCTGTGGAGAACAGAACGTTGCCTCAATCACAACCGTTTTCTCTCAGTACTCGGACTTGCTTTCGACCTCATTCAGATACAATCGTGACCCGTATTGGACGAAAAGCTCTCTCCTGTGTCTTAGTTCGGAGATTGAAGCCTTCAAGCGTTCCGCAACAAAGACTCTGGCGGATTTTCATCCCTCCAGACTGGGAACTTTGAAGTTTCATCTTCTCGATCATCTCGTGGACGATATTCGCCGTCTGGGAAGTATCAAGTACTACGACGCAGGCATATACGAACATGCACACCTGCTATTTAAGAGACACTACAAAAAGACGTCCAGAAGAACAGCAACGGCTGTGGAGGAGACTATTCGCTCCATTGAGCACGGACATGTTAGAAAGCAATGGAATGGCAATACTCCTTACCAGTGTAATCCAGGTTTACCAGGAACTTCCACACAGCTTTCTCGATTTGAAATCAGAGGGCGGCGTTCTTTCACTTTACCAGCTCTTCAACATTGTGTTTCAAGTATGTCCAGTTCAAAAACATGGACTGCTGTTAGAGAGATGTTCTCAAGTACGGACACAACGTCGATTCTTGACCAAATTGGTGAACAGGCCCTTCCTCCTTTCCTCAGTCTCGTGAAAGAAACACTGGATGATCACTCTATTGCATACTTCCCAGAAAAGACAAGGATAACTCTGGTGAATTCGGCCCTCATGAAAGGCGGCTTCGTTCCGACTCTTGAACACTTCGATTCGTCTTCTAAGGCACTTAAGCTGGGACGACCCAAATACCCCATCATCCAACGAGTCTTCGCTTCTCCAGCATTTGGTCCCAGTAGAAAGCCAAAGTTTTCCACTGTATTGGTAAGGGGAGAAGATTCAGAGACTTGGGTTGCCCAGGTAGTCGCTCTGATTCGAATATCTCTCCTTGATTCTGCACTTACCGCACCAGAGGTGGCATTCGTCCGGTATTTCGAGGTTTTACCCCCCGCAACAAACATCGACCACATATTGAAATGCATATCTTTACCGTGGGCTACAAACGATGAAAAGAACCACACTCTTCCGTTCCCTCGTCATTCCAAAGCGGAGACTATCGTAGAGTTAACTCCTTGGTACGGAATGGTTCCGGCTTCTGCACTACAGGGAACTGTCCATGTTGTTCGATCAAACTACCCTGCTCCACCTTTTTGTCCTCCACTTCAATGGTTTCAACACCGATTCTACATCAATCGATTCTATCATGATTCAGATGAAGGACCAACTGAGCACGTTGATCTTGTACAGCCTTAAACATTAAGGGCTCCATCCTCTACATGTTCACCTTGTGGTGCCTTTTCTTGTGATCCTGTGTTACTTCCGAAATCGTTCATGTCCATTTCCTTGAACTCCATATCCCCTTCCTCGCATTCACCAACGAAGCAATCGCTAATAGACCCCAATCTTCGGCTCACACTGTCAATAAAAAATTGTTCTTTCACAGTGAGGTAAAGTCTTCCGTTCGACAACATTCGGTATCCAAATGTAGCATCCCTCATGTCATTACCAAGAACCTTAGTCCAATCTTCCGTTGTCCTTCCAAAATTATGAAACTCGCTGGAATTGGTCCTCAAGACACGTTGCCTAGCATCCCCCAGAAAATTCTTTAAACACAGAGGTAGTAGTAGTCTTGTTTGACCGGGGCTCCGATAAATCGGGATCCCCGGCATGATATCCGGCATCGTTAATGTAGCCCCCGATACAAGAAGGCGCCGGGACAATGTACATTTTGCTCTCCTTTCTATCCTGAGCCTGTCCTGGTTTGTTCCTCAGGTGCAGAAAGTCCGTACCAGTCACAGTGACCATCATAGAAAACAGCTTGTACCGCACTGGAGTTGCTCCGAGACAGCCACTTCCATACGTTAAGTGTCTTTCCCTCCGGTTCGTCAGATCCGTGTATACCAAAGTTCCATAAAAATGACAGATAGTTTCCCCAGCCAATATCTTATGTTCCGTGAACACCCCCATACCAGCACGGGGATGTCGAATCTTAGAAGATGCTACATGTAAGCGATAGCGATTGGCTTCAACAGTCAACAGCATATGCATATCCATTAGATTCAGAGCTCCTCGGTACTTCTCCTCCCAAAGATCTACAGTATGCTGTCCACACTTGTCGACAAAGTCCCAGTCCTTCCAGTATCTTCCTAGGGACTGAGTAATATGTGCAGGCATCACTTGGTACTGGGGGTAACCAAATGGAGCCTCCCATTCAAGCCTACCACGGTCCCGATGTGGAACCCGTTCATAAGTCCTTGAAGCCGCATCCACCACCTCCTGTTCAACCAGGATGTCATTCTTCCCCCCGCGAATAACTTCGGCCATAAGAGTCGTTATATGGTGCTTCGCATGGCTGAAACATGGCCTATTCTTCTCGCGCCCCAAGAACTTCCTATGCTTTGTCAGCGAAAGGCACGCCATACCGGTAGAAAAAGTTCCCGCGAACATGTCCATGACAAGATCACCCGGTCTTTTGAAGCGACATATCGACTCATTCATCAACTCTCTGGACTTCTGCTCCGGTCTTATGTACTGCCCACTTGGTACTGAACTACCTGGCTCATGTACCTTCCATGTCAACCACTCCCCCGCTCTCGGTTTTGGCACCCGGTCAATTACATTCCTGTTAGCCGGGAAAGTAGAAGGAATGAAATTGTTCTCCTCAAATGGAGTAAGACTGGTTTCCTCCGATGGTCGCAATCCACGCTTCACCCCATGAACGGCGTACTCCGTTACGGGCTGTATCCCAAACTTTCGTGGATTCCCTCCAACATTACTTCGATCCCGGATGAACACCAGTGGATTCCCATCCACTTTAAACGAAGGCATGAGTTCTGGTTTACCTTCGCTTCCAGCTTCATCTTTCGTACTCGCCGTTTCCGAAAGTATCCTGTGCCAAACATGAAACTGTGCCATGGCACAGAATATAATGAAGTGCCCACCTGACCGAGGGGCGGAACTTATTAAGTCAGCCGTACGGATCATGTCATCCTCACTGAAGACATCGTGAGCACTATTCCGTTTGTTCCTCTTCCTTCGAGTGTTAAAAGGAGGGTCTGTTAGGACAGGCTGTGCCTCACCCCATAAAATCTCACTCTGATGCACAAACGTTTTGTGTGTCTGCCTCAGGTCCTTCATGTCACAGTTGTAGGCTACAAAGTGTGACTTTCTCATCCCCTTCCACACCTTGTCCATATTCATTCGAAGGAGACTGGATATCCCCTTCATTGGCGGCTCAATACCAGTCTTTTGGATGTTATAACCGGCAACCCGAGATTCATGCTCCGCAAGATTCACCGGCTTCTCGAAGTCGTCGCTATCGGAGCTCACGAGGTTCATATACACTCGACGAGGTGGGGGTGGGGCAAACTTGGTCGAAGAAGGTTCGGCATTACCGGAAGTTTTAGGGGTTTTCGTCAGTTCAAAATCAGGTTTCGCGTGAATGCCGACATGGAACCCTGCCGCATAACGCATATCCTGTATCGGTTTCCATGGCAACTCCGAAAACTTCCGAAATCGAGCAGGCAACTCACCGGAGTCAGAACCAGATACGGTATCCATCCGTATCTCCGAAAACTCGATCTAGTTCCTCATCTGATCAGCCCGTAAGCTATAGAGGCTATCGTGCGTGCATATTGTTTCGAGGTCTGTCAAAAAATTCCTTAGCCATTATTCGGAGGTTTGTATCGCATTCATCACTCAAAGTCTCCACCGATCCACTAGTACTGCTCTGTGGCACATCCTGTGTGAATCGAGTACTCTGGCTCCGCGGGGCATAACCAGACTCCCGTGTCTCTAGCGCTGTATACTTCAACGCCTGCATATTCATGTAAATGTATGATTTCACCATGTGCTGAACGTTCGTGTATCCAAGATGAGACGCAAAACAACTCCATGCTCATACGACCTCACTGATAGCGAATCCCAGTCGATCACAGTTGTCTTTGGAGAACGACGTAAAAGTGGGTATGTACACAGATGGTGCATGGTTCACTTTTCGTTTCTTTTTCGGTTGTTTCTTCTTCATCATTCGGATGTTGTCGTTCTCTCCCATTATGTGGCCGAGGTATGATAAGTATATAATGACCTCAAATGGGTTCACAGCTGTTGGTGGGATGAACACTGTCGTCTTCGGAACCTGCTTTCTCCTGGTCATGAAATAGCCAACCAGGCATCGCACCGGTAGGTACATACCCATATCCATAGAGAGAAGGAAAAAATCGCGGAGTCTCTGGTCCTCATCTCCGTCCTTCGTGTCAAGAAGCTTCGTTACAAGATATCGTTGTTCCACAGGTTTGTTATTTACAACACTCTTTCGCAGCTGTTGCAGTGTCAAGTTCTGCAGGTTCTTGGAGTTAGTGGCCTCCTCAAACATCTTCCTTGCCTCCGGAATATCCTTATAGTTCTCGGCGCAGAACTCTATTAGCCCTCAAAACCCCACGTCCCGTGGCCGATCAGGGCCTCCATCGCTGTTTGCCAAAGCATCGCGAAGAACCAAGAAAAGTCTGACATATGCATGGAACGCCGGAGGCGGAGCACTCATGTCGATAGGATGTATCTCCTCTCCATCATCGGTGGAATCCATCGCTTCAGCGCAAACAACGGAGGCGAGCCTTTAAATGGCGACTTACGCTGGGCACCCCCGCTTTCGGCAGCTCCTCCCAGCGCACTGCCAGTCTCGTCCGTATCCGTGTCCGCTCGGTGCGATAGCGTCGCGTGTCGGCCACGTCGCGATTCGGAGCTATTGCAAAGGTCGCGTATTGTGCTAAAAGTCGGGGATCAAGTGGGTGTGAAGCGCTAGTTTTCTCTAGTTTGATATATGTGCACGGCGTGTGCAGCGAAATCACTGCCGGAAGTGCCAGGAGGAGTGTTTTGGGAGGTATCCGGAGGGTCCCAGAATGTGGCCAGAACGTGCCCGCGGGCGGGGGGGGGGGGGTCGGTCGTGTTAGGGTAGGTACCCTAACACGACCGGACCCCTCCGCCCGCGGGCATAAAATCGCACATTTTTCAAAAAATCGCCCAAAACGTGCCCGCGGGCGGGGGGGGGGGTCCGGTCATGTTAGGGTACCTACCCTAAGACGACCGACCCCCAACGCCCGCGGGCACGTTCTGGCCACATTCCGGCGCCTTTCCGGGACCTCCCAAAACACGCCGCTTCGCAGTGATTTCGCTACACCCGGCCTCCGGTACGTTGGCGCCGCTGTCCACGTGTATTGGCGGGAGTAGGCTGTACATGAAAGTGAATGAGTGTACTCTTGAGTACTATGCAAAGCATTTGAAGAGCATGATTAGAGAGCGCGACCATTGCTCGCGTGAGTCATCATTGCGCGAACTCCACGACTCTAAAGCGTACAATCAGCGTGCGAGCGGCCACGGACAGGACACGGACGAGACTGGCAGTGCGCTGGGAGGAGCTGCCGAAAGCGGGGGTGCCCAGCGTAAGTCGCCATTTAAAAGGCTCGCATCCGTTCTTGTATCGTCCAGAGCGAACGTATTGTTGATATACACCTTTCACTGCAATAGCTGTTCAACATGAAGCCAACTCGTGTTTGAAAGCGTACGCAAAGCGTGACTCCTCGCACTCGGCGGAGCACTCGATCATTGCAAGGTGGAATGCAGGTTTCTCTGCAGATGGATATTGAGAATGAAGGAAAGGTGATAGTCGGGGAAGCGTTGTTGCATGGAATTGGAAGTGTTCTACGCCGCGAGTTGCACGGGAAGCAATTGGACCCAGGTCTTGTAGTGGTTCATAATATTCTCATCAGTCGAAACGGTCAGACGTTCTACCCTTACCGGGCGGAGGGCTTGGATCTTCCACAATACATCCAGGATCCCCGGACGGCCACTCCTTGGGATGAGAAAATGATGGAACCGGTGGCAGCCAGCATTCCGGCGTCCAAGCAAGGAACGGTGAGCGCTATGAGTGAGGTGATGACGCCGACAAGCCGCACGGAGGCAATTCGAAGTTCATCAACACCGAGAGGTAGCGCATCAGTAGCACCTCCGCGGGCAGGTCCGTCGTCTGTTACGAAGCAGTCTATGGAGACGAGAGCATCCCCAGCTACGAAGCGGACAAGTCAAACAGAGTCTACCTCCGCTACGAAGCCCACTCCGTCGAAAAGAGCATCTCCTGCGATGAATCAGACCGTCGACACAAGGGGAACTTCTGCGTCGAAACAGACGGTTCAGCACGAGATGGCTGTGCAAGAAGAGGAAGATGAGATCATAAAAGGTCCCCTTCCAGACGCGGATGCGCAATCCGCACAAGGAGCTGGTCCATTTGTACCCAAACTGCACCAGAAACTGCGGAGCAGCAGGACGATGACGTTGTGCTTCTGTCCGCAATAATAACGCGTTCAAGTGTTTCTGGCGAGCGGTCTGGAACACAAGGGACACCTACTCGGAGTAAGAGGTACAGATGAATTCGTCAGAAGGTACCAAAGGTGAACCTCAATCACTACCGGATGGTTGTTGTTACTGTTGACATCACTCTGGTGGACACTCCGCCCAATTTACTCCGTGGAGTAAGTAAACGCCACGTTGAAGCCCTTGTGAAGAGTATGGAGAAGCGGGGGATATTGCAGTCGATGGGTTCTCCAGTGGTGGCCTTACAAGATGCTACTACGAGAGAGAGGGTTACTGACAAGGGACGCCTAACGAAGAAGTGCTTCATTGTAGATGGTTTGCATCGTCTGAAAGCTATACAAATTTAGGCAGCGACTGGTGCACCGAAGTGGAAGCGATTAGCCAAGTTTTGGCGTTGCAATCTGCTGATACGAAGAGATGGGAGGCCCATTGGAATGAAGGAATTGTTATGTGTTGCTTCGTACCTCAATGAGTCGACGAGTACCATGCGAAGGATGATGTTTGCAGACAAGATACACTCTATAGTTAGTGTGGTCGCCATTCTAATTGAAGATGTTGAGGGGGTGACGCCGGCAGACGTGTATCCTGCAGAAGTGACAGAAGTGTTGAAGGAGAGCCAACTGATTGGGACTGTGCAAGAGCGTCAGTATCTGAGATATGCCAATGTTGCCCTGCAACTCATGTCTCGTGAGGGAATGCTGGCCCATTTCGAGGATATATGTGAGAGTGTGAGTGACATAGGTCTCACACATCTGTCCCATACTCCGCTTTATGTTTTGGATGCCGAGGAGTTTCCCTTCATTCTTGATTGTCTTCAGATGTTTCTATTGAAGGGCAAGTCGACGAAGACAAAGCAATGGAAAAGCTTTGAGGAGGTTCGAGGTTTCTTTTATGATAGAGCAGTGTCTCTGTTCCGCGCGGCTCGAGCAGTGAGGAATGAACTGAACGAGGAACAGTCCATGGAAGTGTTCCTGAAACGCGAAGTCAGTCTTTCTGCTCCATCAAATGAAGATGACGTTGAAGACCCAGACAACAACGCAGCTGTGTATCAGTTCCTTTTGGGACAAGTTGTGAACTTCAACACATTGCTGCGTGTTCGGAGCAGGACGAACTCAATTAGAACTGCCACGACTTCCGTTCAGAATCGATTGCGGACGATGCTCAACGTAATTTCGCCCCCCGCACCAGTGAAGCAGTCCGTGACGAAGAGGAGGACTCCCGTTGCTGCTGCTGCAACATCTGCCAGTGAAGAAGGGGAGCCGCGAAAAAAGTGCACGAGAACGGGCGCAGGTGGGTTATAGGGAAATTGAGCACGGCCGAAATCGAGGTGCCAAAGAAGTTCTGGATAGCTCTGAAGAAGAACAGCGGGCTCCGCCGAGGAAGAAACGGAGAAAGACTTTCACAAAACAGATGAGATCTACTCTGAACAGCATGACACCGGATGACCTGATGTCTCAACTAAATGAACATGTGCTGAGAGGAAGGTCGATGAAGGTTCAGTTCGTGGCATTGGGAGAGGGAGCGAATGCAGAAAACGCAGGCAGTTCTGCATTTGTGGATGACGAAGAGCTTCTTTCTGTGACAGTTCCACGGGTTGTCACCGTCGAGAAAGAGGCTGCGCCAGACGACCAGCAAGAGACAGGTGGGGAGTCATTTGATGACGAGTTACCTACAGCTCTTCCGGAATCTGAGGAGCACGGACTTGTTCGAAGAGACCCATATAATGGCCCACCGAACCCATCATGGTGCGGGTATGTCAGGCTGAGACCGCAGAAATGGCAAGGGAAGAACGTAATTGAGCACAAGGACCCCTGGCTCAGAGTCATTCACTTGCCGAAGGGACATAGGTCGGAGCTGCTAAGTGTCTCGAATCTCAGAGATGTACACCATCTTGTCTTTTGGCACGCTGCAAGGGCTGAACATCGCCTACGGGCGGAGACATTTGGTATGCAGTATCCTCGTACTCGGCCGACAGGTATGGATGATGAGGAAGTGCTGTGGGTTGCTGCGAAGGAGCATGAAGAATTTGGGCAAATGTTCTTCGCCCGAATGCAAGCTGAGCTAAGGCAGAATGAATATTGCGTGCTTGATGGCTTTGCGACGGATAATGGTGTCCCTAAATGGGAGGAGTTGGAAGAAGTTCAGGAGTTCAGAGATGTGTCGGGGAAGTTGGTGGACTTCTTCGAGAATGAGTATGGAGCGATGCCGGATATACGGAAAGGGGAGGAACAGAAGTCGTTTGTTCAAATAATCAACGATGATGAAGGATGGAAGGACGGTAGCGATTGACCATTTGAGGGGAGAGTGATGTCGACACGTTGGGGTACGGTGGAGAAGCCGGAGGATAATGAGGAGCTCAGGTGGGTTGTAAGGTGGCGTGCTTTACTTGATGTTCGAATGGGTACAATTGCTGCGGCTTTGGGACTATGGGACAATGAAAGGGAAGCTGTAAAGATGTACACTCCGAAAACTGGTGGTCGATTTCTGGGGACGACGAGAAAGTGCAAGCGCCAGACGCTGCACACTGACTTCAGTGGTCTGGTTACGAAGGAAACAATGAATACAGGTAACCCTGGAGACTTTGTAATGGCCTCTGGGAAAGAGGGCTTTCCTCTCTGGGTGAGCGCTGGAAGCCATCAACTGGTGGGGATGAACAACCAACAGTTGCGAGTGATGTCGGAGGTGTATCCAGCGAAGAAGATAATCATCCCACCGTACTCTGTATTCGTGGGCCGTGGTGATGTGACACATGCTGGAGCAAGTGGGAAGGACAAGGTGGATAGGCCCGAGTCTATGGATTTGCTGGTTAGATACCACATGTACATGGTACCAGAGGGCTACGCACTACCTGATGCTGTTCATCGGGTGCGGGATTTCCGACCCACGTTTGTCAATGGTGACGAGGAGGAGGAGACGGAGGATGAACTGTTGTCCGATAAGGAGGGTGGGGCGGTTGACATGGAAGAAGACCAAGTGGTCGTGGAGATTGGTGTGGAAGCGGACGCCGGTAGAACCGAAGTGCTCGAGAGTAGTAGTGATGACGATTTGCCAATAATGAGGCTGCGAGCGCCTCGAAGTGGATGAGAATGAGATGATTAGAAAATTATGAGTGTCTTGCGAGTATTAAGAGTATTATACTATTACAAGGCTATACATATGAACATAGAAAAGGTGCGGCCGGCTGGTAATTGAACAAATGTCAAACGTCTTTGGTCCAGTTGCGTCTAATTGCAACATGCCAAATGCTCGGTATCGTTAACATCATTGGTGGCACCATTCACTTCGCAATTGAACATGTAGCGTCCTAACACTTCTGAAACTGCACTTAAGGTTGCTTTTAAGAGAAGTATGAAACTGAGAAGTATATGCAGTTCCTGTCTATGCGGTATTTGTGGCAGTATGGTGACTATATCAGGAAAAATGCCAGAGGAACAGAGAGACTTGGCGGAAATTTCACCCAATACCTTGTCTAAGTCCATATATGCCAATGGTTATGGTATATTAAGTTCCGTTGATGGAACGTTGAGAAGAGAAGGAGAGTCAATTCCTGAAGAAGTTGTGAAGTGTATGAAGTTCATTGACGAACGTGTTGGTTTCGGACTTGTCACAGGGGCTGATATGGGCGAGGTGGAGGGGAAAATGGAAGGACTCGGAGACTATAAGTTTGGTGTCTCGGCGAATCATGGAGCTTTCCTCCCTTTCTCTGACGAGAGGGAAATTAAGGCTGCATTCAATGATCACACCCTTGACCACAGTGTTGACGGACTACTGTTCCTGGAAAGGGATTTGAATGGGAGGCATGGTATTGTGAATGATGATGAGAAGGGGTTAGTGGAGACCAGAAGTGATAGTGGCCTTCCAAATTTCGTGTACAACAAACTGTGGCAGTCGAGAGAAGAAGTGGATTCTGCTATTGGGGACCTGTTGCAGAAGATGGATGCGTTTGTTATCTATCCCGGCGATAAAAGTTGCGAAATTGTGGACAAGCGATACACAAAAGGAAGCGGAGGAGAAAATCTTGTGGATAATGAACCGAGATTTATTGATACGGATGACGTCGTGACGTTCGGAAGTGCTTTGAGCGACAGACCTTTGCATGAGGTAGGCGTGTACGGCGTTCACCTCAAAGAAGATTGTATCCCGGGTGGAGTACACAACCTGTTCGAAAGCGTGGAGGATGTACATTCGACAATTATGCTGGTGGCTCTGTTGTACGGCTACGAGGAAAAGCAGCACGATAAAAACCACCATGAATCATAAAAGGGTATTGAGATATATACGACACTTTTATTACTGGGATCTCATATCCTAGCTAAGTATTACAGACATCGTAGCACTTCACAAATTCCAAGAGCATTTCTAAACCATTGACACTTGCATTTTCTGTACCCGTACAGTTCTGCCACCCTTCTGATGGTCTCATGCACGTCCTCCACCCCATCAACAAGATATGTTACCGCTGCTGGATGGTCGTCTCCCTTCACATGAACTGCCAGGGTTGCTATTTCATATAGAGGGCCATCATTGGAAGCATTCCCGAAAGCAACGATTAAATGTGTGTCGAACTGGGGGTCGTTTTCAACCAAGGCTAGCGCCCCACTATTTTTCGTGAAACGAATGTCCGCTATGTCACAGTTTTCATCTTGAGGGTACGCAACCAGGTTCGGAAAGGATGTCAACACTTTTGAAATACCGGAGTTAACTTCTGTTTTCCACTTCGACAGTCCATTGTACGTGAAGTTAGGGAGTCCACTGTCTTTTCTAGTGCTCACTACTGCTTGTTGACGCTCTTCGTGAAGTCCGTGCGATTCATTTAAGGAGAGTGCAAGTCTTTCAAGTTCGGCTGCACATCTTTCGTAGCCTTCCCTGTCAAGGTCGTGATCAATTTCGGTACCATTGGATAATCTCACCCGTGCGCCTTGGTTTCCAGAGATGCCAAAAGTGTAGCCACCCAGGTGCTCCATGAAACTCTCGGCATCCTCTATATCTCGCCGAGTAGCAATTCCGACACCAACGCGTGCATTGATGTACTTCATGCATTTGACTGTTTCGGCAGGAATATTCTCCCCAGCTCTTTTCAGAGTACCGTCAATATCACTAATCACGGCGTAGCCATTTTCGAATATTTCGGTAGCCAGCTGCTCAGGAGTTACTTCTTGGGCTCTAACTTCTGAGTTATACATGTTTTGAAGGCTAGAGCGTATCTGCGTACAGAATGGATCGGACAACTGCTCTCTTATCATCTCCTCAGGAGTAATAGGCACAAAGAACCCGACGGGGGTTCCGTGGATTCGGTAACGAATAAACCATCACACACGTCACCATCTATCGTCTCGATCAAACCATCCTTGGTCATAACCATAAAACACGGTATCTCCAAGTCCTCCGTTGCGGATGTATAAGCGTTAGTCTCTAGACGAGAAAGGGCATCTGCTTGGCAGTTCAGAGAACCTTTCTTGTAGTGAACTTCGAAGTCCAATTCCGGTAAATGGAGACGCCAGCGCATTAACCTGCAAGAGGATTCCGATATTCCGAAGAGCCAACGGAGAGCCGAATGGTCGGTATGCACCACGAAATGAGTACCCATTAAGTAGGATCGCAGTATGTTCAATGCCCAGACGACGGCTAAACGTTCTTTCTCAGATACTGAGTAGTTCTTCTCATGAACATTCAGTGTCCTTGACCAATAGCCAATCGGTCTACGAGTTCCGTCTCCGAAGGTTTGGAACAAAGCGCAACCAACTTGGTAGGGACCAGCGTCTGTGTCAATCGAATATGGTAAATCAGGAGTTGGTAAGGCCAAAACTGGTGGTGACGTTACAGCGTCCACAAGGGACTGAAATGCAGAAGCTTCCGCTTCCCTGAAGGGTTCCAGCTAAACTGGCCTGCCCTTCTTCAAAAGCTCGTTAAGGGGAGCCAAGATCTCTGCAAAATTCGGAACGAATCCACGATACACGTTACAAAGTCCAAAAAAAGAACGGAGTTCCGTTTGATTCGTCGGATGCTTAGCTTCCTTCAAGGACTTCACACGAACTTTGTCAATCGAAAGCTTTCCGGGACAGATCGTATGTCCAAGATACTGAACCGAATCGGTGAAAAAATCGCACTTCTTTGACTTTAGAGTTATTCCGGCATCGCGGAGAACACGCATGATTTCTCGCACATGAGACAAATGATCGTCCATGTTGCTGGAAAAGATGATGATGTGATCAAGGTATACCAAACAGGTCTTCCACTTGTATGGAGCCAGTAGAATACCCAATGCTCTTTGGAACGTAGCGGCCGCATTTGTGGGCCCAAAGTGCATTCGTTTGAAACGATACAAGCCTTGATGGCACACGAAACCAGTTTTGTCACGGTCTTCCTTGCGGATAGGAACTTGCCAATATCCCCAGTTCGCGTCGAGGGCCGTGAAAACCTGAGCACTACCAAGTGAGTCAATGCATTCGTCCATTCGTGGAATGGGGTAGACGTCCTTAACTGTAACCGAATTGAGGCGACGGTAATCAATACAGGTTCGCCACGATCCGTCCTTCATAGGAGCTAATACTACCGGTGATGCCCAGGGGGATTGTGCCGGTTCGATGACTCCAGCCTTAAGCATCTTCTCAACTTGAGCTTCTTCCTCTTCCCTAGCCTTAGGGCCAGCCCTGCAAGGGTGTTGCGCTATCGGCCGAGTGTTCGGAAGTAGATCAATTATGTGCTCGGTAATCGAGATCTTTCCTAGGGAACCATCCAACATCGGGGTAAACTCCCTCAACATATCTCACGATGAGTGTCTGGTACATGTTCCAGATTCAATTCTTCCAATTCCTTAACAGGATACTTCTGGTCTTGTGCAGGGGGACTAGCCTTTGCCTCAGACTCTAATGATGCGTTTGGCGTACCGACATCCGAAACGGTTGCGATCATCTCCTCTTTCCCCTTCTCAGGGTGTTGTACGCCGAGTACGTCCGCGAGGGTAACCTTTGTAGGTATTACAGAGGCCGGATGGGACATTACTGAACCAATAACCTATTGTTTGGTTAAACATTGAGGTTTAGGCCCCAAATTGGCTATCAAAAGCTTAAAAGGCTTCTGAGGTTCAATATGAACAACTCCATTATCGAGAGCAAGACGACGAGAATCATACAATGATTGTATCGGCTGCACGACACGTAAACCATGTTGGTCCGAGCTCACAGTGACCCAAGTTTGGAACTCCGCCGGAATCGAAATTGAACGGGCGCACCGTAAACGAGTAGAACTTCTATCTATGTTTGGAACATCCTGTGCGGCAGGGAGAAGAACTTAACGCTTGAAAGCTTGCCGAATCGGCTTCCGAACAATCGGTATGGTTGAACCATCTTCCATTTACACACATTTGGAACCCGGACGAATCGCTTCGACGAACCTGTGGCAAAGGTCGCAGCCCAGGATAACGGGAGCTGCTAGTGATTCGCATACGAGAAATTCCAATTGGACTGTACATTGGCCGAGCTGAACCATCAGGTCAACGAAGCCTTCTGTCCGCAACAGATTGTTGTTTGCATCGGCAATATCCAGCGATGGAACTTGACGAATCAACGACCGAAACGAGGCAGGTAGCAACGATTTAACCAAAAGCTTAGGACCAGCTCCTGTATCTAGAACGGATAACTGTCGAACCATAAACTGGTTAGACAAGCCAAGGTCAGCGTAAAACTTGTAGTTACGCTTGGCTATGACCATAACCCCATCCGGGACACGGCGATTTCTATACCGCACCCACGGCCGACGCAGGACACCAAAGTGTCTCGAGTTCACGTCGGATTCCGCCGATTTCCTAGTAAGGATCTTGACTTGGAAGCGAGGCGATGAGGCCTCGGGCGCCACACTCCTCGACTCTGTGAGCGCCCCTTCGTTCAGGGAGACTCCCAAAATTAGTTATTCGGAGCCAAATCCACCGAAGCGGTTTTGCCTCCGTCTGAGGACTGAACGACCTCAGAGGTTTGAGCTCCTTGAGATACCGACGCCGCGTTGGAGACCGATGCAACGGTATTCGGCAAGAACAGCGAACGGACCTGTTGGTAAGACAAATTCGGAACGCGCGCACGTTCTTCTTCCCTAAGGGACTCATAAGCTTCGATAATCTTCGACATATCTTTCAGATTGAACTGACAGTGGGTTGGAACATGACCACGATGGTAGCAAACATGGCAGATAAGCGTTGACCTATCGAAGGGTGGACGGGTATCCGTACGGTTATCCATCTGATGTTGCGAAGTAATGTTATCCCGCCAGCCGGGTCTCCTGAAACGTGTGGTGTCGTTGGCGTATGGGACCTTCGGTGGTACGACCTGTGTTACCGCGTACAGAGCCGGGTCTTTCTCGGAGGAAATTGAAGTCGACGGAAACTACGTATTAAGCAAGGACTATCTGCCTTGGCTTTGAGCCAAATGAACATTGTCCACTCCTGAATTTTCCGTAGAACGGTGGACTAACGAGAGTGATGGTGAGTTCTCCACATAGAGCATACCAGAAGACCGATGTTTAGGGTGTTGGCGAGCACGCAAAGCATCTCCCTCTGCCTGGGCGAACTGAACCAGTTCCAGGTAGGTTGCCTTACTGTCGGATTCCCGATATCGGGACACAAGTGTTCTGATGGCAGGATCTAAACCATCGCAAAACAAAGCGCATCGCTCATGGTGAGAATACACATTTCCCCAACGAAGGAAAGCCTTATTGAGGCCAGTCGAATGAAGCGTTTCCGTTTCTCCGAACTTCTGTTTGTATCGCGTAGAGCCAAGATGGCAGACTGGATCGCCGCATCGGTGGCGTATGACCTCAGAAGGTATTGAAAAGCTCCCGGCCAACAAGTTACACCTCCCTCCGAGGCACGGGAAACTTCCGTGACGCAGCGAAACTGATCTTCAGCCATTTCTTTAAGGAAATACGTTAGTGCCACGAAAGCCTGGGCTTCACTCATCATGAGTATGTTGGCTTCCGATACGAAACGCGCGAGAAAGTCCAGTACCGAAATTGGGTCTTCACCACTGAAAGCGTGATCCTTCATAGTGAGGTCTATCCTCTTGATACAGTCCTTCACACGATCTGTCCCACGGGGAGTACGATCGAGTGATGAATCGTCTGAGCGATAATATTGATACGATAACAGTTTCCGAAACAGGATGTTAGAGGGCTTCAACTCTTTGAGTCCAATGTGCTTCCTACCGTTCTCGCGGGTCATGATGGTGCCGTGCGCAGCATAGGTAACCTTGGACCGTGTCGGTCGTTCGCGGCGGTCACGATATCCATCATTGAACGAGTCAGATGACGAAGTAGTAGAACTGTCCGAGTCGGAGTCAGAGCGAACCAAACGGTCTTCATACGTAGTCGGTCGGTCCTTTCGGAACTTCCTTGAAGAATGACGGATTGAAACCCGAGGGCGGGCATTTTCCCTTGCTTGGGCAGCAATGAACTCTTCATCTGCCAGGAAAGTAGCCTCGAGTGTATCGATGCGACTCTGGGCTCGCTCCATCATACTCTGGAGAGTCTCAAAACGAGTTTCGATATTCGATACGAATATGGTCGGGGCACTGAAACCTTCCAACATGGAATTAATATCCTTACGCACGGTGCGTAGTTCTGCACTAACATCCATAACTTGGGCTTCCTTGACACGAGCTCGGAGAGTCTGAATATCCTGCAGATGATCGGTATTCGATATACGGAGAACCTGCACATGGGTCTTCAACTTTTCACCCTCATGTACGAGAGAACTTAAATGGGTAGATATCAAAGCTAACCCTTCAGCCTGGGTAGCGGGGACATCCGGGGTCTGTTTCCCTTGTGCCGATGTCGGCTTTTCCTGAGTAGGATTCCGCGACACCTGCTTCGACGCGCGGGCGGCGGAGCGCTTCGAACCATCATGAGATCGCTCTGAGGGGCCAGCCATATCAACCAGACGTGGTCCGACTGATTACCTCAGTACAAACAACAAACCAAGGCCAAACAATGGCAACGAAAGCAACAAAGATATCCAAACTGGACAACAGTAAACCAATCGAAAACGATCAACAACAAATTCACACCAACTGTGGTTAACGCGTTCCTAAGCTTCTAGGTCGGGACACCAATTTGTGGAGCAATCCCAGAAAGGGAAAAGCCAGCGAGGCAGTTCGAATCCCCGCTCTCAAGAGAGGTTCGCACAGCGAAAGCGCACCCCGTATCCTCCGGTGTGGGTGTAAATCCACGAGGACTTTAGGCTATACCATCGGGTTGAGAAAGAGTGCCCAAACGGGAAAACGGCCAGAAAAGGCAGACACAGTAGTTTAGATCGTAGTTGACCAATGACGGTATCTGTAGCCAAACGTAGACATCCAAAGGTGAAAAAACCAAATAGAAATAGACGGTAATGAACCGAACCAATGGAAAAACAAAAGAAAAAACAAAGACAAACCCAAGTACTGGGGCGGAGAGAAAGTACCGGTCGGTAAACAAACATTTGTGCACTTCACGAGTCACAAGAAAAAAAAAAGAAAAACAAGACAAATGATTGTATGCAGTGCGTGCGCTCTCCTGGTTGGAGCCGGGGGATAACTAGACCGTGCTGCGGTAACTCGCTCTGCGAGGAGTTGGAGTCGTCGCGCAGGCGAAATAGTTAGAGCCGCACACTGGGCTACCTTTACTAGGTTGGCGATGGCCTTGAGCCATCATCTAAGTAGTAGAATTGGCGGTCCTGTAGAGGGTTATCAACGTCTGTCTCTTGCAGATGCTAGTTTTTGGCGAGGGTCGTCCAGAAATTGGCAAGGGTCGTCCAGTAAATTTTTTGAAAAAATATCGAGATCAATTATTTCAAAATCTGCAGATAATTGCTTGGGTCGTCCAGAATCGCTGTGCAGTAAATACTGGTGGGTTTTCCACTCGTGCTAGTTCTTTAGTCGAGGGCTACCTGAACTGTATTTCGCGAAGTCTAGGTTCAGTTTCCATTAAGGTGCACATTACACGATACCTTCTGCGGAATGATACCCTGCAACGCATGGAATACTAGTGCTAGTACAGATGATGCCCATTATGAAATCATACCGTTTTATTCGTATCTATTCTTCTAGCGACCGCTTTTGCTAACCACTACTTCGCTATATTACATGTACCATTTCCCCATGATGGATCGGGTGTAGGCGCAATCTGCGGCAGATGCCGCAGAGGGCACCTGCACCAAATTGCGGTAACGGTAGAACACATACGCACTCCGAGAGGATGAGGCGCGAAGCGCCTCATCCTCTCCGTTCGTCATGTAGGAAACCATGCCCAGATGCAGGGTTCCCTACTTGAGGAACCTGCACCTGCAACTCGTGAGCTACGTACGCATCAAAAGTCATTTACCTGTATACGCAAGCGGAAAGTATCCATAAGTTAGTCAATGATCCGTTGGATACATTTGAAATGCGATGGAACGTACAATTGATAAAGCAAAACAGAAAAGTTGCGCTAGAAAATTCGAGGGACCTAGTAACTCGCAAAATGAAAAAGAAGAAGGAAAGGGATCGGTTAGATTACCAGCCCACCATCATCGTAAAGCGCGAAAGGTGTCGAAGCGAGAACTCTCAACCAAGGACACCAAGAATGCCCATGCAGCAAACATACCTCAAGATGCGATAAACGAAAGAGCAGCCTATGTCCCAACCAAGTACCAGAATCGCCTATCCCGAACAGCCAGAGATCGATCTTGAGAGACGAAATGAAATTGGTCGTTTTCCTGTATACGCAAGCAGAAAGTATCCATAAGTTAGTCAATGCTCCGTTGGATACAGTTGAAATGCGATACAACGTACCATTGATAAGAGCAAAACAGAAACGTTGCGCTAGAAAAGTCGAGGGACCTAGTAACTCGCAAAAGTAACCCAAAGTCTTTTTCCTGCCGTTTACATGTCGCAGAGCGCGAAGAGACGTGGTGAGGATTGGTTAGTTTAGAACAAAGATACGTAGAAGGAAATGGAAGCACGTACGAAAAGACTGCACGGAAAGACTGCACGGAATACATCCGTGAGATACGGATGCTGTCCGCTTTATGGAGGCGTCCGACGAGGGCGGAGAAAGAGAATAAGGTACGCTTCATGTCCGCTTAATGGAATCCATTCTCAGCACGCTACTTCGTAATCCGTCGTACTTTTTTCCGCCCTCGCACTTCGTAGCGAGTGCGAGGGCGGAAAAACGTACGACGGAGCGGAGTAGAACGCGAGGATGGCACGGATCACGACGGTAACAAAAGATCGGACGTCGGACGGGCGGGGGCGGCGGCGGAGGGAAGAGATTTATTTTTCTGTGCGAGATTGGACAAGTGTACAGCGTACAACGTTGGGAAACCAGAGGTTTATAACCAGTGGTAGATAATACGAGAAGTACAGCCTTGTGTTGAGGTCGACGTGTACCTACGTTCCTTTTTGAACGAAAGCACGTGATTTAAACTCAAAATATATTCTCCGTTCTGAGCAACACGTCGATATTGACTGTCGCTCGACCTCCTTCTCCCTTCGGACGCCCTTCCCTTGCAGTCTTTGTCGTCGTTTCTCGTTCATTTCTTCTTCCCATGGTCTACTACTGTACACATAAGAAGCGTGGGTGCCCCTTCGTTACTCGCCGAGGAGTCTTATCTCTTCAACAGCATGTCAACCATTGCCCGTTTCGTCTGAAAGCAGCGCTGGAAGACGACAATAGGCGGCCCATTCGGAGAAGCAAGCGTCTCAAGCTTTCCGCGCCCGCGCCCGCATCTTCCGAAACGGTCACTGCCCCTTGTCGCCTTCCCGAGCCTCCAGTGTCCGAGGACATCGTCGACCCCACTCCGTGCGCCCCTCCCATTCCGGACACTTCGCATTGTGGTTCTCCTTCCCCGGGTCCCGCGTCATTAGAGCGAGAACACGGAAGCAGTTCCCGCCCAGTGCCTTCTGAGGAGGCCCTTGGTGATTTGCATATGGATTATCTCACGGTTTGTCTGGCTTCAGTAGCTTCCAACCTTGGTCATCGTGAGGCGGACGAGCTAATTGGGCTACTTCGGGACCCGCGATTCTCGCAAAAGCGATTCAACGAGACCATAACAAGTTCCAAGCGCTGTACAGAACTGAAGAACGCCATTTTCGAACGATACGCCTCAAAGGACGGTTTCAATCGCAGAACTGTCTCGCCAGAAGGATGTAAGTTCAGCGCCACCCTCTACACGAGAGACCCCGTTCAGACACTTGTGAAACAGCTCCAGTTGGCTAACAACGAAAACACATTCTTCGACCCTATACCTCAGACCCACTCTACGAAAATATCTCACCCCATCTCCGGCTCTCTCGCAAGAGACGCCACCTCAAAACTTAAGGAAATGGTCATGGGCTCTTTGGATAGTAGAATACTGTGGTACTCCCAAGAAATAAGTTACAGTGAATCTTTCGTAGGTCTTCTGCAGGTATACACCGATAAGTCTTCAACAACTCTAAAGCAAACATCGGTTACCGCCTATCCTCTTCACCTCATATTTTTCAACTTCTCCGACGAGCTTCGCCGTAAGTGTATCCGTGATGACCTCACAGTAGTGGCATACTTCCCTACCACACTGATCGAGGTTTCCGCATCTGAAGCAGACGCAATGCCATTTGTTTCTAGCAAGTCTCTACGCGAGTCCAGGATGCAAATCCTTCAAGAATCTCTTCGTCAAGTCCTGGAGCCCATTCTAAATCTCACGCAGAAAGGTTTTCAGTTCATCGGGGAAGACAAACTAAGTCGAGTGTGCCATCCTCTGCTTGCAAGTTATTGTGCGGATATTCCTGAGGCTAAGGACATTCTGTCCATTCTTCATGGGACCAAAACGGAAAGCCCGTGTCATAGATGCAAAGCCCCTCGCTCATCTTTATGCAGTCCTATTCCCACCTCATTCAACGGACGTTCTCAAAAGCACACGAAAAGCATCCGAAACACATACACAGCTATCTTGACACATGCACAAAAAGACGAGGCGGAAAGACGTCCACGTCGTGCGAGGGAGAGGAGATCTCAAGCGGATACTCTGATGCGTTCAAATTCCATATCTCTCATTCCTTCGTTCCTCGAAACTTCCGTAAGCCTTGGAATGATCCCGGGATTGTCTCCATACAGTCTGTTCTCATTCGAACCATTACACAACTTGCATCTCGGCATCTCAAAGTTGATAAAAACGGCCACAATCGAGAGACTGCAGTCAGACACCCTGTGCACCACAATAGGAACATCTGCATCGCGTTCATTTCGAACGATACGCACCCAACTCCTCAACCATGCAAACGCAATTCTAGCTGCCATAGAACGCGATTCTCCTGCCAAAGGTTTACATATCGATTTCTCCACGCAGGAGAAAGGCAAATCTTTGAATGGTATCTTCACGAAAGACGGTCTCAGTGGAATGCTGGAGGCCAAAAACTACAAAGCACTTGACATGGTCTTTCCCTTCATAGGAGCATTCTTTGACATATGCTGTGGAGAACAGGACGTTGCCCCAATCACAACCGTTTTCTCTCAGTATTCGGACTTGCTCTCGACCTTATTCAGATACAATCGTGACCCGTATTGGACTGAAAGCTCTCTCCTGTGTCTTAGTTCGGAGATTGAAGCCTTCAAGCGTTCCGCAACAAAGACTCTGGCGGATTTTCATCCCTCCAGACTGGGAACTCTGAAGTTTCATCTTCTCGATCATCTCGTGGACGATATTCGCCGTCTGGGAAGTATCTAGTACTACGACGCAGGCACATACGAACATGCACACCTGCTATTTAAGAGACACTACAAAAAGACGTCCAGAAGAACAGCAACGGCTGTGGAGGAGACTATTCGCTCCATTGAGCACGGACATGTTAGAAAGCAATGGAATGGCAATACTCCTTACCAGCGTAATCCAGGTTTACCAGGAACTTCCACACAGCTTCCTCGGTTTGCAATGAGAGGGCGTTCTTTCACTTTACGAGCTCTTCAACATTGTGTTTCAAGTATGTCCAGTTCGAAAACATGGATTGCTGTTAGAGAGATGTTCTCAAGTACGGACACAAGGTCGATTCTTGATCAGATTGGTGAACAGGCCCTTCCTCCTTTCCTCAGTCTCGTGAAAGAAACACTGGATGAGCACTCTATTACATACTTCCCAGAAAAGACAAGGATAACTCTGGTGAATTCGGCCCTCGTGAAAGGCGGTTTCGTTCCGACTCTTGAACACTTCGATTCGTCTTCTAAGGCACTTAAGCTGGGACGACCCAAATACCCCATCATCCAACGTGTCTTCGCTTCTCCAGCATTTGGTCCCAGTAGAGAGCCAAAGTTTTCCACTGTATTGGTAAGCGGAGAAGATTCAGAGACTTGGGTTGCCCAGGTAGTCGCTCTGATGTCGGCCACGTCGCGATTCGGAGCTATTGCAAAGGTCGCGTATTGTGCTAAAAGTCGCGGATCAAGTGGGTGTGAAGCGCTAGTTTTCTCTAGTTTGATATGTGTGCACGGCGTGTGCAGCGAAATCACTGCCAGAAGAGCCGGGAGGAGTGCTTTCCAAGGTCTCCGGAGGGTGCCAAAATGTGGCCAGAACGTGCCCGCGGGCGGAGGGGGTCGGTCGTGTTAGGGTAGCTACCCTACCACGACCGGACCCCCCCGCCCGCGGGCACGTTTTGGGCGATGTTTTGAAAAATGTGCGATATTATGCCCGCGGGCGGAGGGGGGTCGGTCGTGTTAGGGTAGCTACCCTAACACGACCGGACCCCCCCGCCCGCGGGCACGTTTTGGACGATTTTTTGAAAAATGTGCGATTTTATGCCCGCGGGCACGTTTTGGACGATTTTTTGAAAAATGTGCGATTTTATGCCCGCGGGCGCGGGGGTCGGTCGTGTTAGGGTAGCTACCCTAACACGACCGGACCCCCCCGCCCGCGGGCACGTTTTGGACGATTTTTTGAAAAATGTGCGATTTTATGCCGGCGGGCGGGGGGTCCGGTCGTGTTAGGGTAGGTACCCTAACACGACCGACCCCTCCCCGCTCGCGGGCACGTTTTGGCCACATTTCGGCGCCTTCCCGGGACCTCCCAAAACACGCCGCCCCGCAGTGATTTCGCTACACCCGGCCGCCGGTACGTTGGCGCCGCTGTCCACGTGTATTCGCGGGAGTAGGCTATACATGGAAGTGAATGAGTGTACTCTTGACTACTATGCAAATCATTTGAAGAGCATGATTAGAGAGCGCGACCATTGCTCGCGTGAGTCATCATTGCGCGAACTCCACGACTCTAAAGCGTACAATCAGCGTGCGAGCGGCCACGGACAGGACACGGACGAGACTGGCAGTGCGCTGGGAGGAGCTGCCGAAAGCGGGGGTGCCCAGCGTAAGTCGCCATTTAAAAGGCTCGCATCCGTTCTTGTATCGTCCAGAGCGAACGTATTGTTGATATACACCTTTCACTGCAATAGCTGTTCAACATGAAGCCAACTCGTGTTCGAAAGCGTACGCAAAGCGTGACTCCTCGCACTCGGCGGAGCACTCGATTATTGCAAGGTGGAATGCGGGTTTCTCTGCAGATGGATATTGAGAATGAAGGAGAGGTGATAGTGGGGTAAGCGTTTTTGCATGGAATTGGAAGTGTTCTACGCCACGAGTTGCTCGGGAAGCAATTGGACCCAGGTCTTGTGATGGTTCATAGTATTCTCATCATTCGAAGCGGTCAGACGTTCTACCCTTACCGGGCGGAGGGCCTGGATCTTCCACAATATATCCAGGATCTCCGGACGGCCGCTCCTTGGGATGGGAAAATGATAGAACCGGTGGCAGCCAGCATTCCGGCGTCCAAGCGAGGAACGGTGAGCGCTATGAGTGAGGTGATGACGCCGACAAGCCGCACGGAGCCAATTCGAAGTTCATCAACACCGAGAGGTAGCGCATCAGTAGCACCTCCACGGGCAGGTCCGTCGTCTGTTACGAAGCGGTCTATGAAACGAGAGCATCCCCAGCTACGAAGCGGACAGGTCAAACAAAGTCTACCTCCGTTACGAAGCCCACTGCGTCGAAAAGGGCTTCTCCTGCGATGAATCAAACCGTCGACACAAGGGGATCTTCTGCGTCGAAACAGACGGTTCAGCAGGGGACGGCTATGCAAGAGGAGGAAGATGAGATCATAAAAGGTCCCCTTCCAGACGTGGATGCGCAATCCGCACAAGGAGCTGGTCCATCTGTACCCCAAACTGCACCAGAAACTGCGGAGCAGCAGGACGATGACGTTGTGCTTCTGTCCGCAAGAATGGCACGTTCAAGTGTTTCTGGCGAGCGGTCTGGAACACAAGGGACACCTACTCGGAGCAAGACGTACAGACGAATTCGTCAGAAGGTACCAAAGGTGAACCTCAATTCCAATTTCGTGTACAACAAACTGTGGCAGTGGAGAGAAGAAGTGGATTCTGCTATTGGAGACCTGTTGCAGAAGATGGATGCGTTTGTTATCTATCCCGGCGATAAAAGTTGCGAAATTGTGGATAACTTCCGGTTTTCACTTCGACAGTCCATTGTACGTGAAGTTAGGGAACAGGTCATTTCGATAAAGTAACTTTTATGTTTAACTATCTCTAAAAGGTTTACAACACCGAAAAGTCATGTGTTCTAACCTCAAAGCTGGGGGAATGGGGAGGGGGATAACTTTTCCTTAACAACGTTGACGTAGTTTGTATGAAAAGGAGCGGGGTCACCGCCTACAATGTTTCTTTCTTGGCGGGAAAAGTCGTAGAAGTACGCGTTCCTAAACTGAAAGTCGGAGAAAGAAGTAGGGAAGCCAACGAGAGTTTTCCCATATGCAAGAAGTCGCCCAACGGTCTCTTCCAGGTTGAAAGTAGTACCTGTCTTAAGCGAAACTATCTTCAACAGCTCTTTCATTATTGTGAGCACAACCGTACTGCACTCCGTAGCGACTACGTCCATAGGAATGAAACCTCTTGAGGCCCCGACGATGTTGAACGCTGATAGCCACACGAGCTTCTCATAATAGCTTACGAGAAATGTGTCTTCGTCGACAACCCCGCAAGTGAGACCCATAGACCTAAACCTGTCTGCAACGTTGGAGGCCCACTTTCCTGTTGCGACAGTGAGACCATCCGGACTTTGAGGAGTGACACCATCCTGCGGAGCTGCGTTTCTTGAGGGGACACCAACGTATAGGACAACTTTTGAACATGTGTCCACACCGAGCTTCGAAACCAATGGTATGATGTCTCCATTCTGGAAGAAAACGAGATTCTCTCTGAGCGAATAAGGGCAAGCCTGAATTACGGTCTCCAGGGTGTTCGTTCTTCCACAAACTAGTATCGGTACATCAGAAAGATGAGAGGTAGCAGCCATGCTGCAGAATTCGTGTGCGGAAATGACCGTATCTTCTTCGTTCGCCAGCATGGTACCTATACGCCCCCTTCCAACAATAACGGCCCGAGTCCTTCGGGCGGGAGATGAGGCCTGAGGGACGTCAGAGTATCTGGGACTCGGAGGCGGAGTGGGAGGCATGTCGCACTGGGAGTTCATTGCAAGTGTTCGAATGTTTTTGTGTGACGATAGAAATGGAAGATGGGGCGGAGAACTGCTGGGGTAAAGAGTGATACTTAAGTAAAAACGGTTAGGAAGCGCAGAACGGGAACATGGTTCACTTTGTGAAAGTGAGCGAAATGTATGATATGTGATTGTACTGAATGAATGATAGGGCTTGTATGAGACGACAAGCCACAAAGTGTGATGATGTTTTATGAAAGGTAGGTGGAAGAGTAGAAAGTGTGCAATGAATGAAACTGATTTCGAACCTGAGTTGTAAAGTAGTTGTAAAGTACGAGTTACGGGGAGCTTGAATACAGGATGAAAGGAGCCATTTTGGCTTCATAAATGACGTGAACGGGTTCTATAGCTTCACTTGGATTGCCATAATTAAAAGGATGGAGTTGGATTGCGCCCGAATACGTCTATAAAGGTCGTAGAAGCACTTATGAACGAAGGAGTTGTGGACATGTTATTGTTGATGACGGTGGAGCCAGGGTTTGGAGGACAGGCGTTTATGGAGGGTGTTCTTGACAAGGTGCGACATGCAAGGGAGTTGTACCCAAGAATAGGGATACAGGTGGATGGGGGTATTGGACTGAGTACTGTGAAAGGAGTAGTGAAGGCCGGTGCAAACATTTCAGTTGCAGGATCTGCCATCTTTGGCTCGAGTAACCCAGCTCATGTCATAGCTGGTTTTCGAAAGGTTGGTTAGAGATAGTAGCATAAATTTATTGTTTATTACATTGTTACCTTTACGTGTTATCACGACTATATTCTCCGTCTCCATTGGAGATGTATTTCTCTTGTATCACAACCGGGAAAGGATGTGAGAGAACATAAATATATCCCCAGTGGACGCTGAGAGGGAGGATGAACTACTCTACGTGCTACCATTGTTACCCATCCGGTGTTGAGTGGTGACATATTCTTTTTTTGTCACAACCCACAAAGGATGTGACGGAAGAAGAACATGCCCCCAGTCGAGACAGAGGGTGAGCAACTCTAAGTACAATCACTAGTCCCTAGCTTGCCTCCACTGGCAATATCTTCCTGTTTTGCTATAACCATCGAGTGAGGTTATGGTGGAAGAGAAAAATATCGCCGGTCGAGGCGAGGTGGGTGGGGACTATGTGAAGAGGGGACAGAGAGATGGCGCTTAAATATTGGAAGGTGCGGAGGTGTACAGTAGATGTTTTGGCTGGAAATGGGATGAGGGAAACAGGGACAATCATGGTGCTGGATATAGCCCGTGTGGTTGGACAGTGGGGGTGGACAGCACAGTTTAGCTCGATTGCACTGTATCGCAGCGGAAACTTCGATCCAACTACTACTTCTTTTTCTGAAGATGTCGAACGGATACGTGAAGGATGAGGAGCTGTTGGCGCTGTTGGAGGGGGAGGAGGTACCCCAGACGCCGTCACCAAAGCGGGAAGAGGACGTGATTACGGCGGCTGGTCGGATGTCGCAGAAGAAGGAAGTGGCCGATGAAGGAAAGAAGTGTGAGACGAGGAGAGGGGATGGTGATGAGGTGGAGAAGGGGGTAGAATTGGAGGTGGAGGGGGTCGCAATGGAGAGAAGGGGTGCGGTGCATCTGAGTCAGTTAGAGGTTGGAGACCAGATAGAGAGTGGGGGCGGAGAGGGTGACAGGGAGATGCGGTTTGTGGGGGAGATGAAGGCGAGGGTGGGGATGTTGGGGTTGGTGATGAAGGAGCAACTGGACGATGGAATTGTGGAGATTGTAACGGAAATGGGCGGTGTGGTGCTGAGTGGGGGTGGTAGTGGTGTTTCGGTTGAGGCGATTTCGAGCCTGCGGAATTCGTTGTCGGTATTGGGAGTGGAGATGAGAAATCATGTGTATGGGATAGTGGAGTGTGCGGGAAGGGAGGTTGGAGAGTTGCGGGAGGAGAATAGGGTTCTGAACGAGAGGTTGGACGTGCTGGAGAAGGAGGTGAAGGAGCTGGGCAAGAGGCAAAGATTGGTGGAAGAGGAGACGGTGAAAGGAGGTGTGGAGGGAAAGACGGAGAAGGGAAGTGTGGGAAGGGTGGCGGTGCAGAAGGGGTCTCCTGTGACACCGAAGACAAAGGGTGGTGGGGTTGGGGATGGGAAGAGCCGTCTGAAGAAGAGGCGTAAGGAGATGAAGAAGGTGGTGGAGGAGGTGCCGCGGGAGGGAGTGGGAGCTCCGGTGGTGACTGGGTTTAGGAGTGCGGCGGAGGTAGCGCGGACTGCGAAGGGGATTCTGAGGGGACAGGAGGAGAGAAGGATGGGAGGGATTTGAAGCCGTTTTGGGGCGAGGCGGGTATACGAGAAGGGGGAGAGTTGTGCACCTGACTTCTACAAAATGAACGCGTGATGGGCGAGAAATGGGTAAATAGCGGGGGTGGTGTGGACTGGGAAGAAGTGATGGGATGATTGAGGTGGGATGAGTTGCGATTGGCATTGCAACATGGGAGAAAATGGAAACGCAAACTAGCACGAGTGCAGTTTTGAGAGAGGGTCGCGGAAAAGAGTGAATGGGACCATGCGGCGAAGTAGAACCTCTACAAAAACTAGGGGACCCAAGAACTAAACTGCGCGAGATGGAATTTAATATTCCAAAATTTCTTGATTTTTTGAGTGCCAGCCTCTGCTACCCCCTCGCGCGCCCCAAATAGACCCAAAACTAGCTTAGTTTCCAAAGCGAACAGACTATATTCCACTTTGCAGAACACAGACGAAAAAACTATCTAAATAATAGATTAATCTAAGCACCTCATGTGCACCTCCCGTCCCGGGCAGTCTTGACACTGTCAGACTAAGACCCACGCCGTATTTCTAAAACTTATGAAAAGATTAACTTCATTCAAACAACCAAATAGTGGTACACATGTACACATTCCCATACGGGATCCACGTCATCCATGCGTCTCGTAACTTCACTTCTCAATGTTTCCGGAGTACCATGGTAGCTCCGACGGCCATTTTAGCCATCTAAAAACATTCTACCGATTTGTCGGTTTGCTCTACAATACCCACCTCTCACCAGCAGCTGCTCTTCTCTTACGAACCTTTCAAGCAAACAAAAAAACCATATTGTAGTACAGTCACATACATATCTGGAGAGCCCTTTCACCCACCGTCGCTTTGCAAATCCAGATCAGGACCGTCCCAGAAACCAACACCGCGTGCAGAGCTTCTTCGTCAAGCATCGTTACATTTCGAAGTCCGTCAAACCAGAAACAGTGATAGGGTACTGTTAAGCGTTGGCAGACATTAGTTCTATCTTTTCAAACACTTGCAGATCGTTCCATGCTCTCTATGAAGCTATCAAGGCGCGTATTATACAGATAGTTGATGAAGATCATAGGAGAAAACGAAAGCAAGAAATGGCTACACTTCTCTTCGACTTTTGTATTGTTGACGCAAAATACAAGAGCCGGCTTTCTCTGTCACATCAAAGTTTAAAGGAGTGGGACAATTAGCATGTTTCACGACCAGCCACATTATTCAAAAAGGGTATTGCGTACGCGTTAACCATGATGCTCATTAATGTAGGTCAAAACGAATTCGCTGTCTGTGTTATTGTCTCGTAGGCCAGGTATTCACGCATCTGTGAATTTATATTCTTACAAACGTCGAAAATAGCCTTTACAAGTGACTGACTTCTTTTTGCATATGGTCGTTCGTGCAGTGCTATGAACGGCAGATAACAGTCACAGAGGGTTACTATAACACTTCCGTAGTGAAAGTTTGAGGGCCACACGCACTGAAGCGGCCGGTTCTCAGTTGGTAATTATCATTGTGTGCTTTTTGTGTCAGCTCGGGGTAGTGGGTTCGAACCCCGGTTCTGCTTTGCTCTCCTCTCGGTACACGACAATTCGGCAGCTCGTGTGGCAAGCGAAGACACTAAAACGGGGCTCTCGCAGTGCCTCCCTATTTATGATAAGCACTGCATGACGATTTTAAATTGGTTTTGCAAAAAGGTTTTGAAAATGTGCGAGAATGTATTTACTTCAACCTACCAAATGTATGCCAAACAGGTGAAAGAGGAGGCACATCTGCTCAATCTTTCACATCTTCATTTTCTGTTTTATTGAGCCCACATTGGAGAGGCTCTACATGACTTTATGACCAAAAAGCAAGCAAAAGATACTGCTATTATTGGAAGATGGTCATATATATCATTTTTAGGGTCATTAACTAACTACTGGAAGGGCCTTGCTAATGAAGATAAACATTCAGGAAAAGGATTTAGAACAGATAACACAGCTTGCCGCTGCATTATCACAAACTGTTGAACGCTATCGCAGGTGTGCTTGGGAAAGCACACAGCTTTGCAGGGTTTGGAAGGACCTGGTCCTATGCAGCACCAGGAGCCAGCATGGATAAGCTCCATGCTGGCGCGGCAGTGCCAGCAGGGCCAGAAAGCCTACAGACCCAAAGCTTGACCGATTAAAATAAAGAGCTTTGCTATATGCTATATAAAAGTAAATTTATTACACACTGTGTAGCGTTGAGCCTCTGGCAAACACAGAAGTTGCTCAACAATACCCGCACCGGGATGGTATTTAAACGCCACGTCGGACGCGTCCATGCAGAAGTTGGCGGGTGACAAAGTCAACCGCTTCTTGTAGCTGCGGGATACGATGGTGTTCGGAAGCAAACTGTGCAAGTTTGCGAACGGATTCCAGGAACGGACTGGGAGATCCTTACTTACAACGCATAGAGGAAGGTAGCTGGTTGTTTTCGGTGCGCCAATATATCAACCCCTCTCTAGGCAAGCCCGTATAAGTGACTAACTAACTTACCATCACCGTTAGTCATTAGTCAGCCTATTTCCAGCGTAGTTAGTCATAATAAGTCACTGGATCGGTTCGCTCTGTTCTGACCAAACCAACGAAGCTATAGAGCGCACGATGCGTCTAAAAGACTCTCCATTAGGATGCACTAAACCACTTTGGCTTCCCCTGCTTGCCCGTACTTCGTTCGCCACAAACACACGAATCAACTCGCACATCTCGGATGTGCTTGATAACAGTGATCGACACTGAGACCCTTCCCGCAGACCAAGACTACTAAAAAGCCGTTCAACAGCGGCTGAGGATGCTTGAGCACCCAGAAACGCGCGCGCCACCACATTAAAAGGAACTGGACTAACCAAACCAGGACTTGCGTTCGCGTTCTTCCAAAACAAAAGTGCCTCATTTGGTTCTCTTCTCCCATTGCTGTTGAGTTTTTCTCGCATTTCCTGATGTAGAAGACGAAACAAAGTCTTCAACGAAGCAGCAGGAACCACCAAAGACGCATCCAAAGACAAAACCTCGCGTATTAAACAATCGTACAACAGCTCAAAGTAACCATCGCGTTCCTCTTGATTGTTTCCTAAATATTCCAACTCGCACTCATTGACATCCTATAAAAATGCCATATGAAATAAAAGAATGCGACGACCTGCAACATGTGTAACATCTTCTCCAGTGATACCAAAACCCAATTTTTCTCCAATAGGCGTCCATGTTGCAGCGGAATGTGCGACAGGCTTCCAAAGTGCCCCTAAGCGGCGGTTCAGCGAACTGCCCAGCCTCCGGCACAAATTCCGAGAAACTGGCTTTGTCAAGCGAATCTCACGGGCATGATTTCTGGCTACATCAGAACCAGCTATGCTAACTATAGTAGCTCTTGCTGTCACCGCCAATTCGTCAAAAACGTCAACCTGTGAACCACTCGTACTGTCATGAAACAGCGCAGAGCAAGGAAGCAAATCGCCAGCCATTATTTGCAAAGTCTCATGAAGCTCTCGTATAACGCGAGGTGCACGTGACAATGTAACTTGTTTCTCGGCTTCAAACTGGCGAGCAACCCTCCGAACTTCTTTCAGAACTGTGATTATCTCTGCAAGTGTATTCATGCTCTCTGCCGACAAATGCGGTAGATCGCAGGCGGGAATTGATAATTGTTCGGCCACCTCTCGTATGTTGCTCGCTCTTGTTATGTAAGTGGTCATAGCTGAAAGACGTGAATGCCACCGTGTCGGTACGTCATGTTTAAGACGTTGAATGCGATCAGGAGTGACCCCCTCTGCTGCTTGCGTTTCTCGTAGTAGCATGTTGGCCTTAGGATGAAAATTAAAGTAGGATGTAACTTTGTTGACATGTTCCATATACTGTTGCCACGGAGTATTCTTTTCAAAAACGTCGTTCACCACAAGTGCTAAAGTATGTACAACGCAACGCACTGCTCCTACATGATTCGTGTATTGGTCTGCCGCCTTCGCAGTGGCGGCTTCATTGTCAGACGTAACCGTGGATACACAAAGTTCATCCGAGCCCACAATGAGATTTGTTGAAAGTTCCTCCTCCAGAACATTGCACAGTTGCTGGGATGTTTTCGGCAAACCATCTAGGTTTAATGTTGCAACATGTAGAGAACATAATCGCCATTGTTCGTCAACAAAATGCCATGTAATGCCCAATATTGGAGCCCCAAGAGCTGCGCTTCAGCCGTCAAAGGTAATAGATCCCGTTTGAGCGTTACTAACACGCTTGCGTAAAAAGCCACATACAGCTTTGTAGCTGCCAATCAAATATGACTCCAAAAAAGGCTTACTCGAGTATTGGACTCGACCACTCAAAATTTCGACCATTCCTTGGAAGGCAGGCGTTCCGAGTTTTTAAAGCTGTATTTAACTATAGCAAGCAAACAAAACAAGCCCGACACTGTGCAATATACGTGTGGGTATCAAACTTCTTTCATTATTCGATTCGTTGGTGGGGCGAAAGCAGGAAAATGAGCGTGTTCGATTTCTTATATACGCCTTTTTGTTGTCTGCAATTGTCTTCTGAATGACTGTTTTCGAGGCATTGGAATCAATTAGGGCTTTTAGTTTCCAAAAGACTTTGTGATGATGGGTTTTGTAGTGCAACACAATATTACTGGAGGAGTATGCTTGGTTGATGCTTCTTAGAACGCTGCACAGTTGACACTCAAATTGGGGTGGCTGTACATGTAGAACGATTTTAGCTGCAATCGTACTCCATGCGGATGATTTTGTGCCTTTTCCTTTTCCTTTTCCTGGTCCACGACGTTTGCGCTGCTGCGCGTTATGCTTCTTGATGATGGAGGCAGCAGTACGCTGCACTGTGTCCGCTGGTTGATCGTTAGGGCCCGACATAATCGGCAAGATCGCGATGAGAATGGTTGATCATGTACATCAGGTGCTTGCTCGTGGACGACTGGTTTTCATCTCTCGTGACTGGTATTGGACAGGACTACATACACGTTGGCGATGTGTCGTTGGTGTACACGTATGTTTACTTCTGACTAACTACATTGTTTTTTCATTAGTTAGTTAGTCATTCGAAGTGTCATTTTGGTGCTAGTTAGTCAGTCACAGATACGGGCTTGTCTCTAGGGCTGATACGGCATAACCCCGTTACGGGTAGGTGAACAAAAAACATCACCTTTTATTTGGGTGATGTGCGGGTGAGAGGGTCCCATTTCACCCGCCCCGGGTGAGTTTGTCTTACCCAGCGGTGATTCACCCAAAACCAGAGGTGACATCACCCATTCTCATCACCCTATGGGACTACAAATCACCCATTGAGACCGACTGCTCACTCAAACTTCGACCTATGTGCGCCAGTCGCTGCTTTGACCTTAACTTATTGGACTCGTGATGAACCGTACGGCCAAACCCCATTCGAACAAAACTCTGAGTGCTGGTTGAATTGCCAAGGTAACTTTAATGCATGTCCATCGCCACAGTAATGATACGAAGTAGGTTTGTGAGGCAGTTACAAACTAAGGATTGATGGATATAAAACAAAGTTGGAGACTATAAAAAGTGCCTAAACGACTTCAACAAGATACAAAAACAATCTCCAGAAAGGCTCTCGTGGAACAGAATCAGTATCCTGTAGCATCTCAAAGATAAAAGAATTCCCGCCATCATTGTTGCCTTCCATATCAAAAGCTCTACCGAAACCTGTATTGGTTAAAGACGCAGCGCGTCGCGCGGTAAACGACAAGAAGTGAGACGGTTTCAATTCGTCCTAAGTACAATGTATCAAGTGCTACTGTGTACAATTTCCTTCAGTATTAGCTTTCTGAAGCAGTTTCTGCAGCTCGATCTCTGGAATGCTGGCCTTCTTCAAAACGTTTTTCTTATGCCATGCATCCCAACACCCGGAGCATATTGCTTGCTGACAAACAGAGCACCACTGGCGTTGTCGAGATCCGCCCTTCTTCCGCAGTACCTTTCCGTTCTTCGTTATTGTATGGCTGTAAGAGCAAAGAGCACAGTACACACCTCTTCCTCTCACCTTCATATGGGAACGTCGTCTTGTGAGCCTACGCTTGCGATCTTCAGAGCGATTGTACATGTCGACAATGTTTCGCGTATAGAGACGCTTCACTACTGCTTCGTCTTCATTAATGTTATCATCGCAACCTTCGCCTCGGTTCCCTCCTACTACAGCCAGAGATTTTGGAAGAGCTTTTGAGAGTTCTACATACTCTCGTGCCAGTTGACGTGCGTAGTCCGCAAACGAGGTGCATTGTGAAACCGCCTTTCGTATTTCTCTGTAACCTTTCCCAATTTCCTTGTCGTATTCGGATTGTAGCCGTCCCTTTCGCTTCGCTAATGACAGGCGATGAACCACTGCAGCGTTATTCACCTGAGCGCAAAGTAAACGACCGATTATACTCACAATGGGGTTCTCACCAGTATTCGTGTAACACAGATCCGTCATAGCCCTACTAAACTCGTCGACACCGCCCTTCAAATAGTTCCAGTATACTAAAGCACTTGGCCGTATCATTTTAGCAGGTGGCAATGTTCCTTTCTTCCTTACCAAAGATTTGTAGGCTTCACTCAAACTATAGAATGATGCATAAGAGTGTAAATCAGAAGCATGAGATGCTTGCAGCAGTGCATCATAGGCTTCTCGTATATTTGCAGCGCTCTTACCGATCCAGTCAAAAGCGGCAGCAACCGTTGCTGCCAACATGTAACCGTACGCGTTCTTCAAACAAGAATGGAACTCCACAATAGTAACATATATAACTTCTCCCATCCCACAGTTGCTTCCTTTAGCTTCTACAAACATCACCCATTTAAGCTCTAAGGTCAGAGCATGATGCAAACACTGAGTACGATACTCAGTGGAAGGGACCAAGGCCTGAAACAGCTCTGTAGACTTCTCATGTAGACCCACGTCGTTCAGTACAGTAATCGGAGCATACTGGTCCCTCTTCTGTCGAGCGGCTTCGATTGTATTCAATGCAGTCATTGTTTTAATCTCTACAGCACAGACATGGCGTTCCTTCTTACTGTCAGAGAAGCACAATATCGCATCTGGAGAGTCCGCTACATGTTTCTCATTGCGCGACTCAACCAAGCCGATAGTTCGTATGAAATCTACAGTGTAGGCAAGCTCAGTATGTTCTGAAGAATGGGAAGTAAAGTAAGTTCCATTTGTTACCCTGTGAGTCTCAAAGAAAGCTGGCAGCGCTTTCAAAACCTGCGCTTCGTTGAAGCTTCCCTCTTTCATTCCAGCTGTGCTAACAAGAGGCTTCATTACCCATGATGTCAGTGATGCTCTATATAGACGTTTCAATAGCTCTCTTTTCTTTCTTTCCAATTGCTCTTCTGCACTTAACTCATTCGATGGTACTGAAAGGGTGAGAGTTCCATCTTGAACACGCTGTTGGGTTTCAATTATTTTCGCTATCAGCTGGGCTTTTAACTGGCGTGAGAGTGGTTGGCCTATAGCAGACATCATAGAAAGCATCGCATTTATAGTCATCGGTTGCAGAGAACTTTCCGAGGCTGTCATGAACTGCGCCACAGCAAGCTCTCTCTCGTTCGGAGTGGGATTGTGAGTTGTTCTCATATTCAGGCAGTGACATAAAGTAACCATTCGTGACATCAAACACTGTTTTGCAGCTTCCGCACTCGACGGAAACGTAGATGTTGATGTGCTGTTCAGATGCTTGCCAGCGACGAGAGATGCGAGTGTTTCCATTTTGTCCTCAAGATCTTCTGTAAAGGCCTTCAAAAAGGATTGCGACGTCCTCGATGTGAATCGAAAAGCTCTAGAAAGAAACCAACCAGGATCCTCGGACTGTAATAATGTGACTTCATTCACGCGCAGCAAAGTCTGACTAACCAGCATTCTTGGAAGTGAAACAGTTTCTTCGTCAGTATTCTGACGTCGACGCATTTGCTCCTCCATGTGTTTGTCGTAGACAATGTGAAATACTTCGCGCTCAAATACATTCTTTGCCCGACGATGTCCAGACTTCGGTACTAGTGTGAATTTGTTAGCAGAAAACAGGCGGGGATTGTTGTGGTAGACGGCCGCAATACGGCCACTAAAGCTCTCACGATAGACGGCGGCTTCTACCATTCTACCAGAAGGGGTAGCAGGCTTCCTCTTTGCGCTATATATTGCGCGGCATCCGCGTTCACTTACAACCATTCCCTTATGCTTCTTCCTAATAGGCCCAACACCCCATACGAAAGGATAGTCATAACTGCGTTTGTGGGTCCCCAATCCCGTCGCGCCAATTCTATCATTAATGTAGTCAATAGTTGAAGTACCATTGTACCCTCTATCAGAAGCAAAAATAGCGTCAACCATAGGTCGCACTGGACCCGCTGTTGGAACTCCTTGTAAGAGTCGAACCAGTCTTTCCCACACATCGATAACTTTTTCACCAGGTCTTGAGTAGTGACTAGCTAGAAAAACGGGGTTTAGAGCAGAACACAATGCGTTGTTCACAGGACCCAATGCTTTTTGGGGATTGTTAAAGTGGGACATGGCTGTCAGATGTGCGACAGCTCTTGAACGGAGGCGTTGGTGGTCATCGTCCAAACTGAATACTGTAGCACCAGGCACATACAGAAAATACCTGTTAACAGCAGCGAGCTCGTCTTCTAGTTCTGTGATCATCGCATTTGCTCGTTGTGGAAAATTAAACCAGCCATCACCACAATGCTCCACTCGTTGTCTCCTTTCAATGGTAAGGGACAAAGCGGACCATATTTCCAGATAACGGTTCCCAGAGATTCCAACCTGAAAGAAAAAAGGCTTGTTCCGCTCCGCCGTAATTTTCCCAACCGTAGAAGAGTAGGAAGCAGCCAGAACATGTACGATTAACACTCCCTTGAATTCAAAAACAGTTGTAGCTTGTTTTTTCTGTGAAAGCAAAATGCGATTGACGTTGGCAGTTATCTTACTGAGAACGTGGTCCGGAAGAAAAACTTCAAGAACTGCCAGTCTACTTAGGTTGGTTTCGGTGTACACTTCGTGTTCCTTTTGCCTCTGCTGTATATCAGAAGTAACCCGCTTAATCACTTCGTTAGCCTCTTTGCAAAACCTCTTTGCCAGCACAGTGTTAATCTCATCGATATCCATTTCCATACTGACGAAAGGAGAAGAGTAATTCCAATTCTCAAGACCACCTACTGTGTTTGGTGCTTCGCGTTCGACACTTGCTCCGTTCTCACAACCTTGATTGGTGCTAGTCCTAAACGAATCCAAACTGCGTTCCATAACTTCGTCCAAGCCATTACAGAACGTAGATGACCAAATTTCCTCCACAACAGTTTGCCTAGCGTCGATTGCATTCCGCGAGAAATTTCTTTTCGTGGCAGAAGTACCATAATGAGAGTTCTCGAATTGAAGTTGATGCAACTCTTGTTCGGGCACAAAAAAATCTTCTACAAGATTTGCAACTGTATGTACACTACTTTGAGTAGCATTTGAAGAGGAGGGGCAGTAGAACATATTTTCGTCGTCACTTACATTAATATGTAAAGAAGGTGCTTGATTCACCGTGTTGTTCTGACCTGTGTTATTCGGAGTAATAGAGTTCTGCTCGCTACAGACAAGGTGATCCGCTGAAAAAATAGGGTCTTCACCTGTGTTGCTCTGGGGAACAAAGTTGTTACGCAAAGAACATTCAGCTGCCCTGGGTGATCGGCATTCCTCTTCAAAGTTGTTTAGTAAGTTTGTCGGAACTAACGACAAAGTTTGGTCATTAACAGTGGAGATCTTGTCAGGGCTTTGATCGGAAGCATTGTTTGCATAGCGTTTTTCCGGTGAAGGCTCAAAAGTGTCAACCTGTCTGCATATTGGTGTTGTATGAAAGGAGGCAGATCTGCCAGGAAAAATCTCAGAAGAAGATGTCATCCAAGCGATGTGTGAATGCCAATAATGGTGTGTCTTCAAGATCGGACGCACGTAGTCTGGGTGAGACGCTGGTCCCGTTGGGTGACTGTTCAGTCCCGGCGGGTGATGAGAATGGGTGATTTCACCCCTGTTTTTGGGTGAATCACCGCCGAGTGAGTCAAAATCACCCGGTGCGGGTGAATTGAGACGCTCTCACCCGCACATCACCCAAATAAAAGGTGATGTTTTTTGTTCACCTACGTGTAACGGGGATAAACCAGGGCTTGTGCTGCCCACTGGGCCATCGTCGGAGCCAATGGCGTACGTCGTTCACGGGACCAAACGGATCGACGGGAGACGGCTGGAGAAGATGGAGAACGCATTGATGAGATGGGGGAATTAGAAAGAGCACATTGAACGAAGGATAGATAGAGGTAGTGAATATCAACAATGAACAGATTCAATTTGCGATGCATTTGCTCTGCTTCTCTCTCTTTTGTATGACGAGCAGTACTTGAAGCCCTCGACATCGCGGTAGTCGAATAATGGCTGGCATCCGTCCCGAACACCTATCACCATCATTATGATATGATCAGGATGTATTCCTTCAGAAGCACAAACGTTGGATATGTGGGTGTTCGGTGCGGCAACATTGCTACTGGTTTGCCGGTGGTGGCCAATGCCCTGGCAGAGAGGGACGTGTTATCAGTGGATGGGTCGCTGGGCTCCAATTTCGACGATGCGAGAAATGAACGCACGAGTGTAACATAAAAGAGAGAACGAGAAAAGGTCTCGATCTACTTTGAACCGTTTGAAGCGCGGTTGATCAAGACGTTCTCACTAAACTTGTTCATGCCCTCTCTCACAATACAGAATGCACGTGTGCGGGGTGGTTTGAGCAGTTTAGTGGTAGGAGAATTGATGTTCTTCCTCAGTCCGACAAAGTATCAAACCTTGAACTCAACAACAAGATGTTCCGGTACATAAATGCCGGTATGAAAAGACTGCAACAGCGCAGCGAAGAATGATCTTATGAGTTCTTACGCTCTTATGCGTCGTTTGGCAACAATCAGGTCGCTTTCTGTCGGGCAAAGCGTTAAGAGTTCAGCGTTACACGTATCGATGGGACATCATTACGTCGATTGTTACGTGATGAGAAAACAGCGCGTACGTTTGACACCGGCCCGGAACAGGAAACACATGGCGGCCCGTTGTGATGGACCAACGAAAAGGGATTCGTTGGTCCTTTTGGAGCTGAGCACTATCGCGACTGCAGCGTGTAAACGCCCTCAGGGATCAACCAGCAGTCCGACTATATTTGCGGATCGCGGGAAAGAGAAGACTTGGGAGGTTACCTTTTAGTACCTTTGTACCTTCGGTGGCGCGGCGGCGGCACCCAATCGAAGTGGAACGAGGAGGGGAGGGTGGTTTACTCAAGTGATCAAAAACGTAATATCAAAAACTGCTTCTCTGTAACTCTGCACGTCACGGTGTGATGTGATCTCTTTTCGCCACACAAGAGAGGAGCCGGGAATGACATTGCGCAGGTGTTCTGAAGAGCAGTATCCTTTCCCTTACTTTGGAAGGTGGCGGAACGTCGAATTTGGCGGCTGCGACATTCGTTAAGTGACATGATAGGGAGATCGGACATTGAGAAATGGAACGTGGATTGAGCAGGAGAAAGCAAGGAAGACAAGGGGAGGCGAAAGGTGAAAGGGGAGAAAGCAATGTGTGACGTTCGAATCGAAGCTTGATAACGGCGCTAAGTGTATTGCGGGAAAACAAATGTACACAAAGTTAAGGCTAGTGTGCTTGTTATTGCGAAGGAAAATGCCAAAGATAAGTTGGGAGCGTACAAAGTAAGGCATGATTTGAGATGATGTGTCTCATCACGACGCAGACACACGAACGAGAAGCTCAAAACGATGAACAGTCGATCATGAAGCAGCACGTCGGTTCGGTTGTGTGGGTAATGAAAGCGCGCGTGCGTTGCTGCGGTAGTGTCTTGAATGTGACTCGTTCCTATACTTGCGATCGTCAATATGATTGTGAGCGTCCTCGTCGCTGCGATTGCGGCGCACCTGGACGGCGGACCTGTGGATCTTGAAGCCATATATTCTGGGCACGTAGTGCTCGAGATTGCGCTTGGGTACCAGCGAGCTGTACGTGTGCAAAAACATGTGCGGAAAGGTGGTGCCCCAAAAGGCGCCGTCCAGGTTGTTGTGAATGCGCGATCGGGGAAAGTACAGGTCCCAGCAGCGGGGACAGAAGGTCTTGACAGTGGAGTTGCGCGGCACGTCGCTCAAGCCGACCGGCAGCACCTGCTGCCCGTGACAAAAGACGCGCGGACAGCGGCCAAAGGCGCCGTCGATGAACTTGGCGCGCATGGCGTTCATGCCGTGGGCGGTGAGGATGTAGCGCGCGTGGATGAGGCCGTAGAGCGTCTCGGCGGAGACCTCGACGAGCTCCTGCTGGCGCTCGTCGAGCTCGCCGTCGGGGATGTCGACGTCGAGGATGGTGTCGAGCGCGTAGTTGTAGTAGGTGACCTGCGAGGACAAGCCGGTGAGGTTGAAGTCGTCGTTGATAAAGTCCTCCTCGACCTCGCAGAAGAACTCGTTGCCCTTGAGCTGCGAGAACCAGGAAATCCAGGTGGTGTCCTCGGAGGCGCCGGAGTCGATGGAGTCGCCGGAGGTGAAGCCGTCGGCGTTGGCGGTGGTCTTGGACATGGCGGCGGGGGGGGCGGCGGCGGCCGGCGCGGCGGCGGGCGGGCGGGCGGGGAGTGGCGCGCGGAATGGGGGGCCGGCGGCGCAGCACAGTGACGCGGACAACGCGCCGGGGCGGCGCGGGCGCTCGCGGCGTGGGCGCGCGGACGGCGGTTTGGCGCGTGCCGCCGCGCGGCGCATCACGCGCGGCGCGCGTGGAAGCCGCGCCACGTGGCCACGCGCGGCGCGCGCCGCCACACACGCCGCGCGTTTACTGCCCGGCCGCGCCGCGCCCACCTGGCGCGCCGCCGTTGGCCGCTTACACTACTCAGTTATGCGCTCATTAGTTCTCTACGACGCCGCGTCACCGTGCGGCGCCCACGCTGATGCCGTGCGCGTCATCGTCGTCGTCGTCGTCCTCCTCAAAGTCGCCCGCCTCCGACTCCTCGTCCGTCACCTCGATGTACTCGTACTCGTCCTCCGTCCCCTCCTCGTCCGAGCTCCCCTCCTCCTCCTCCGCTTCCGACTCGTCATCCGTGTCGAAGTACTTCACGCTGTCCACCGACGGCGGCTCCACCTCCTTCTCCACCTTCATCTTCACCACCGTCCCCTTTGCCGCCCCGTTGTAGCAGTCGCACGCCGTCTTCACCTCCAGGTTGTACTGCCCCGCCCGCGGCGCCTGGAACCTAAACTTCACGTTGAACCGCGTCACGCGCGGGTCCTTCAGCAGCTCCTCCACCATCTCCGCCTTCTCCTCGCCGCAATCGTCGTCCGCGCAGTGCTTATGTCGCCTCTTCGGCCCGTACCCCTTCGCCTTGCTCGGCGTCAGCCGCTTCACGTCAATGGGACATTGCAGCCGTTCGTCCGCCAACCAAATCCACCACGCCTCCTCCTTCCTCACCCCAATGTTTGGCGTGTGCGGTGAGAACACCGACCCACTTCTTCTCATGATCGTCAGCTTCGCCCGAATCGTCACAGTATCGCCCGCGTGCACTGTGCCGTCCTCCTCGCCCTCCACCACCGGCGCCTTAACCTCCAGATTCGCCGATGGGAATCGATCGCAAAACGCCCTCACGTCCAGAAATTCATCGTCACTCAGCCCCCGCAACAGGTTGCGTTGCTCGCTCATATCCAGCTTCATGAAATCATAAATGGTCTTAATGCTCGGCGTGCGCGAATTGAGGCAGTATCTCACCTCCTTCTCGGTGAAATGCGGAATCTGCATAAACGGCGAGCTTTTCTCATCCAGAGCCTGTAACAAGCTCTGTGTGAGAACAATTGCGTTGGCCATGTACAGAGTATGGCCATGCATGAACGTTTTGTTCCACGCAGCTTGACAGTCCGGGCGTTGAAACGCGCCCACAGTATCGGTCAGCGCGGTCATGAGCGGCTCAACCCTCTCCAGCATAGCATGCTTAATGTACTGCAGCTCCTTCGGAATGGGCAAGCGCGCAAGATACGCCGTCATCACGATGAGATTCTGTGCGTGCGCAGAAGTAGGTTGCACAACAGTCTTTGTCTTCTTGACTTCTGTCCGTCCGGCTCGCCTGAGCGTGTCAGCCAGCTCCTTGAGCGCGTCGTCGTTATCAGATTTGTATAAATGTTGAAACTCAACGCTTCCGCAAAATGCGCCCAGTAAGTCTCGAAAACGACCGGTTTGCTGCAGCGTTTGTCTGTAGAGCATAAAAGTATCGGTGAGAATGTCGCGCGTGAGCTCCTTGCTCCGGCGACGCCACCACAGTCCCACGACGAGCGGGAACACAATTACGAGAAAGCCAAAGTAAAGGAACAAAATTGCGTTTCGACTCTCGGCCACCCATTGCGGCAGCCCAATCTCAAAGGTAGCGGCGACGCGGCCGTCCGGATTTCCATATTTAGCAAAGTTCTCCTTGGAGACCGGGTCGGTAAGCGCGGCGTGGGCCTTTGTTAGTTTGATGAAGCGCTCTCCAGCCAGCGGATCATCCCTGTTCTTGTCTGGGTGATGAATGACGGACAGTCTTCTGTAAGCGCGCTTGATGTCCTTGAGCGAGGTTGACTCGCTGACGCCGAGAATTTGAAAGGGGTCAAAGGGAGGCTCGACATGGAGGTTTGCCTTGTATACGTTGGCGGCGGTGTACAGGAGGAGCAGCGTGCAGCAAAACAGGAACAAATCGTGGAGGGAAACGCGCGCCTTCTTGGGCTCCACGCGTTCCTTTTTGAGCTGGCACAGAGAGCAGGAACACCAGGCGGCCCTGGCTTGCTCCAGTGCGGTGGGCACATGCGTCAGACGGCGAGCGAATTTGACGGAACGAAAGAGGAGCACGGGGAGGCAGTATACAGCAAGCATAGTAAGCAAGAAGGACTGAAAGGCGGCGTCGTCGTAGATGAGGTTTCCAGACTTGCCGGCGTCTCCGGCGTTGTAGGCGCCCATGACGACGAGGGGGAGCGGGGGGGAGGAAGGGGTGGGGGGATGGCGGCGGCGTCGTCGCGGTACTGCTGCTCAAGACCGAGTCGCTGAACTTCTTAACGACGATGAGCACCGCAGACACAACAAGGCGCAAAGTACGCGCGCGTGCCGCGCCATGCATGCAGAGACGCAACGGCACTTGCTGGCGGAGCGCTAGTTGACTGCCGTGTAAGCCGCTGCAGAGCGGCGCGCTGTCAGCCCGAGCCACGTGCGCGCGCTGTGCACGTGGCGCACCGCAGCCCCCAATGAGCACGCGCCGCGCGCGCCTGACCACTATGACTGACCACCGCGATGCGCGCGTCTTCCGCGCCGCGCGGCTGCGCACGGCACCGCGTCTTGCCGCGGCGCCTGCGGCAAAGCCCCGTCCGCGTCCCCGTCGCCCCCGCCGCGCAGCCCTGCGTCGCGCGACGATGGAGCCCGAGCCGTCCGCGGGCGCCTCCCGCGTCGCCCACAACCACCCCAACCAGAACCACCCGCACCGCATCTCGTCGCTTCCCGACGCGCTCGCCGCGCTCAAGCAACACGCCGTGCCGTCGTCGCTGCACCCCGACGCGCTGCGCGCCTCGCACGACGTGCTGGCCAGGACGCTCGAGGCCGTCAACACCGCCGACGTCACCACGCTGCACGCCGCGCGCGCGCAGCTGCACCCGCTGCAGCACTTCTTGGCGTACGTCTCCACGCTGCACGCCGCGCTGGCGGCCGTGGACGCGCGCTCGCCGCTGGTGTCGCACCTGCTCACCGAGTTTGTGCAGCTGGTGCGCTGCACGCCGCGCGCGCACGCGCTGCATGCGGCGCAGCGCTGGGTCGGCGCTTGTCGCCATGCGGCGCGCGTCGTTGTGGATACGCGCAATGTTTCGGGCGCCTTGGCGTTGATCCGACCTTTGCGACTTGCGGCGGACAAGTTGGCCCCCTCGCCGGATTGCATTGTGCCCATTCACGCCGATTTTCTGGCCGTCTGTTTGCAGGCAAAGTGCTATCGAATGGCCGCCGCGTGGCTGCGCGAGCGAAGGCGGCTGCGCATTGACCCTGTTACAGCTGTTCAGGCGTCGGATGTGCATCTCATGTACCACTATGCGGCGGTGGTGTTCATCGGCGTCAAGGACTACCCCGCCGCGTTGCAATGCTGTCGGCTGGCGTTGGCGGTGCCGGCACCCACGCCTGGGCCCTTTTTTCACGTTGCGCTGGGCACGTTCAAGTACTACATGCTGCTGCACTTGCTGGTGAGCGGCAGAGCACCGCAGCCTTTCAAGTTCAGCTCGTATCAACTGTCGCGCTTGCGAAACCTCACGTCCGAGTACGCTGAGCTGGCTGTTGCGTACGAGAGGATGGATCGCATGCAGACGCAGCAGGTGTTCGAATCGAATCGGCACACATTTGAGAAGCACGGCAACCTGGGCGTTGTGAAGCAGGTGATGCGAACTCTAACAGACGCGCTAATTGAACGATTAACCAACTCGTTTGTAACTATGAAGATCGAAAACGTGGCCACTCGCTTGGGCTATTCAGACGAGCAAGAGGTGCACGACGTGATTGTGCGCATGATAGAGGAGGGAAAGATCTGCGCTCGAATTGACGATCGAAAGCATGTGGTGCGACTAGTGGATGACAGCGGTCGCGTGGATGACGGGCTGTTTGCGCAGGTTTCAGGCGGGTTGATGCAACAAAGCTTGCAGGTGTTGCAAAGAGTGGACGAGTTTCGAGAAAAGCTGCAAAGCGATCCAGCGTATGTCGGCAAGATGATGAGCAATCGCAGTCAGAGGAGAGGCATGGGTGCGTCGTCGTCTACAAAGCGGGGGGACGCGGAACTGATGCGATTGAGTGGTAGAGCATGAAAGTGTACGATAGAATGGAAGCGATTAAACAATGTGTAGCAGGGAGTTTACAAACAAGAGTGTTGCGCGAGGGGGGGACAGAGACAGAGACTTTAGAGAGCGACTTAGTAGGTGGCGACACCCTTTGTCTTCTTCTGATCTCCCAGCTCGAAATGCTTGCATCGCTTAATAACTCGCTGGGACTTGTAGTTGCATATTGTGCACTCAAGACGCAGCACGATCTTCTTGGTGGTCTTAGCCTCTGTGGGGGGCGCGGGCGCGGGCGCGGGCGTTGCAGGGGAGAGAGCAAATCGGTAAGCGTTTGTTCGGTGTGGGTTGGGAATGGAAAGGTGAAGACGCACTCTTGTGGAAAACGGGCTTGGTCTGACCGCCAAAACCTGACTGCTTGCGGTCGTAGCGACGCTTTCCCTGGGCGTAGAGAGAATCCTTGCCCTTCTTGTACTGCGTGACCTTGTGCAGCGTGTGCTTCCTGCACTCGCGGGCGGCGCAGTAGGTCTTGCGCGACTTGGGGACGACAACCTGTTAAGAAAGCAACGCGCAAGAGGGCGGAAAGGGGGAAAGTTGGACATGTTAGCGGGAGCTGCGCACGGACAAGCGCGGCGCAAGGAGCGCGATCCACGAGACGGGACTTGCGCGCGCGTAGCATACCATTTTCGGGAGGGGCGGAGAGGGCACGAGACGAGGCGGATGCGCGAACGCGGGCAACGACGAGCAAGGCGGGGGGCGCAAAGGAGATGGCGCCGCGATGACGATTGCCGCCAACCCAATTTCAGTCTCGATCAGACGAAGCTGCAGCGGCGGTCGACGACGGCAGTCACCGCTGTGCCGGCACACAGCGCGGCCCCCGTGGCCAGCAGACCACGCGGCCACGCGGCCACGCGGACCGCGGCGCGCAGCCGGCGGCGGCACGCGGCGCGCACGCTCGCGCGCGGCTGGCGAATGGCACGACGCGGCGCTGCTTGCCGCGATGACGGAGGACGGCGCGCGCAACGCGCGGCAGTTTGTCCTGAGAGAAGTGGCGGCGCGCCACTGCGCGCGCTCAGCTAATGGCCGTCGCGCAGCGCAGCGCGGCGCGCGCCGCCGCCGCGCGCCACGGCCGACCGCACCGCGCCGCCCGTCGTCCGCCCGCGCCGCCCGCCGCCGCCTGCGCCGCCTCCGCATGGCTCCCCGTCCGACGGCGCTGTCGCGCCCGTCAGAGCGCCACTTCTACCACGCCACCACCGCGTCGGCGCGCGCCGCCGAGCTGGCCGCCGCCTCCCATCGCCCGCGTGCGCCCTTCGCCGCGCCGCCCACCCTGCGCGCGCAGCGCGCCGCCGGCCGCCACCCCATGGCGCAGCTGCCGCTGCAGTCCGCCGACAAGCCGCCGCGCCCGTCGTCGTCGTCGTCGTCGGCGGCGGCGCCGTCGCACAAGCGCGTGCGCGTCGTGTTGGAGAAGCGCTTGATTCGCGGCAGCGCCGTGTTCCGCGCGCCCACGGAGCAGGATATTGACGAATATCTTCGCCTGGAGAGCTCTAGACAGATGCTCACCTGCGCCTCTGCTACCGTTGATTTGCCGCCCACACACGCCGCTGCGCCGCTCTGTGCCAGATGCGCGCGCGCTTTGCCCGCGGCCAACCCTTCATTGCCGCCGTTGCCGCCGCGCTTGGCGTCGTTGCTGGCCAAGGCGCTGCCGGACAAGAGCCCCCTGGACGTGTCGTCCGCGCACGCGCCGCTTGACATGACGCAGCTGGCCATGCTCGACGAGTACACGGCCGTGGCCATGTTTCTGCGCCGCTTGCGCGCGCAAAGAAGCAGCATGCTGTTCAGCGTGCGCGCGCGACATGTGTATCCGGCCGACAAACTCTCCACCGTCACCGTCAGAAAGCCGCAGCCGTCGCAAACTCGCTCGCTTAGTGCCGACAATCCCGCCTTGATGCTCCCGTCTTCTCCACCCATCCTCATTTCAACGCCTGCCGCAGCGCAGGATAACTCTGCCAGTTGCGTGCCGCCGCTTCTGTTTGAGAATCCTCGAGCTCGATCGGAGCTTTTGCCATCACCGCCATCTGTTTCGGACACTCCGTCGGCAACACCCACTTCTCGCCACGCGCCGTCTACGCTCACCAATTTTAGCGCCCCACGTATGCACTCGTCATCAAAGTCGCCGCCCATGGAACCGAGAAGACGCCACACTCGTCATGCCCCTGATGAGCATGATGATGATGATACCACTACCACTACTACTGCTGCACCGCTTCGCATCCTTACTGCCATTGAGCCAGTGGATCCGGCCGGCGCTCTTGAGCACGCGCAGCTCTGTCGGGGCGCTAGTTATCATGTTGGCGCCACAGGGCTGGATCTGCCGCTGTTTCGGAGAAGACGGCGCACCAGTGGCGCTGATCATGGCGACAACGGTTTTCTTAACAAACTGCAGAGATTGCGATCTTTCCGTAGAAGACCTGATAGCTGGGCTTCTATCGTGCGACGCTTTTCTACACAACATGACGTTAATGCGAGGTGACAGTTTTACTCTGACGGCCAGAGCCTATGCTGACCGCTGATTAGTTTGTCATTGCTGCGATCATGTGCTGCTTGTGTCACAGGAATGACGCACAACGACCAAGTAACGAACTTTTCAAAGTTCCAAACCAAAACACTAGGATTGCCACCATTAGGATTTTGGCTATGAAACTTGTTTCGTTTTTTCCGAGGCACAGCCGAAGTTTCATGTTTTCAAGCCGTCCCAACTACGTTCAGAATGATTTGTGTGAAACCATTATCCTCTACGTTGGACTGTCGCTAGAGTTCATACGGCATTTGGGCGATATCGTGCCAACTACGGGAGACATTTGTACAGGGGCAATCTATCGACCGAGGATTAGGGGAATTTGCGCAACGATATCTGCATATGGTGTCAAGCAACTAAATGAGTTCATCCCACTTTTCTACACGGTTTGCCGGGGTGAAGAGCGCAAAAGCGTAGGGCAAAAGCGTAGGGAGCTGGGTTATATACCCGTAGAATTTTGGCCTCTTTGTTGGCGTCTTCTACAAACTTGTTTCTGGTATAGCATGCTTTCTTGTGGATCTTGACTATAAGTTGCTCTTTTCTCATTGATGACCGGCTATATATTTCTGGTTACGAATCGAAGAGAGTTTTTGTTTTGAAAGAGGACAGTCCATTCAGATGGAATCTGTGGTCTCCTTCAGGGGAGTTATGAACCGCGGATTGTATTCCTGGGATCTTTTCTCCGTCGCGAACACTAATCTGGAGGTATGAAACTTTATGTTATCAGACGACCGTAGTCTGGGTATTGGCCCGGACCAATACATATCACATCCGCGTTGAGGTTATCTTAAGGATAGCCTTCTACAATTTTGGAACGCACGGCTATTTCGTGCAACCTGTCTCACAAAGTACTTGCAAGACCTGTATCGAATCCAGATATCAGTCGGGGTTTGGGGGACCTTGGTTCCTAACCGGTACGGTCCACCGGTACGGTCTGTTGGTGAGTGACGCAAGCGTTCAGGAAGAGTCGCAGGTGAATGCTCTACATGAAAACAGTATTCGCTCTGAATACTGTTTCCAAAAGGGGGTCCTTTGTGAGTACAAAGGTATATAGTGTACTGCTGCGCAGTTGGTAAACAAAGTTCGCAATCTGAATTGACGTCAGGCTACAGCTTGGCACGCACAATAATGTTATTCACTCAATTCAAGACACGGGGCCTCTTGTCGGGAGGGCGTATCCAGAAAATGCATTACGACGGCTTGGAGACGGAGTATAAGGCCGCCGAAAAGCATCCGCTTCCCTTCTCTCTCTCTCTCTCCCTCTCATTTATGGGTACCCTATCGGAATGCTTATGGAAACTAACAGCGTTGCATTGATGTTCGAACACATGTGCGAGTGATATCTGTTACCTAGCCCTGACGACTTGATTGTTTGGTCTGCTCCGTGACTTCGAGCGAAGTCAAAGTCACTCTGGAGAGGAGGGCTCATGCCCCTATAAAAGCTAGGCGTCGACAGACTCATCCGTCCTGCACTTTCCTGCTCCAGCACTTGCAAACATTGCGAGTACTCTTCAGACCTGCCTACCATCACCGACAATTCTTAGCTGAACATTCCCTTCGTTTCATAAGTCAAAATGACAAGCGTTGCCATCGGAACCCAGCCTTCACCTACTTCAGTCAACCCTATGCCTCAACTAGTTCTCACTAAGGAATGTGACACAGCGAAAGGGAAACCCACTAATTCGGGAACGTCCGCATCCCAAGACATGTTCGATTATGGCGGACTCGGAAACACAGTTGTTCAGAGGGCTTCGAAATTTGGTGAAGTCCATAGCGCCGTTGCTCAATCATTAGACAAACCGTTGAAAGAAGCTAGTACATCTCCCAAAGAAGATTCTTTTGAACCATCGACCCTTCCCGACCGGCCATCCGGGACGAACATCATCAAGGTCAATCCGCCGGCTGCTGGACCAAGCAATTCGGTGATACCGAACAAGCTTGGCAGTATTGTACAGATGTCAAAAGAATATGGTGAATTGCACATATCATCACCCACGTCAGCAGCCACGCCTAGGGGAGATAATACGACTTCGCCAAACACAGGAGGCGAAAGTTTTGGGGCCCGCACGTTCAAGAAATTCAAGTCGCTCAATTCCATACTAAGTCGAAGAGGCTCTGGTGGTCAAGCTGATAACACACCCAGAAGGACGTTGTCGGGCCCAGGGCGATTCTCTAAGGGGTTTCGAGCGTTCAAGGACTCCACTGTTCGTGGATTGAAGAGACTGGCTTCTGCGGGAAGAGTCAGGAGCAGTAATGCCGAAAACGAGTAGTACTTTTCGTAACCTTTTCGTTACCATTAACCCGAGTAGACATTAGAAAACATGCGATTGAGCAATAGAACCTGTGGACTTCGACTGTTCTAGTATCCCAGCAGATTGTCTCAGTTATCTTCGCTGCATTTGGGTTCATGTAAAGATATCCTAGCTTAAGGACAAAATCTGTGTGGGTAACGCAGAAACCTTTGGACAAGGGCAGGTGTTGCACGAAATCGCTGGAACCCTTGGCACAAACCCAATCTGCTAGCATAGCGAATCCGTTTCTACCAGGAACTGGTAGAAGCTGGATTCCCTAAGGTTCAACATGGCCGTCAGATGCTGTCAACGCACTAGTACTCGTGGAACATAGGGTTCGAGTAAAGAAGTAACTTGGATAAAGCAAATAAGATTGGACTGTCGCTTTGATTCAAATTCTCGTCACTGACGGCAAAACGATTCTTCTTCAGAGTTGTTCATAGCGATGCGTCTGGGCGGTAGCGGACTGTAACTATAAACCTTCGAAAAAACTTGGTTGGTCCACTTTCTTTTCATTCTCGTCAAACCCCTTCCGTCTCCTTTTCTTCTTTCGAAATGAACTTGATGTCTCAGCCTCTCTCTCGATTTCGTCCTGATCCATCTGTTTCACTTCCGCCTGTCCACTCTTACTCTCACTCTCATGATGTACTGTTAGGGTTTCTTCTACTAGACTGCTTCCATCGCAAAATTGTATACCTGAGCCGTGACCAAGAAGTGCAAAAAGTGGCAGGTCAAGCCCCCTCAACTTCACCATGTCTTCTACTGGCCATCTCTCCTCTTTCCGCTTCTTTTTCTTTTTTCTCTTTCGAAGAGAACCCAAAGAATCTGTTCTTGATTGCTCTACGTGTACAGGGTAGTCAAGTACTCCAACAAGCTTCCGACTCGGTACGTCAATGACTCGAATGATACCATCGCTGCTTGCCGATATAATGATGTCCTCATCTTCATCCCAAGGCATGACCACGTTTACAGCTTCAGGGTGTCCGTAGAATCTGTCGACATGAGCAGCTGAACTGGGATCAAAGGAATCGTCCATGAAACGCAGGTTGTAAAGATTCAAAGGTCCCGTAAGCGTGCCAGAGACTGCAAGAGAATGCTTTGGAAGCACAGCAAGTGAAAGAAGATCTTCTTGAAAGGAGTCAAACGCGTACTGCAGTTTCAGCTTCGGCTTTGGTGGAAAGCGAAGATCGTAAGCGCAAAGGGTTCCATCCCCAGAAGTCACTAAGAACGCATCTTTGTCGTAAGCACTGACCGGAGCAATCGCAGATATATAGTCCGCCTGCTCAAGAATAGAGCAGGTTAACCCTTTGCAACTCTGAATCCCCCCGACGGCTTCACCTTGTGACGTCCTTGTATCGAATAGATGAAGGCCACCACAATCGTCGCCCACTAGAAAGCTCGATTCAGCTAAAGCCCTGAAGGCAGTTGCAGTTCGGGGAGTTCCCTCCTCGTCAGTGGGGAGCAGTTTTGTTTCCAACGCCGTCGTTCTCGATACATCAAAAGTGAGAAGCTTCCCTTCCGAATTTGCCACCACAAATACTTCGGAACCTTGAAACGATGTTTGTACGCATGAGCTTCCAGTATCATAATGCTCTGTGTGCTTCTTCTGGGGACCCTCAGCTCCACATGCAGAGGAAAATACATTTAAAACGACTTCCCCTTCCGAAAACCCAGACAGCAGAGACGGTTGTGATGGGTGAGCAGCGAGGCAGATCGGTGCGTACTTGAGTCCCAGATACCATGCCTCAACCGCAGCATTCTCTTTGTGACATTTGTGTTGGGACTTTGTGGAGTTAGACTCTTTCATGAATAACCCCTGCTCGCAGCATTAATATTCACGGTGAAGCACGAGGTATTCTAACTGGAGCCTCAGCAATAAGAGGCGAGTACCGTCGTACTTCTTACAGGTATTGCGATGTTACGACACACGAATCAAAGACATTCCAAGCATACGGGGACGGCGGTAAAAAAAACTCTTTTTAAACATTCGAGAAAAACAATTGGCAACGTTACGAGCTCCCAGTAAAAACAGAATCTGTTGTCTTGACCGTCAAGCTGCGATTGAGGTAACGGAATATTGACCCCAGAGAACCTGAGAATAAAATGCTTTCATCATCATCTCGCTATATTGTATGTCTTACGCTTAGGAGTTATCAATTCTAATTTCAAGTCGAGTGATGATTACAGATACATAATCACCGTTCCATCCTTGAGTTCATATCCAGATTGTCTGAGAGAAATTCAGGTCGTCGGTCCGGCGTTTTCTCCAGCGCTCTCAATCCTTATTGTAGCTGCGTCGTGGAGGAAAAGAGACTTTTAACCACGCAAAACCTTTTCTAACGATGAACGGTGCGGCATTTATCTCGTATGGATTGATTCGTTCACAGCTAAAGCGACCCGAAGAAAACGTTGTGCGACGCAAAAGATCGCCTTACAACACGGGCAAGTCGAGAAGAAGACTTCATGTTACCGATGTGAACAGAACGGCGAATACATTCATGGTATCCTCGGTTGCGGAAGTTCGAGATGTATCCGTGATCCTCCTGGCCGGTGGTACAGGAAGCAGAATGAAAGCAGATCGTCCAAAGCAATTTTTGGAGCTGGCTGGGAAGCCCGTCGTAGAGCATTCGCTTCTTTTGTTTGGATTAATGCCTGAAGTGAAACAGCTCGTACTAGTGATGGACAAATCTTATCGGGATGAATTCAAACCATTTCAAGATAACTTAGATTGCGAATTAGAGTTCGCAGAGCCTGGAAATGAGCGTCAAGACTCTGTCTATAACGGGCTCTGCAAAATTTCGGAGTCAGCCAGTCTTGTGTGCGTCCATGACTCAGCTAGGCCGTTGGTCAGCGAAGCCAACATTCGAGAAGTTCTGCGCGACGGAGCAAACCACGGGGCTGCTGTTCTGGGAGTGCCATCAAAAGCTACAATCAAGGAAAGTGCAGACGGGGAGTTTGTTCTTCGTACAATACCTCGAAAGCGGCTCTGGGAAATTCAAACACCCCAAGTTATTAAACCTGGCCTGCTGATGAAAGGTTTTGCTAAAGTCCGTCAGGAAAAGCTGGAAGTGACGGATGACGTTTCTATCGTGGAACAGTTGGGTGAGCCGGTCAAGATCACTCTCGGTGAGTACACAAACATTAAGCTAACAACCCCAGAAGACATGGATATAGCTGAAGCGATTCTAAGAGATAGAGCGCGATCTAAAGCACTGATGTGAGTCAATTTCGTTTTCTGAGGATTGTTCTAGTTAGAGAACTTCAATTCTCGTCAGTTAGTTCAAGACTACAAGAGTAGTTTGGTCCTTAGCTACCACAGTGTACAGATACCACACGATGCGGCTCGTTATCACACTGAAATCAATGTTGCAGTTCCCCTGATCTATGGTAGGCTCTCTGATGCATCGAAAAATTCCTCCTCGTTGCTTCCAACCTCCCCTTTAGCCGCTGGATTGTCATTGTTGTCGGAAAGAACCATGTCCTCAGCCGTTTCCTGAATATCTTTCAAGTCGACGGTCTCAACCTTCACCTCATCCAAGTCGTGTGACACAATTGGGGCAACTGGTTTCTCGCTCTGAGCTTGCGAATCAAGCTCCAACAAAGCAGACAAAGCTTCAGCCAGTTGTAGGCAGCGAACAGCATCGACTGATGAATCTGCAATATAGGCGTGCGCATTCAACAGTAACGCACGCATCTCTCTCATTCTTCGATCTCGAGAGCTTGGAGCCTCCAATTCTCCTGTCGGTTCACCACTCGCCTGCGCTGCGAGAATCCATGTAAGCACCCCAGATGGCAAAACCTTTGAGCCCTCCTTCGTGACAAACTCTGCTGCCTTCCTACGACATGCATGCAGAGCCGCCTCGCTGATGGAAGCAAACTGGTGACGGTCTAGGTTCTTCGAAGCTCTTGAAGTGTGAAGAGAAACAATGATGTTTCCCGCCCTGTTGAAGTCATTCGCATCAATCAGACAAGTTATCGCATGACGTTCGGCATCTCCAGGAACACCTGTACATCGCCGCGCAACAAACTTCTCGTAAACTTCAGGACTAACAGATGAACCTCTCACGAGTTTGCGATACATGAGTACTTCATCTAGACGAAACAGCGACTCCAAAAATGTCCCTCTCTCCTCGGACGCTGACAGTTCATTCGCATGTTGCGAGCATAGTCTCATTAGCAGCACTGCATTCGGGATCGCACTGGTAGTTTCGCAAGCGTCCGAAATGATCGGATCTACAATGTTCGGAGGAAATTGAGAGCATAATCTTGCTATGGCACATCGCAACGGGGATGCGTACACGGAAACATGCGTGTTCAGCAAGGACAGTAGCGGAACGTTGAGGAAAAACGTCACAAACTGGCGAGTGATCTCCGACTCTGTCAAACCAATGAATTCAGTCAATGCGACAAAGACATCTGATGTCGCAGGGTGTTCCCGCCCAGGGGTAGGTTGGCTCACAGAATCAAGCTCCAGAAGTTTCAAGAAGTATGCCTTGGACAACCAGACTCGCTCCGCATGTTCAAGATCATGTCGCGGTTGTAGTCGATAATCGCTCTTGGCGCGCATATCCAGGGTCGGTGTAATCGCGTGGGAAAGAATGAAACGTTCGCAATTGATTAGTTCCGTCTCAGGGTTTGTCTGCGAGTTGGTCTTCCGTAATGCTCGAGAGGATCCCGACCCGCCTGTTAACTCGTCCACAGCGAATTCTGCCAGGCTTGCACCCAACTCATCCTCAAGGAGGCGAGGACCGTACTTGGTCAGCCTCGCTTGTTCACCGGAGAGTTCAAAAGGAATCTCGTCGGCTGCGAGAAGACCAAATGCTTCGGCTAGCTTTCGATGAGCTTCGAACCGGGAAACCAGATCCGAGTTCTTTAGATTTGAAGCGATCTCGGCCGCCTTGGAGGAAGCCGCAACGTGGATCTCTGTGCGAATGTACGAGGTGCATGTGACGAGCGTGGCCATGAGGTATGCAAGCTTGTATGCATCGTTCTCCACGCGTTGAAGGCATTCATACGCCATACTCATACGCCCCTTTCGCACGGCCGCGGTGAATGAATCGACTAGTTCGACGTCCGGAGCTCGTTGACTCCCGGACATTTCGTTTTGCTCATCAGGCCCGTTTTCCGCGTGCTCTGCGCTCTCTTCATGCTGACGCATCACTACGTTCGCTGACTCACGTTCCTTCTCACCACTAGGAGTAGCGGGCACGTGGCCCTTTCTAGACTTCATCAACTCATAAAGATTGCCGTCTGGCACCACCACGAAAACGTGATGAGAAGTACTCTGCACAAGCATGCTCCCCGGCTGTAATCGAAACGCACCAGTTCTTCGCTGCGCAAGCGGGTGATGCAGCTCGAGGACATTCAGCCGCGGCGCGTGCAGAACAAGAAGCGGACCGCCATGCGCTAGCCAAGCGATTTGGGCGTCCCTGTAACCCTTCAACACACGCAGCACGCACAAGTCACGCGGATCCTGCACGAAGATGCGTCCCAGGGTATCGCTCGTTGCCAGCAGACTGCAGGGCAGCGGAGCTGCCACAACGCGCTCCACAATGCGCGTATTCTGCGGCAGTCGCGCAACGCGTGTAGCGACCTCAGTCTCGAGTGAACGCTTCCGAATAAAGGATGCGAGCGCCGAGTCTGCGGGCTGCTCCTCCGTAGCGTCCGGCGGAATAGTTGCGTCGGCAGGAGCATCGTGCGTAGCTGTCCGGAACTGCAAAGCCTTGTATATGGCAGAGGCGGCATTCATGCCGGCATCGGGCGAGAAGTCGACATCATCAGCAACGCGTCTACCACGCTGCAGCACAGCATTGACAGACTTGCGCGCAGTATCACGCATATCACCAATACTGATAGAGGTGTGCAAGGCAGAAAAGTCGTCAGCCCAGGAGGCGGAATGGCGCGCCACACCGACAAGCGGCGACAGATCGTGCGATGGCGACGGCTCTGGCGTGGCGCTCGACGAGCCTATGCGCGAGAGAAGAAAGCCGCGAGCCGCAGACAGCACGGTGGTGGCGGCTCGCTTGGCGGCAGCGCGCGCGGAGAAGGCGGCGTCAGTGGTGACCGAGTAGGCCACCAGCGGCGGACTGAGGCCGGCCGCCAGCAGGCGCAGCGGGGCTTCGGGCGGGATGGGATCCGGGTCGCAGATGGCGGCCGGATCGGAGGCGCACGCAGCGACGTCCAGCACGGCGTGCTGAGCGCCCAGATTCCACAACAGCCAGCGCGTGCCGTGCTCGTCGTAGACCGGCGACGACGGCGACGTCGACGACGTCGACGACGACAGCAAGGCGAGTATGTCGGTGGCGGAGATGCGGGCGACGGCGGCGGTCCACGAGTAGAGCGCGACGAGGCCGGAGTTGGCGGTGGCGAGCGGGTACGGCGGCGCGTGCGGGACGAGATGGAAGTTGGGGTAGTAGCGCAGGCGGCGCACGGGCTGCTGCTGCGGGCGCGATATGGCCAGCAGGCGGGCGGACGGCACGTCGAAGAAGGCGACGGCGCCGGAGTGATAGCCGACGGCCAGCAGGCGGCGCACGGGCGCGTCCGGGCGCGGCGCCACGCCGAAGAAGGCGAGCGCGGTGGCGTCGTCGCACAGCGGCGGCGCAGTGGGCGGCACGGCGAGCGCGCGCGCGGCGCGGCCGGGCAGCAGCAGCGCGGCGCGGCCGTCGTGCGACGCGAACGCGAGCGCGGACGCGTCGTCGGCGACGGCGGCGACGCGCACGGCGGCGGCCCACGCGGCGGCGGCGGCGGCGTCGGCGCGGCGCGGCGCGGGCGGCGCGTCGCGCGGCTGCAGCGGCCACGCCCACGCCCACTGGCGCGGCGCGCGCAGGCGCGGCGCGCGCAGGCGCAGGCTGGCGGCGAGCGGCGCCGGCGCGAAGTGCGCGCGGTGTCGGAGTCGGAACGTCATCGCGCCGCGCGCCCGCGCCGCGCGCCCGCCGCGCCGCGCCGCGCGACGTCTGCACGCCGCTGCGGTGACGCGGTGTAAACGCGCCCGTTCGCGCCCCCCCCCTCCGCCTTACAGCCGAGTATGAGCGCGCCGAGCCGCCTTTCTACCTCGTCATCGCTGCGCGCGCTGTGCGCCGCTGCCCGTCCCCCACCCCGCCCCACCCCCCGCCCGCCTTCCGCCCCCTTCGCGCCCGCGCTCCGCGCTTGCTTGGTTGCCGCCCGCACCCCCGCCAACCGCCCCCCCCCCCTCCCCAACCCCCGCCCCCGATGGCGGCAGTCGTCCCGTCGCGCGCGCGCACGCACGCGCGGCCCCCCCCAGATTCGACGCACGTGCTGCGCATGACGCTCACGCTCCACAGAATTATCGGCGACGTTTCTCCGCACCCGCAGCTGTACTTCTTCAAATGGATGCGCGCCGGAAAGGCCGCCAAGCTCACCGCCGCAAAGTCTCTCGATACCGCGGGCTCCTTCGGCGAGCAGATGGCTCTGTACGCGCGCGTCCGCCCCGTCGCGGGCTCAATTGCCTCCGAGGACCCGGCCGAGCCGCTCGATACTGCCCTGGTGCTGCTGTCACCGCCGCCTGATCCCGACGGCGCCCCCTCCGTGCTGTCCGAGGTCCCGTTCGATATGGCCTTCTACATTCTCAAGGTGGCCGCCGCGGCCAACAGGTCCATCACCGCCACCATCCACATGCCGCGCTCCATCGCCCTCACGCTCACCATTGCGGTCAAAGAAATTGGCGAGAAGTTTCTGCACCTCTACGCCGACCTCGTGCCAGACGCCCCCAAGTCCCTCCCGTCTCCATCCACCAACAACTCCTCCTCCTCCGCGGACATGGACGAGGCCGCCGCCGCGCTTGCGCTGGAGCGACTGCGCCAGGACGTCCGCGACAAGCAGCGCCGCCTCGACAACCTCGAGCAGTCAGCCGACTCGCTGCACCAGTCTCTGCAGGCCGCGGACAACCTGTCGGCCAATGTCTCTGCTTTGCAGCAGCGCGTGCGCACGTTGGAAGAGCAATACGCCCAATGCGAACGCGAAAAGCTCGAGGCGGAGCGAAGGGTCGCCGCGCACGTTTCTCACGCCGCTAAGATACGCACCACGTACAACCAACTGGCCGAGTGGTACAATTCGCTGCGACAGGAGCACGCCGACCTCCAGACAAAGTTTGCCAACGCCCAGTCCCAGTCCGAGTCTGCGCCCACGGAGACCACAGAGACCGCAGACGACCAGTCCACGCTGTCGCTACGCAGCTCTGACGATGGCAAGCTATCTTCGCTGCAGCAAGAGCGCGACCAACTAAAGCAATCCTTGGAGCAAGAGCGCGACCAACTAAAGCAATCCTTGGAGCAAGAGCGCGAGGAGAAAGACCAAATCAATTCGCGCAACTCGCAGCTGCTGGAGAGCAAAGCGCGTACGCTGGCGGAACTTCGCGAGCAGTGGGACGCGGCGAAGAGCGACTACGAAAAAACGCGCCAGCGCTCTGCGGAGAATGCAAAGGCGCTGTCAGACCTTGAGCACACTGTCGACAGCCTCAAGCAGCAGCTCGAGGAGAAGGAATCCCTTCTAGCGCAAAAGCAGGCCGCCCTGTCGAAAGCCGAAGCGCTGGTACAAGAGAAAGAGGCGGAGCACCAAGCTGCGCTCATCTCAGTCAGAAGCGAGGCGAGCACCGCTGAAAAGACCAACCTCGAAGCTCAATTGGAAGACCTCAAGAAGCTTCACGCGCAGCAGTTGGAAACAGCAATTGCAGAAAAGCAGCAGGAATTCGACCATACTCTCAGCGAGCAACTTGAGAAGAAGAGTTCAGAGCAGAAAGAGCATGAGGAGGCAGAACGCGCGAGGCTCGGCGAGGAGCTTGAAAGCCAGCGAAAGGCGGAGGTTGAAGGAATCGTCGCCGAGTATGAAAGGAAAGAGGAGGAGAAGAGCAAGGCTTTCGCGAGCCGAATTGAGCTACTAGAGAAAGAACTCGAGGTATTGAATGGAGGCAAGATTGATTCGGAGGAGCGCACAACAAGCTTGGAATCGGAGCTCAAGGCCCTGAGGGAGGAACATGAAGCTTTGAAGGAAAGCTCTGAGTCCCTAGCCGCTGAATCGAAGGAAGTGCATAGGAAAGAGTTGGAAGATGTCGTGCTTGCAAAGCAGAAGCTGAGCGAGGAGATTGAGGCGTTGCGTGAGGAATCTCTCGCTGCGGCGGAGAAGCTGCGTTCTGAAGCGAGTGCGAGTGCTCATCGGACGGCAGCGATTGAGGCCGAGTGCGAGCAGCTTCGCAGCGAGCTGGACGTCGTACGAACGCAGAATGAGGAAATGCGCTCATCGCCGCGCGAGGTCAAATCAGAGCATCCGGTCAGCGACACGGAGCAAATGGCGGCGAACTTGAACATGCAGATTGCTGAGCTGGAACGAATGCTGCGAACGGAGACCGAGAAGCGCAACGAAGTGTCAAACCTACTTGCTAACGCTGACCGAGAACATGATGAACTGCGGGATATGGTGAAGCGGTTACGCAAGGAAAGAGATACGGCGGTTGCGGATCTGAAGGCCGCCAGGGAAGCAGTTCCCAACACTGAGGTGCGAAACCCCGTGATTCAAAGGAGTCTCTCTCGCGGTAGCCAGGACCAGCAACACGTCACTGAAGAGGAGCGCGATGCGGCGATTCGTGAGCTGTTCCGTGTTCGTAAGGGCCTGAACAAGGAAATCCGCGTGCTCAAGAAGGAGAGGGAGGAACTTGCTCAAAAGCTCGAGAATGGCCCGTCAGAAGAAGCGTCAGTTGCTCTACGGTTACAGCTTTCAGCGTCAGAGGCTCAACGAGAGAAGGTCGAAGGCGAGCTGGAAGCGGTGAAGGGAGAAATCGAAGACGCGAAGAAGCAGTTGACTGCTGAGAGAGAAGCGGCAGCAGCGGAAGCTGGCAAATTGGACGCCCTTCGAGACACTCTCAAAACAAGAGAGCAAGAACTTCGAGCGCTGACATCAAGAGCAGAAGGAATGGAAGCCTCTCTCTCCATGAATGAAGAAAAGAACCGCATGACAGTGCAACAGTTAGAGGAGGAGAAAGAAAACTTTCAGAAGCAAGTTGAAGCGGCGAGAACGAAGCAGGCATCGCTCGAGGCAGACTTGCGCGACAAGGAAGATGCGCTGTCGAAGCTCTCGTCTGAACTCGAGAGCTCGAAGACAAATCTCCAGGACTTGAGCGAGCGGCAGGAAGTGGTGTCAAAGGAGCGTGACTCTGCGCGTCACAAGTCATCTGCGCTGGAAACGGAAGTGGAGTCGTTGAAAGAGTCGTTATCTGCGGTGTCATCATCTACGTCTTCGACAGAAAGTCTTCTGCGAGAAGCGCAGAAAGAATTGGCGGAACGCAAAGCTGAGGTGAACCTGCTACAAGCGGAGGTGGATGACTTGAAGAAGGCCGCCAGCGTGAAGCTGTCGACGCATGAGGCGGAACTAGACGCGCTTCGAAGTGAGGTTTCTGACGCAGAGTCACGGATACGTGGGCGAGACAAACAGCTGAGCGAACTGACGCGACAGGTGAACGAGCAATTGGCGCAGCTGGAGACAGAGAAGACGCGCACGGAAAGTGAGCACACTGCGAAGAAGAATGTGGAGGAGATGGTGGAGACTTTGACGTCAAGAAATAGCGCGTTAACGGAGAAGCTTTCCGTGGAGAGCTCGGGGCGAATATCTGCTGAAGAGCGAGTGAGCGAGGTGGAGTCGGAAACGATTTTGCTCCGTCAACGTGTGAGCGAACTGGAAACGGTGGAGAAGAAGCTACGCAGCGAAGGGAATGTGATGCTCGAGGAGAAGACAGGGCTGCAAGCCGGTGCGGAAGAAGCGCGGGCGCAGCTTGGCGCGGTGGAGCGAAGTTTATCAGAGAGCAAGAGCGAACTGGACTCTACTGCGCAGCGGCTGCGCGAGTCAGAGAGCGCCAAGGCGCAGCTGACCGGGGAAGTGAAGGGACTGAAGGCGAGAATCGCAGCGTCGGAGTCAAGCCTGGAGGAGCTTCGCAGAAGCGTGAACGACGCGCGAGACCAGGCGAGCTCGGCCGAGGAGGCGAAGCGCTCCGTGGAGGCGAGCAGCGCGTCGGTGGTGCGGCAGCTGTCGGCGGAGCGGGACGGGCTGGAGGACGAGAAGCAGTCGCTGCAGTCGGAGCTGGAGGGCATGCGCGACGAGGTGGCGCACCTGCAGAAGCTGAACTCGACGCTGCTGTCGACGGAGGACGCGGCGGAGCTGATGGCGTCGCGCGACCGCGCGGTGGCGGAGTGGCACGCGGCGGCGCGCGCGAGCGAGGCGCTGCAGCACAGCCTGTCGAAGGCGCGCGAGGAGGCGGAGGCGGCGCGGGGCGAGCGCGGGGCGGCGGCGAAGCAGCTGCGCGCGGCGCGCGCGGAGCTGGAGGCGGCGGAGGCGCGCGCGAGCTCGGCGGCGGCGGAGGGGTCGCGGCTGGCGGCGGAGAGCGCGCGGCTGGCGGCGGAGAGCGCGCGGCTGGCGGGCGAGAACGCGCAGCTGGCGGCGGAGAACGAGCAGCTGGCGGCGGAGAAGGCGCGGCTGGCGGCGGAGGGCGGGGGGGGGGGGGGGGGGACGCGGTGCTGCGCGAGCTGATCAACACGCGCGTGGAGCTGGCGTACGCGCAGGAGGAGGCGGTGCGGCTGCGCAACAAGCTCACCAAGCTGGCGCCCGGCAGCCGCTCGTTCGAGCGCTAGCGCATTTGCGGCGCCGCTGCGGGCAGCGCGCGCGCGCGCCGATTGTTGGCGCGCGCGCGCCGCGCGCGCGCGCGCCAGCGAGGCGCGGCAGCGCGCCGCCGCCGCCGTGGAAAGCATGCGCGCGCGCGCGGCGCGCCTTTTTGCCTTGTAAACCACCGCGCGCGCGCAAGTGCGCCGCGCGCGTCGAGCCGCTGCCGCGCACGTGTGCCGCCTACTTGAGCGCCGCGCCGCGCCACCTCCGTCCCCGCCCCCGACCCCGCCCTTCTCCGCCCGCCCCGCTCCGCCGCCTTCCCCTCTTCAGCTACATTCCCTCCCCCCTCCCCCTCCCCCTCCCCCTCCCCCGCCCCCCCCCCCACCGCCGCAGCATGCAGCCGCCGCTGCCGCAGCTCCTCGCACCCCCCCGCCCCTCCCCCCCCTCCGCGCTCGCCTCGCGCTACTCCCCCCTCGCCGCCCTCCGCGCGCACCCGCTCGCCCCCGCGCTGCTCTCGCCGCTCTCCGCCCCCGGCGCCGCCGTCGCCCCCCCGCCGCCCTGCCTGCCGCCGCTGCGCGCGCTGCCGCCCGCGCTGCACGCCTTCAAGCCGCTGCCGCGCCTCCCGCCCTCCTCGCGCAGCAGCTGCTCGCCGTCGTCGTCGCTGTCGTCGTCGCTCAGCCGCGTGTCGCGCCTGTCGTCGCCGCCCATGCCGTCGCCCACGCCGCCGCCGCCGCGCCGCCGCCGCGGCCGCCGCACCGCCGCCAACTCCAACCTGCAGTGCCACATCTGCCTGCAGTTCTACTCGCGCCGCGACAACCTGCGCGTGCACCAGCGCGTGCACACCGGCGAGCGCCCGTTCTCGTGCCGCTACTGCCTGCAGCCGTTCCGCTGGCAGGGCGCGCTGCGCAACCACGAGAGCATCCACGTGCGCAACGGCGAGACGCCGCTGTCGCACACGTCCACGCCCACCAGCTCGGCGCCGTCGTCGTCATCGGCCGCGCCGTCGCTGCACAGCTCGTACGTCGTGCACGCCACGCCGCCGCTGTACGCCGCGCCGTACCCGCCGCTGGCGCACAGCCCGCCCAGCGCGCCGGTGGCGCCGCCGGACGCGCCGCCGGTGGAGCCGCCGGGCCACGAGCCGCGCACGGACGTGGTGGTGTCGGCCGTGGACAGCCCGCTGTACACCACGTCGCAGGGCGCCGACTGGGCGCCCGACGTTTTGGACGACCTGAGCCCGCGCGAGCGATCGCGCGAATGAGGGCGGAGGGCGCTGCGCTCGACGTAGCCGTGTAGACTGTAGAATTGGACGCTAATTGAGTGAGTTTGCTGCGGCAGCCGCACGAGCCGTAAAGCTACGCCGCGTTGCATTACAAGCCGTATACAACGCGTGCTTCCGCTTTCTGCCGATACACGTGCAAGGAGGCGCGCCAAAAAGGCGCGCCAAAAGGGCGCGCGAGCTGTGCGTACCGCGTCACGCCCTCCGGCATACAGTACTGGAGCACGCGCCACCTCGACTCTTTTTCTCGCTTCGCCGCGCGCGCGCCCACGCCCTTCTCGCTGTTTCCCGCCGTTGCCGCCTTCGTTGCCGACGGCGCTTTCCGCCCGCGCCCGCATCGTTTCCCGCGTCATAACGTACTACCCCCTGCCGCCGCGCCGAAACCGCACCGTCACGATAGCCCGCTTGCCTCACGTCAGCAGCCCGTCCGTCCAAAAATACACCCCCGCCCCCACCCGTTCGCGCGTGCCATCATCGCGCTTTTATTGTCCCCTTTGCTGCCCATGTTTCTCACCTTTGCACACGTCCCCGGCACGTGCCTCGCCCTGATTCGTGCTTTGCTCTGTGCTTCAGCTCAGCAGCTCTATAATTAACGCCCACTCTTCCTGCCACGTGCATTAAACAGTGTGGCGGAGCCACGCACGAGAGCCACTTTATCTGCCATTTTGCTACTCAATGTAGTGTATCTGCAGCCAAGAAAACTCTTGTGCCCTTTATCCCACACAAGACAGCTCTGCGCTGTCACAGTGACAACGCATAAACAGCCAATTACTTGCCCCTCGTCCACAGCCTCCTTCAATTTCCTAGCTTGATTACTACTCAAAACGCTTTCAAAGCCTCCACGACAGGATACAAGGGTACCCCCGAGGTAACCATATTCCTCTGATGAGCTTTATCAGCAAAACCTTGGCCTTTTGCTCCTTGCACTTGTAATCATTCTATTGATGTTGTGCTCCCGTATTTGTCGACGCAAACAAACAATTGTGCCAGCTACACTTACAGCTATGCTAACCTCTGACTGTTGCATTGTTCCAAACAAGCGTTGAGTAGCATTGCCAGGACCAACAAGGATTCCCATCATCTTGTTTCTCTCAGAAATCTTCATTTCCCCTTCAGCACACATCCCGTGCTATAGCTTTCACATATCTACTCCTCACTATTTTTACTTCAAAGTTATGCCACTCGGAAACAATGCTATGGAATGTACAGTATTACAGCACACATGTATGACGACGCCGCTAGCTTCGCGGAAGCTACAACCAACGCGCCATTTGTTGCTCAGAAGCCCAATACCTTTGAAGAGTCTGAACATGACACGCCTTTTATCGAAACCACTGCTCGTGGCGGCGGACCTCCGTCGAACCCTAACTCTCTTCACATGCACAGTATGACGGAGTCATGCAAATTGAGTTATGGAATGTCATGCACAGTGATTCGTGTGCGTCGAAACATGGACAAAAATCACTATCCCTGATATGTGCACGATTATATACCTTCGCAGTGAATGATGATGCCATACAACTTATGCGGTGTCCAAAAATCATATCTGCCAAACTGATCGAACGTCCAAACGGCAAACCTATTTTCTAAAGGCTTAAACTCACTTATCATCATCGACGACTAGTGGTCGAGTTGCAAACGTACCTATCTGTGAACTCTGTGGCGTTAACGTAGCAGGACGTGGAGGCCCTGCACCTGGGAAGCCGGCATTAACTGATTTACAGTTCCCTTATTCAATCTCACGCCATAAGGCGCTTAGGCATGTCCGCTCGTGAAGGCTTGGTCTTTGAAGTACATCGTTTATTGTTATACACTGCATCCATTTAATGGTAATCATACCAATGTCCTAATCTAGGTAGCCTTATCTAATCGACTTGGAGTGTAAAGCAGACATCACCTTTCAAACCTTGTCGAAAAAGCGGCGCGCTAAAAATGGCGAGCCACTCGTTCCACCGTCGTCAGCACTGTCATACTGGCTGCGCAGTTATGTCAACTCTTTGTATTGCCCAGTCGCTCAACCATACTGAAGGGGTGAGCGAGCGCTCCAACTCTCACACTGGGCTTAACGCTTCAAGCCTTGTGCCAATATGGCAATCATGACGCTTGCATCACAGTTGGCAGCCTAGAATCGTGTTTTCTGATGTGGACTGGAAGTTCACACGGAAATATCCCGCTTATTACGGCTATAGCTCCCCCCAAATCAGCGCAAATGCGACTTGGGACGCACCGCACATACCCGTATAGCGGACTTTTTAATTATGAGACGCATCGTAAGCCGAGGCATACCGTGGTGAGGTGCTTGAGCTTTTGAATCGATAACGAGTCGAGCGGCGGTGACTGCTTTTTATTGTCACAGAAAACTGTCAGGCGGCCTTGTTGGCAACTTTGAACCGCCAAAATGGCCACTGCGACTGCAAACGCAATAGTTTCTAGAATCGATTGTTGGTACACGCAAGTAACTTATCCACGAACCGTCCCCCAAAGCTCGAATCGGCCTAGATATTGCAGCAATGTGGCATCAGTAGGTCGCTCGCCCTTCTTTCATTGCTCATCCTTCCTCTCAAACTTGCTTTCCATTGCCAGAAACCAGGTAAATGAGCCCGAGAATTAGGAGCACAGAGAAACAGTTCTTCAACCTCTTGTTCTGTCACTTCTCTCTTTGAGGCAGGTTTTTCGTTTTGGAATGCATCATGCGAGTTCGCTGCCTTTGAGTCCAAACCCTAATTTTCATGTCACAAGGCCAATGTCATAAACTGAAAAAACCCGAAAGTCTCTCGGAACCACGCAAGTCACAATTATGTGCAATCAAATAAAGAAGAATCATCGAACCGCTGCAAAATGTCGCCAAGAGTCCGTTCGCTGTTATTGACATCATCATCATCATCATCGTGATAATATTATTTGTTCTCATTCAAGCAGAAACTGCACCGTGTTCCCTCCGCATGTTTTTAATTCTGTCTATACAAGTGATATGTAACGTTGCTCGCGCCTTTAATGAACCCAAACTCGACACTTCACAATTGCGTGTGCTCTAGTACCTCTGTACCGGCATTCACAGATTGGGATGCAGACGCCCTACTGGAAGCAATCTTTGCGTTCAGTATCTACAAAGGTGCCGTCGGTACCTTCGCATTACTATCTGGCTACCTTTCTGGCCAGTTTTTTCACGTAGCGACTTTTGATATGGACCACCATGACCACGTTTCCGGAGCATATTTGAGGCCAGAGCGATCCTCAGATTATCATCGATAGACGCATTTTCGTTTAAACTCATTCTGGCATTTCTCATGCAATATTATGAGACAAGCGATTCATAGTGTTGTGGCCGTGTGGAGAATGTGTAGACCCATCTCCCAGGACGGTACCCTTTTTCGAAAACATGCCCGAATAGAGAAGTCCCGGTACTACAGGCGCAGCAGTGCTTTGCCGTGTGTCTGTACAGAGCGAGCTTTTTCGAGCAAATGGGCACATTTCTTCTTCACCGCAATTGACGGCCAGCCCACCTTAAGAATCTGCGAACACTACGTCTAACCCGGACAAAAATATATTGTAAACCACATCGCAGACTCTGCCTACGCGCTTATGAGAGCACTGAAAGCCAGGATGTTCCGGTCGACAATAGCAAACTCGTTCTCGAAAATCTTCAGAAGTGAGGGCGGCATTCGGAATGCCCTGGATGTGCCGGTGCACAAGAATTATGAAAATTATTGCGTACTTCAACCGAAGCGATCGATCGAGAGCATGTACCCATACATGGAATTCCAGTATGTTCGTATGCGCATGCTCTCGGATGATGCAGGCAGGAAGCCCGTCTACGGAGTTGTGAGTTCGTGACCAATCTCTGTCCGCAAGATTGACTTTGGATTGGCAAGATTTGCAGTGTACGTTTCGAAGACAGGTAACGACGTGCTGAGTAGGCAAAGGAGTGTCACGATGCAGATACAACGGTAAAAACACCTGCCCATGTCATCATACCTTTCAACGAACCGCATTGTGGCCCAAAAATTGCCACTCGCATGAACGTCGGTTTAAATGCCGACGGCAATAAAAGCATGCGTCGTCACTCGAGCATACGTCACGCTATTATTAGTAACACGTGATGGGCGACTTGTGAAAGACACATCTCTTTCTTTCAGAATACAGAGAGCATGCAGCAGTTTCCCGTTTCCTAAGTGAGCAGCGATTTGGGGCGTTCTACGACTTGATTTACAGAGGGGTCACGATAGAGTGCCAAGTTTATTAGTGCCACACTCGGTAAAGTGCTACCCGTATTGCCACATGGCTTGTCAGGATTCCCCTTGGGGGGAATTCTATAAGGATTTATCGTACAGTAGATCCCATTGTATCGAGTTTCTTGTAGTATCACAAGTGTGAAGTCCAGCTCTGTTGTGCGTCAGTGTCGAGCAGTTTGTTCGCGGAATGGGTCGATATGGATGCAGACGCGCAATATATCGATACAGGATCTCGAGTAACGCCAGAACGTATGTGCGAAAGTCTCTCCAGTCTCTCATGCGAGCGCAGAACTCCCCAGACAAGTCAATAACAGAGTTATTAATGGTATGCTGATGCAAGTGAAATCTGTACGAAGGGCATTCCGAACCTGTGTTTTAGAGAGGTGGGTTTAATGTTACGCAATGACGAAGTCGTCAAGTGATGTAGCATTGACGAATTTAGTCATACAAGGCGCACCGCACGCAACTGCAATTGGAGCATTCAAAATCCCACCTATAATCGAAATGTACAACAAAGCATGAAATGCTGCTGTCTTGTGCTACAGCTGGGAGCGCCCGCACACAAAATAAATAAACCTCAACCGTTGTGGATGCAAGCTTATGGTGTGCGCAAACGAAAACGGCAGAATGCCGTTCTGAGCAACGGACGAGTTCTGAGCTCCTGTACCCAGCGAAGTAGAAGGCTAGCACTATGCAATCCTTAATTTTGGCTTTCACGCGCTCATTTTCGCTATTGCGTAACGTAAGAGCAGCTTCCGAAAGCGCTGTAAATAGTATGTAGGGTGTCGTACACGCTGCCCAGACGGACAAAGGTAGAAGGCTACCCGTATGGATTGAGCATGAAGTTAGCAAAAAACGTTATCCGATATGGGAGTCCAAACTCTCATGAAGCACAGCCACAGCCTCCGGCTGTGCTTGATGAGTGTCTGGACACGATGGTTTGAATGAATGAAGGTTTGAAGCACTTGAGAGGGCGTGCTTTTCTTTCCTCTTTAGTATGGTCCTCTACTCCTTATTTCGAAGTAGTGGGAGAGCTCACCGTTTTAGATGTAGCTCTCTCTCGTAAAAGAAGGCCAAAAACTTTGACGGCCACTGCCAAATCATGTCTATCACTGTTTTGTCTTTTCTTTCGCCTACTGGGGGAAGTTCTTCTCTACGGGATTTGCTTTTGTGCGGGCGCCGGAACAGTACGTGTTGTACGTCTTTGTGCACATGAACACCACACTCGCACCGAACAGTCTTCTTGTTCACGTATGAGGATACAGCATGCAGCTGTGAGACATGTCCCATAGAGAACTGCGCGAGCACAACTTCCGCCTTTCTTGCTTCGCGAAAGTCGCCTATGCCGTCCAAGCACTGTTGAGCGACGGATTTGCTTTTTGCCCTGCATCGTAACATCGCTCGCACATCGGAACAGTCTACATAAACTTACACGTGCAATAAAAGAGGAATTGACAGACAGCTCTTCGCCAAGCTATCTACTCATTCGTTTTGCTAAACGCTACAGTGACTTGGCATCTATGCGATGTAGATTGTGCAGCACGCAACAAATTCAATTCAAATGCTAGTTGTTGCAGCGTACTGCATTGCTTTCGACGATTTCGTTGCAACGCAGAAAGCAAAGCAAATGAATCCAAGAAGAAGCGAACGACACCCTTGACCCGGTTACCCGGTATCCGAACAGCTGCCAGCATCGCTCGCAGCTCCGCTGTATAAGAGCATACACTAATACCGGCCGCAACAACACTTTGCTCTGTTTTTGGATTGTTAGCCCAGTGTATTTCAAAATCACCTGCTCCGACTGTGCTTGTGTGTAGGAAGCACATTTTCTTCTTGAGTCCGTTCGCATTAATAATCGTGTTCGCCTTCTGGTTTAGATCATAAGCATACCTCGTGTCGGCGTCATAATGAAACCAGCACATGGGTATTTGTCCTCGAACTTCTTTGACTTCAAAAGCAGGCCCGTAGAGATGACTGAATAACTAGTCCGAAAAAAGTGGTCGACCAACTAACTAACGATACTTTGTATCTAGTTAGTCACTCATATGAAACGTGTCCACCGTGCACTCTGTACATCGTGTAATGCGTGTTTCAGCTTGTATGGCTTTTAGCGAAGAAGACACAAGTGTTTGAGTTTTGAATGTTTCTGTTCCAACAAACGTGTCCATACATCTTCGAAGCGATCGAAGTGAACACTATGGCCTCAATGTCAGTAACGCATCTCAAACTGTTGAGGTTAATGCAGCTTTGGTGATTAAGAAGCAAGATTAGCAGCAAAACAAGAGGCGAAAACCTGAAAAAGGTAAGGAGTCTAGCACAAATGTCTCAATATAGAGCACGCCTGCAGCTAATAGCAGCTGCCATCTTACCAAGCAGCAAGGGTGCAAAAAAACCTCCAGGACGCGTTAGATGATTAACAATCTGACTAACTACGCGAAAATGGTGGTGACTAGTAACTTACTACATAGCCAATGTAGTTAGTCATGTGTACGGCCCTGCTTTGAAGTAAAGAACACAGGGCTCGTCCCCAAACGCTTCTCTATCGTAATGAACGGTTCCAGAGAACCACCCGTGATGCCAATCCATAGCGGCTCTTTGGTTCTAGTCCTGTTTGTCACCGCTGTACTGTCTTACGGATCCAACACACCATACATCGCAATCGCTCGCCAGTGATCTCTTGAGCAACTCTGAGACTGCATGACGATGGACTTCTGGAGAGTCGTCTTTGGAGCAGTTGGCTTCGTCAAACTGTACAGTAGTTAGTTGCACGATTTCGACTTCTTGTGGCAGTGACTCTCGTTGCCCAAGCTGAAAGATTCCTTTTGTGCAAAGGTACGTTTCAGCCAATTGCTTAAGAGTTGGTCGCGTTTTTCTTCTGCGAGGTTCTAGAAGTTTTTGTAGCTCTCGATGGAGGGGTATCCCAGTCTCCTGTCGCTTTATGCGTTCGTATAGTGCCGCTGCTTTTGATTGGAGATAGTTTCCATTGAGGGCAGCTGCACCAGGTCTCGCAGCTCCGCAATTAGAGAGGACGTGCTTTCGATTGGAGTTTGCTGCACACTTGAAGTACTAGGTGAAACAGTTGTTTCGCAAACTCCTCTCAAAAAATAAAACCCATCGTTTCAAAGCTGTACTTTCATCGCTTGTTCTTCGACAGCAACTGAACAATCTTGTAAAGCTTCTCATGCTACTTCTTCTCCGCACCAAACTAATGGATCAAGTTCTTCGATCTGCTCAATTGTCACTAATCATGATCACCTCAACATTTTGCGACAGTTTGTAAGAAAAAGCATGTACAAAAGTAACGCAAACTCACACAAAAAGTCTTGTCTTTGCGTTTTGTCGCATTATCCGGCACGCGCTACCCGCGTGTGTCTTACGCGATGTTGACCTCGAGCTGCTTTTGCAGCTTGGAGAGGATTACGGCTAATTCGAGAGCAACAGTAAAGTAGACGGTGTTCAGGACGTCAGAAACTCGTAGATCTTCCGAAGAGCCGAGAACTTCATTCTTTGATCGTTTGATTGCTCGACGCCGAAAAAACAGAACGCACTACCGCTCTGCTGCACATGATTCACTGGCGCTCTACAAGGCAAGTAACGTTAAATACGGGCCTACATCTTTTGTCTTCTGAAACATTCAATTCTCATTATATACTACAATTTGATGGTAATAAGAACAAATTGCAACAAAGCCGTGATATATTCCAGTGCGTTGATGCCGTCCGTATTACAGCCGAAAAGCAACCCAAAGAACGATATAAAACTATTTTCCTCATCTTTGGACTGGTAGTACAACACGGTCAACCACCGGTTCCGAAGAGCATTATAAAAGAAGGTCAAACGAAAGAAAGGATTCACCTTCGACAAGAGAAGCAAATTCAAGCAGTGCAAAAATTGGGGACCTGGTTGCAGTCGATTTCTTCGATCTCTATCGTTGAGCGCCCTATATTTTCGTTCAACAAGGTATCCAACTGCCGTCGCAAGACCAATGACGAGTTGGTTGCTCTTGTCGCTCGTCTTTGTGGGTGTGCTTCTCAACACTTCTTCATCCCTAGATTTGAGTCTTCTAATCACATAGAGAAGTTTCTTGCTATAACCTTAATCAATAACTCTAAACGTCCAGGGAACAGGTTGCATAATGCTGTTTTACAGCTTCTTTCTCAGTCTCAATCTCGCGCTGAGCAGGGAAAAGTGTCTGTTGATCTTGGTATCCTTCCATATGCAGTGATGGAGAAAATCAGAGAGATTTCTGACTTTTTCGTTGGCACCATGGACCCTCTGCAGATTCCGGAAACAATGGACGAAATGCAGTTAAAATTCGAAGAGTATCGCAGAAAGTTGAAGGACGTATTCGACGCATTCGCTACAAATTCCTCTCCTTTCTGAGCGAAGAAGGGACAGCAAGCCGGGGAATATTTTTAAGGCAATTGCAAAACAGGCAGCTCCTCGTGTCGTGCTACATCGCGATGATGCAGTTTCCGTTCTCTACTTGCTCTCCTTTGCAACCAGGCAGAACTTGAATGAGATCTCTCGCCACGATATTGCAGTTCTCGTTGAGCAACGCGTACATAAGGCTCTTATTTCTTTTGGTGTTCAGACTTCTGAACCGCGGCAACGGGACTCCTCCCATGCTGGTGGCAATAAGGAGAAGAAAAAGAAGAAGAGATGATCCTCGCAGGCAGACAACCGATGCGGGGGCAACTCTGATCTAACCAGCAAAAGGCATGTCCATTAGAGTAAAGATGAAGCTTGCACGCCTCCGCCTTTATTTTCTTTGAGAAAGCGGAGCACTTCGGGTTCTGTGGAAGTATAAAATAGGTTTCCTTTCCGGGTAGGATCAATGAACTTCTGGCAGCACCTGTATGCGAATATATGCAACGTAATCCTAAATGTACAATTCAATCCAGAACATAATTATCGTTAGAATATAAAGCCAGAACGTTGACAGTGAGTTAGAACATGAATGGAACTATTCTTCTAAATGTAGAAGTTTTTCTTTTTAATAGATTTTCAATAGATAAAGAACGTGAGTTGGAAGGAAACTCCCCAAAGTTTCAAATTGATTTAAATTCGATCACTTAATTCTTGTGCATCCGCACTTTTCTCTGCTCGTTGCCCAAATGTTGTCGCTAGAACGGCTGAGGCCTAGATATTTTCCAGTTTCCGGGTTCGGAGCTTAGCCAGTACCGGATCTCTTGTTCTCCTGTGCTTAAGCTGGACTGCTTGAAAATTGTAACATATGTTGTGGTGCAATCCCACAAGTGGGCAAACAATAGCCGCGTCGCGCAAAGCGCACCGACAGAGTGCTCAAAGTTTGCTCTCTATAACGGTGGATGCAGCAGTAGAACCCTCAGACAAGACCAGCGCGATGCTGGATGTAAGTTTGGGTGGCCCAATCTGAGCGTGCAGTCAAAGGTGAAGGGGGAAAATTGGCGTTGGTATCCGGTTGTTCTGGCGAACCACAGCGAGTAGAGGTATACAGCCTAACGATAAAGAGCAACAGCGGACCAGCAAACGAGCCGCAGTGCGGAGCATTGACATGTGATAAATAGGAATAAGTCCCGAGACTAGTGGGCAAAACCCTTTATAACAAAACAGAGGAACGAGAGCCGTATGACGGAAATAATAACAAATAAACAACAAAAGATGCCGTAACGATGGTCTAGAACTCCTTAATAGTAGAGCTTGGATGACTATCCCGGCAGTGCGGCTGTTCGCACGATAAGGGACTAAGAACGTTCACAAGCGACAAGAAAGTCAGAACCAGAAGCCTTCTTGAGTTTTACTTCCCGTCAGGTGGCGGCAAGTGCCACCACCTATATAAGGCACTTGAAAATATCAACTAGAAATATCTAACTATCCGGCGCTGCCGGCCAACATCCTACAGGTGTAAAACCGTGGCAGGCTTGCCACGGCGCACCCGGCATCGGGCCAACTCAGCTCACGTGTGCAGAAAAACTACCCTTCCTAGGCATACCCCAAAATGGGGCCACTAATACAGTAACCTATCATAGCATGAGGAGTCGAAGCCGGTAATGGATCAACAAACTATGAAAAACACCTCGGTGCATCCCCACAAAGGGCGTTTTGATCTACATCTTCCCCTTCTCAGGTTGAGACACTGAATTCGGCAGCTCGATACGTCCGAATCGCCTGCAGGTTACCCAGGTCGTGCGCTGAAATCCCTAATTTTGGGTTCCCTTTCCGCAACCGAGCGGCTGTGTCTCCCGATACGCACGTCCCAGCCAGTCCTACATCGTCCCCAGTGAGGCTCCAGTCCACGACAGTGGTCCTTCTCTAGGAAAAATTCCCGACTGTTATCGGCTACAGTAGGTCCTTCACCAATATCGGCAGTTCCGAATTTTTGGTTTGCCGTCAAGCACGGAGCAAACCGGCTCCTCCGGTAATTTTTCTGATTCGTACGAGACGATTGAGCCAAAGAAAGCTGGATTTGAAGACCGGAAAGTGCCTCAAACGAGGTCGTTTCGGTTTGGCCTCACTGTAAACAACCGAAATTCGGCGAACTGAACACCTCCGCTCGGCGGCTTGAATGACAACGGAAGTCAACGTTCTTTGACATTACTTGTAGCTCCACCGAAGCTCTATTCGGTCGCCAGTTCCCGGAGTAATCGGCAGCCGCATTGCGGAGATAGCGCACTCCCAAGTTGTGCTAAAAATAGCTCAACCGAGGGGTGTTTCGCGAACGCCAAAACTCAGTAACCGTTGTAGACGGCAGTAGGCCGTCTCGGTCAAGTTTAAGTTTCTCTAATTAGAGTCGATTCACACCGAGAGATCGGAATTTGCCCTTGATTAAGTGGGTCAAACGTGATCGTTCCAGTTCGGACATCCCAAAAGGGCAAGTTGATTGACCAGCCGAGATGACTTCGGAACTTCGCGTCCAACCATCTCACAAGGAAGGAGACCTCATAGAGAGCTTAATACCCATCCACAGAGGTGGCCTAGCGACGTTGAGATACTCGGGAATGCCGTGTGACGGAGACAGCACAAGTCCGATCCAGTGTACCGGCAGTACTGTAGTGCTCAAACCTTCGTCAAAAATGAAGGCATACCGTCAATAAACGGACTCGGGACATGCCGTAAAACGGTGAAACAGATACCAGACACCCATGAGCGTGCATACATTCCAAGAAAACTAAGCTATGAAACCGTGAACACCCAGAACGGCCAAGCGCAATTTCCCAGTAATGGCGAATTTAAATCCGTCTCTGCGGCAAAGAAACCGACTAGATTCGGCAATGTGCGACATGTAGTGGCACCTAAGGGTGGTGTAGACCGTAATTCATGCCCCGTATAGTAGATGTAATTCATCAAGCCGTTGCCGGCATGGCTCAAATTTTTGTTCTTGTTCTCCGCCTTCTCAAGGGGCAATGCCTCGTTCGAGGCTGTAGCGAATGGCCCACAAGAGAGGGGTAACTTTCCGCCGAAGCGGCTGTAGCGATAAAACTTCTTAGTCTTCCTTCCCGTGTCCTGGCTTCTTCTCCTTCTTCTTAGGCTTCTTTCTTCTTCATCTTCTTCTTCCACTGTAAGTGGCTTCCGCGTTTCGCGGCTTGTCTGTTCAGACAGAGACTGTCCGCATAGAGCGGCATGTTGCTGCTTTTCAGTAGCGTCCGCCTAGGGCGGCTTGTTAGTATCAACTTCGTTGCATCCGCGTGACGCGGCACGTTTTGCATGATGCAATTCCATCCGCTTGAAGCGGCATATTCCGTCCGAGACGGCATACCTCACAAGATGTGGGTGGTCAACCCACTTAGGCTCTGTCCAGCGTAGCCGGTATCGGTGTCCGTGTGCGACGGTGGTACTGTAGGACCTTAGAGCGAGGAAGATGCTCGATAGGCTCATGTGTATCCTTCGAAGAAGGACAGCCGTACCAACGGACTCGATACAATAGCTCTCCATCAGAGGCACAGCCGTGACTAATCAGACGGTCCATAACGTACTCCCTGTCGAGGACACGCAGCTCAGTGTGCCGTTCATGTGCTCTCTTCTGGGGTGTCGTTGATTGCTTTCCCGTCGTGGGCGTCGCTGCCAAACGGCTTCCGTCCTGACGGCAGTGCACTCTGCACGCCAGGTGTTCCTGGTGAGGATTGTGTGTTCCTGACATTCAGGCTTCCAGATTTCTGGTTTTCCTCCCCGTGTTGTCGGGCTGTGACCTTACTTTGGTCTTCTCGAACAGCGAGCTTCCGGCGTTCCGGCGGGATCTCCCGTCGTGAGGGTGAACGCTCCGCCTTGCGGTGCGCCAGCGAGTGGTGCTGTTGTGCGCGCCGTGGCGGCGTTTCGGCGCTCACTGCTGGTGATGGGGCCTGCGCCGTTGCACGGCTTTGCGATGCCGATTCGAATTTGGAATTTCCGTTTTCGGTGGCCGCAAGCCTTACAGCAGGCACGTGCTCGGCTCGTGTGCTGTTGTCTTCCACTGGAGGCGGATCGCCGGCGAAGCCAGACACCTGGCGCAATGTGCTCGCTTGTGCAGCGTTGTGCTGCTTTCCACTTACTGTGGCGTATCGGCTCGCCATATCGGCGGTTTCCTCCGTGTTTTCAACGGCTTCATCACTCGATGCTTCACTGAGATCTCCCAAAGTCGGGTCTGCCGTAACAGCACGGTCTCTCTTGACTAACTTTTCTTCCGGGCTTCCGGCTTTCCTTGATGCATTTGCGTTCCCGCTCGCGGGCTCCGACTGCGGCACGGGTGTATTCTCCGCATTCGACGCGGCTGCTGCGGTGTTTACCACACTCTTTTCCGGCGTACCGGTCTCACGCTGCATATCTGGGGCAGGCTCCTGTCCTTCGGTCTGTGACGGCAGTACAGTACCATCCGCGGGCAAGGCGGCGACTTCTGCAGCAGCTACACTCTGGTACTCTTCCGGGTTTCCGGCTTTGTGCTCCACCGAAGTGGTGCGTTCCTCCTCAGGCTTCCATGATAACAGCGCGTTTTTCGCGTCTTTCCGATTGTTCGGCTGTGCGTTGGGCGTCCTTGCACGTTCACCACGACTCGCGTGCGACATTGAGGCCGGCAACGGCAATTCCGTCGACGACGGCGACAATGACAGCGAGCGATTTGCCTCCTCCTCCCCCTCCTCAGTTGGAGCGTCGGGGGCGGTGGTAAGTATCCGCGGAGGGGCCAGTATCCGCGTGCGTACGTGAGCGGCAGCAGGGACTGACTGGTTAGATTCCGCCTTAGCCGGCAAATCAGCAAGTCCGCGGTTGGGATGCGGCAGTACGGAGAATGAAGTGCGCGCTTCCGCTTCAGCGGCTGGTTCTGCAGTAGGCGTAGCGATGTCCGGCGTTTCCGGTTGCGTTTCCTGAGAAGCAGGCGTTGGTGCAGGCGTTACGCGATCCCGCTAAAAACGCTCGTGCTCTCCCTTGATGTCAAGGACAACCGTAGTGTCGGTAACTGAAATGACCCAGTAGGGACCATCCGCGATAGGAGAAAGCTTGTGGCGCTTCTCCTTCTCGGGATTGTAGTATTCCTTCCGTATGAAGGCATAGCTACCTTCCCTAATCTGAGGGGCATTTTTGCGCACTCTTGCGTCGAAATTCCGGTTGTAGGCGGCTTGTGCCTTAGCGATTTTGTGCCTAGCCGTAGGAATTATCTTCGTGAGCCATCCCTTCCACGCGTCCCTATGGAGGCAGGGCGAGGGGAATTTGTCCAGTACTGGCTGTGGCTCGATGACCACCGACGGTGGAACGCGTGATAGCCCAAGCTGGAACGGCGAGATCTGAGTAGTGCGATGGACCTGCGTATTGGAGGCATATGTCACCGCATCGGTGTATTGATCCCATTCCGACGGGTGCTCGGCAACGAATGTCCGTAATGCGCTGAGCATTGTGCGGTTAAAACGTTCAACCTGCCCATTACTCTGGGGATGATATGTTGTTGTGAACCAGTTTTAGATCCGCAGGATGCGGCAGACGTCTTGAAAGAACTTAGCCGCGAACTGCGGTCCATTATCCGATAACAAATCAATCGCCGGTCCGTAGACAAAAACCTAGTGTGTAACGAAAGCTTGGGCGACCGCACTGGCAGTAACCTTTTTCAAAGGCACAGTCCGTACCAGCTTAGAAAAGCGGTCGGTGATCACCAGTAGAAACCGGTTTCCCTGACGGGTGCGAATAAACTCACCGAGCAAGTCAATAGCCACGTACTCCAGTGGAGCCCTAGCAGGGAAGAGTACCAATTTCTTGGAATACTTCCGCAGTTTGACGGTTCTTGGCGCAATCAGAATATCCACGGACAGTGGCGTACGCGTCGAAAGCCATCGCTGGCCAGTAGAAGTCCTTTCTCAAGGTGTAGTACAACTTCCTACCACCAGGATGGGCTGAGAGTTTTGCATAGTGCGACAGATGCAGTACTCGTGACTGAAGGAGTGAGGAACCACAATCTGTGGCCTGCGCCCGACTGTTCGGATGAGGAACCCTTGGTCGTTCTCGACGAAAGGCAGTCGTGCTCCGCCGTTCAGACGGCTACGAATCTCCGTACAAAAACGGTCCGTATGCTGCTCCCGAATGAGTTCTTCCGGCTTGATCGGTACGAAAGAACCCGATTCTGGGCGTGTGTCTGACACTGCTAAGACAGCATCGTAAATGTCCCATCCTTCCGAATCTTCATGGGCATCGCTCGAGCCGTCATCCGCGAGGAAGCACGGTATTTTCAAGTCATCGACTGGCGCAGCTTCATCCTCTGTTTCCAAGCGGGACAGGGCATCAGCCTGAGTGTTCAGGAGTTCTTTCTTGTAGCAGATTTCAAAGTCAAAATCCGACAAGCGAAGTCTCTAGCGCATCAAGCGGCCAGATGGCTCTGCCATAGAGAGTAGCCAGCGTAAGGCCAAATGATCGGTATGAACAATGAAGCGAGTTCCCATGAGATAGGGCCGCAGTGTCTGTAGTGCCCAGACAACTGCCAAGCACTCCTTCTCGGATACCGAGTAATTCCTCTCGTGAACGTTGAGACTCCTTGACCAATACCCAATTGGCAATCGCTCGCCATCCTCTGTGGTCTGGAAAAAAGCGCAGCCAACTTGGTAGTCGCTCGCATCCGTATCTATTTCATACGGCAAACCAGCCTTAGGTAGGGATAAAATAGGTGGCGATGTCACCGCGTCCACGAGCGACGAGAAAGCCGCGGCCTTGCGGTCGTCGAATTCTTCCAGGTTGACTCGCTGTCCTTTGCGCAGTAGGCTCTGGAATAGAGAAGCCGTGCACATTGAACAATTCCAGCAGGTCATAAAACATTGTCGTGCTAGCGACCATATCTCCAAACATGGTGGAAGACAATTTGTTGAACCCGACTTATCTCGACTTGATATATTCGTAAAGAAATTTTTTAGAGTATGCTTGTGGTATCGTTTCTGCGCCGCAATTTCTCATTTGAAGATTGATCTTAGTTTTAGTTCACTTTTGTTGTGCTCTATTGTAATCTACAGCTTAGAGTAAAGAGAGTGCTAATAATTTTTGTAGTGCAATACAATGTTACTATTGGAATACGATCTGTTAATGCTCCAAATTCTGGCGCATATGTTCCATTGAAACTTCGCGTGTTTCTCATGTTTGTTTATGCTAGCCGCAAGTTTGCTCCAGACGGAGACTTTGGTGTTTGATCCTTTTCTACTGCTAGGACCTCGACGTTTTCTTTGCTGTTTCTGGTGCTTCTCTATTAATCTGGACGCTCTAAGCTCGACGATTTCAGCTCTTTTCACAGCATCAGTAGGCATGTTGAACACAAGTTTGTAAGATACAAGCGATTGACATCAACAGGAGTGGTGATGCTTTGATCTAGCGCATTCTCAACCATTACGTTTCGTCTAGGCTTACGTCATTTTGATCTATAATGTCTTGCACGTATTAGAACGTCTCATGTGTTATACGTGTACGCGCTTTACGACTGCTGATTAACTAATCCTCGTTTCTATGTCAGTTAGTTAGTTAGTAGCTATCAATTTCTGAGGTAGTCATTGAGTCATCCCTTCTGGCCTGGACATTATTCTTGGTACTTCGAATCAAATGCAGCGTTTTGCAAAACCGCTGAGAAGACGGTCAGCACTTTATAATTTTTGCACAGAGAAAGGTTGGGACTTGGGAAGATTAGGTGAACACAGATCAGTTGTTTTCACATTCTCTCAAGTCCTCTGGTAATCATTTGCGTGGTATATGTACTATATTTGCCTCACAAAAGGGTTCAAGTGTCTACTGTGTGGCTCTTATGGGCGAAGAACTGATGTATGCCGTATGTGCGTGGTATCTATGGCGTGTGCATGGTTGGTTTATGGATGGTATTCGCACACAACAGGCACAACGACACATATGCGACGCAGATACGGCTTATATCTGACATTGTGCCAAACATGGCACAGAGTAGGCACCTGACCCCCTATATCAGACATGAAGCGTACATACACCACCCAAATGTTCCTCTGACGTCGTTCAAAATAACGGAAATTCATGTTAGATCTTTCTGCTATTCGGACGTCATGAAGAAAACGGCGATCCAGAGAACGCGCGTCGAAGATCGAAAATTTTTTGTGTCCCATGATATGGTGATTACTTGTGCACCTTTCGAAGATATGTAAGAAGATGGAGATGGGAAAGTAGCATTGTCTTCTCAATCATGGTTTGAGTATTTTCATTCCTCTCAACGATTGGACAGAAAAACATCTGTGCTCGTGTTGAGAATGAAAGGAACAGCTAATCATTTAGACTCAAATCATATGTTCCCCGCGGGCTAGAAGAGCTCAGAAGCAATGCTGGGCAAAGATTTTCTTCGTGAAGAAGGGAGAAACGAAAGAAAATAATCAGAATGCCATCGAAAAGCGAGATTCGAGTCCAAAACAATACTGGAAAAGTTTGAGGCTGCGTACGCGCCGAAGAGTATAATGCCGAAGCATGAGAAACGACCTGATTAAAGTTGTAGACATAACTTTTCTTTGGTTGCTAGTTTCCTATACAAATAGTAAACGCCATATCTTAGGAGAACAATTTGTGGTTAGAACAGTCATAAACGAAAAGGATTCTCGCACTTCCGATAGTTTAATCTTATTCTTCTCTTTTTCGAGTTTTTGAGATGATCTTCTAATCATGTTCGATTATTTTGGATAGTACTTCTTATGTGTATTTCGAACTTACAGAAGCTAGATACAAGAATGGGTTGGCGTACTGTTTCATTTGGAGTAAGCAAAAGTTAACAAATGTTGCTGGCTTTCACTTGAAAGAGGTTAACTTCAATTTGGATCAGGTACTAATCTACATGGAGTAATAGCTTTTCCATGCCCTGTATGGAATAGAAACTATTCCATGGAATAATCTAGAATAGGAGTATTCCAAAAACTTGGAATAGGAATAAGTGATCTTGATTGCATTTTGATGCATAACATCGTCGTAGTTAGACAACGTAAAGCTGGGTAAAGTGATGACTGTTAGAGGCGAACGAAAGTGCATTCAAAAGAAGAAGTGAGAGTCTACTAGTTCATAGCTGCTGAACTGCTGAGCTGAAGGCAGTACGTACTTGTGATACAACTAAATATGAATGAGCGGGTGATTCCATTTTTGCGTTGTAAGGGTTAAGGATGGGCCTGAGCAACTTCGACGCTCTGGTATTTGGAGGTACGACGATGTACATTTTGAGAAAGAATCAAAGCAGGTTGACGTCGCGACTGTCATCGCTATCTCTGATTGTGCTGACGGCACCAGAATGATCCTAAAGATCAAAGAATTGGTGAGAGACTTGAGTCTGAGACTCGATGTGCAGCCTCCGTCGTCGGCGAGTGCTGCAGAACGTCTGGAACAGCGACGGAACCAGTCTGTTTTGCAGGGAACAGCGAACCATAGAGCCTTTTCTGCATCGAAATTTTAGAACTGGAACAGCGACGCAGCCAGCCCCTTTCGTCTTCGCACAATTGCAGTAACCTCGTCCGTTTGAAACTGCTTGCCTAACAAGCACGGAGAATGGCGAGCCAAGTAATTTCTCTCCTAACTTACGAGAAACTTGATCAGTTTTCATGAGAGCAGCGGACAGCCTTGTCTGTAACCCAAGCAAATGAGCTGATAAAAACGTTCCCTGCTGCATCTCGTGCAACGATTGGCACAAGCAGTACACATGGTCAAAAGATGCCTCTGGTCCGGGACACCCGCGAGGCACGACTTGCTGAAATACACCAGCTGCAGCCTGAAGCACTGCGAGAGATACTTAAAACCCCCGCAACATAACTCTAGGCGATGTCTGAGAGAGACCCAGACAATCTCGAAGGCTTGCTAAAGCAGGCCGAAGCCTTTGATGCTAGTCTACCTACCATCCGAACGAATCCCACTGCTGTAGAGTTATACATGATGGCAATGGAATAGAAGCTCTTTCTAAGCGCTAAGCACAATGCGATACAAAACATAACCCCCGTACCGGATCAAGCTCCCCTTCTACCAGAAAGTATGCCTCAAGCTACGCCAAACTTCACAGGCGTTGGACTTACTGCTCCACCGCACCACATGCAGAACCTACTGCAAGTACCGCAGAACAACACCACTTCTCCAGGAAGTGTCAGCAAAAAGGTCACCATAGGGGACCTCATCATAATTTACGACCACGGAAAGGATACCCAGAACCGTTGGCCAAATCTCCCAGCATACTCGGGGAAAAGGAATCTCCCTCTCAACGCTCAACGTGACCGAGCTGAAGGGAGGGGGGATTCTCCAATCTTTCATGCTGAAATGGGAGACATTGGAGAGAGCAGTTTGCAATATCGCCTGGGAAAGGGGTCAAAACGGAGAAGTGATGTCATGGGAATCAGAAGCAGCAACCTGGGCACGGGCTGGGCATATATATCTTCTAGATTACAACACGATGAGAGACGCCCTCGAAAGAAGAGGCGGTGCCTGGCTAAAGATAGCACTATGACGCCTCTTTGCACTTCAATTCGTCGAGCGACTGACGAGCTCCATGCAAGCAACTCGCAAAAAAGCGTGGGAGATGGTTATCTCTTTTATCGAAGTTTTTCCAACATCAATGGCTTCCCTTCCGTACATATAGAACAAACTCATGCGCCAATTTGCGCTCGATGTCAAAACAGAAACGTCCCTTCAAACAGCGCGGTCATGAGGAAGAGGAGCGAATTGGAGAAAGCGGAGGCGATTTCAACCAGCAAATCTGGCCAACCCAGACGAATAGAAGAAGAAGTACTTCAAAGAAGATCTACCTTCCCACTTCACACCTCGCAGCCACAAAACGTTCTTCTTTCCGGCGCTACAAAAACCCTAAACAAACTGTATCTAGGACTAACGCCCACAACCCGGGATCATGCGAACAAATTCTCGTCCGAATCGGAGCGCGGAAAGAACAAGCTTGAGGAGAACGTCCTTCTGTGGGAAAAACTTGGGCGAGTAAATCGGGACACTACGTCCCTTATTGAAGACTAACAGAACTCCAACTCACATATTTTCAACCTCACAGCTGTTCTTAGGACCATATTTTTCATCAGCGGTGCGAGAAAGAAGCTCATAATCTAGATCCAAAAAGCTCGGTTACGCCGATGGTTGATAGTCGAATTGACATGTCAGAGCCCAGGAAACGAACACAGCGAGTGCAATGGGAATTAGTGTTTCCACACGGCCAAACAGCATTTCTCACCGCCGCCAACCTAAACATTGACGAAGTTGGACTCCGGTTGACGCAGCTTCTACCAGGCAAAGCGGGCTTTCAAGCACGTGCAGCTAGTGTGCTAGGAGCCAAAGAAGAATATGTCAAAGTCCTTGACCAACCTCATGAAGCAGATATGATTCTCTGGTGCGTGATGGAACGGGAAGAGCAAAGCTATTCTCAACTCGCGGATCTCATCACAATGAAATTCATCACGATCTCTAAATCGGAAACGAGAGATCGCCTTATCAATTTGCCACTGCTCCAGACCCTCACAAAACTTTCCGTCATTAAATATCCATTTACTTTTCTGTATCTAGGCACTTTTTCTTAGATGTTCAAGGCATTTTCAAGGGATTAAAAGTTTTAGAAAATTAATTTCAATATAATTTCGTTGGTTTCTGAATCAATGAAGACAAAAGGATGAAAGACTTGACCAAATGAAAATTGACAGAGCAAGAATTTACAATCGTATGATATTCGAATTATTTTTGCGTGCACAAGTTTTCGCTAGGAGAACGAGTTATTACCAGACCCGCCCCACACTGAACTTCGTTTTCTCGACGCTTCTCTCAATTTCAATCCCTCGGACGAGCAGTTAAGGGCTTTCTTCCTCGACATCTCCGACATGTTCCATAATATTGTGTTGCCAGACGAAATGGCAAGGCTCTTTCCTATGCAGGAAGTAGAATTCAAGGACCTGCGACTGGCTCTCCAAAACTCAGAGGAGGATCAGAACTTCCAGCATCTCAGTCCTTCCACGAAATTATGCCCACTACAACGCACAATGCCACAAGGCTACAAATGGGTCTTGTTTGTTGCGCACTCCTGGGTCACACAAATTATCCATACCACCTTCGGTACCTCCACAAAGCACCCGCTCTACCCCTATCTGCCTCTTGTACTTCACACATTGTGGAGGAATGCAGCTCTGCCACAGTCTGCCGGGATCGAAAGAGTAGTTCAGCATATTATTGATGACCTGAACTTTATCTTCACGGGGTGGTCAGATACGCAAATTACGGCATTCCAAAAGGTCCTGTACGGCAAGCTCGATCACTTGCACTTCGATTAAAACGGCAGAAATCTTTTGTGATTAGAAAGATTGGTCACGGCCGTATACCCTTCATGGGCTGGATTATTGATCTCAAACGAAGAGTTGCTTGCCCAAATCCTTCCAAGGTTGCTCTGCTGGCTAAAAATTTGCTTCATACGGTAGAACAGAAACAGCTAGACGCTGAAGACATACGTAAGATCACTGACAAATTAGTTTGCAACGCCATCTGTGGACGCCAGCTTCTGTCAGTGCTGCTGAACACTTACCGCAGTCGTCGCCTTTGAGGCTTCGAAGACTGCGGAAGCAGTCGTGTATACAGCGATGACTGTACATCACAGCAGCTCGCTCTAAGCATGCATCAAAGCCGGCAAAGACATACATGGAAATAACGAAACCCGACAGTCTTTGTACAAAGCCGTTACAGCAATCATTTCAAGCCACAAATGGAAAACGGCGTTGGTACACCGTTGGAAAGAGCCGAAACACATCAATGTTCTTGAGGCCACAATGGCCTACCTTTCCATCGAGTGGGCAGCATCCATCAGAATACAAGACGCTATTGTAATTCTCCTCTCCGATTCTCTTGTCACAATTGGCGCCTTGGAGAAAGGCCGCTCCTCTAGCAGCGAGCTTGCGCTATCCCGGAGCAGGGTTGCTGCGGTAAGCACCGTCCATAGCCTACGGGCGGTGCTTGGGCATATCCAAAGTGAAAGCAACCAAGCAGATGGCCTCTCACGCCCGACGGATAACGAAATTTCCATTGCGAGCTACCACAACCAAAGCTTCAAACCAGACCGCAGGAGTACCCTACAAGAAAAATTTTCAATATTTTGAACTTAACATGAAAGCGATCGGATGTTGAAGACCCTCATATTACATTCATTGAGCCCTCCGCGCGACCTTCATTTTGGCACGGTGCATATTAAGTTATCAATTTTTTCATTTTTGTGAATGTCATATGAGCGTGTGCTGAGGTTGTTCTCATTACATGGTACGATGTTGTGAGTGCGTTATAACACATGCACTATCCTTTCCCACTCCTATTACATTCACAGCTCATTTCCTTTTGGCACCCTAAATGAGGTCATAGGAGGCTATTTTAATCCTCCATTCCACCGCACAGTTCGCTCTTATTTTTGAAAAGCCGTCCAATTGACATCCGCGCGTGATCCGCAAGCCGCAAAAATTTCTTATCGTTGTAGCGCGCTGTACGAACTTTTGCGTGCAATTAACCAGATACCCGACGAGAAGGATCTTAGACAACCCAACTTGCGATACACGACATACAGCCACGCTTCGAATCTCGAGACATGCCGTAGAACAATTACACAAATGGACGCCCTCAAAGTGAAGCCCGTAGCACATATTCGATGCTTTAAACTTGCTTCTAAGTCCATATCTGCAACCAATGCCCAACGATATTGCAAAGCGATGCGGTTGTTTCAAGATGCAATATCACGCTGGCGAAGAACTGTATTTGAGCTCGATGTCACAACGCATTCACACATTCAAAAAGCTTTCGATATCAACCCTTGAGCACGTAATCTACAGAAAATGGACAACCTTTCTTGTATGTTGCCCATTATGACACCCGCAGCCAGGGGCAAGCGAGGGTACACACATAAAGCTCTAAAAGGGTGGGAAAGTCTCTTCAGAAAGAACTAGCTTTCTCCATCAGCAAGAGCTTATGTCTGGCTTTCGCTGCGTTTGTGCTGAACCATGGAAAGTCGCAATTTGCTTTTGCGTTTCTGGTGGCATGGGGAGCGTATCTAAGAGCAAGTAAAGAGCTGGAATTGGAATCGAAACTAGTAGCAACCCCAGGAGACTCTCTGCTTTCTCGTTATCCTCATAACCGCGTTGGGAATTGCATACGGGACACCAAAACTGGACCGTTCTAACTCGTTCTCATTTCAGATAAGCACGTCTTCCGGTTGTTTACGACATATTTGGAAAAGCTTTCCGCGTCAAATTCACGCAAGCGCTTTTCTATAATTTACAAATCGTACGAAGTGGGTATTAAAGAGGCTGCAAGATTTTTTGGTTTCCAAAGCTACAAGTTCACGACGCAGTCAGCACGCATTCGTAGTGCGCTGGATGATTATCTCTAAGGAACCTCAATGGAGACATTTGCAATAACTGGGCGATGGAAAGGTTTGGGATCCTTAGGACACTATCTGACAAACGAACGTTCTGAGATAATGAAACTAGAACTTTCTGAGGAATCAAGAATAGCAGTCTCAAGTTTTGAGGAATGCATTTTTTAGCAACTTGTAGATAAGAGTTGAAACAGAACACACATAATATTCTTGTGAAATTATATGGGATTGGGATTGAGAACAACGTGGAACTTGTTTTCAAAAGACGGGACCAAAAGTCTTTGGTCACCGTAAAACGTTTTTCGCTGCTACTTGAGTAAAGCAAAACAGTTCAATTGTGAGCGTTCTGGCAACCGCAGTGTTCGAAGGGCAAAATTTTCTTATACCTTCGTGACTAGGACAAAGTGGGACATGGGCTATGTGGAACGTCAGGAGCGAGCGAGCCTTTAAGTGCCATATACGAACCATGTTAGCCTTACCCGACCAGCCAGAGATGGACCCACTACTTATCACAAACTGTTCTTCATAGTTAGAGACATATCAGCTCTATTTTATCTAGTACACGCATTATTCTTTACCTGTATACATCCGAGCAATCTTTGTCTTCTACAAAAAGTGTACGGCACTAATTCAAACAGAAAAGCGCGCGCAAATGAATAACCACATTTGTGTAAAGCACACAACACCCCCAGAGAGAATGACAAACCGCTTTCACCTCTCCTACAGAGTCCACCGCCACAGTCAGGACGCATTACATGAGACAAAAAAGTCTCAAGCACAATCGTAGACAAACGTTGCATTGCATCCATACGAGGAAATCGAGACATGGCAATAACGCCCATCAACGGCCGCAAACAGATTTCGCACCATTGCGAGGCTCATCAGTTTATCAATTGGGACAGTCTGCAGACTCAAGCAAAGAGTTATGGATGCAAAAAAAGACAATCGTGAGTACGATGATTCGTTGCACGACCCAAAGGTAGGTCAAAAAACGGTGTTAAGTTACGAAAAAGAGAGACGTATAGCGGATCGATTCAAGGAGGTTGCGGACCATGGTTTCGCCTGTGGAAAGGAGACATTACGAGCAATTGCTGGGGTGATTGCTTGAGACGGTCGAAACATTTCTAAATGGACACCCATCCCATGACTCGGTACGAGCCTTTCGGGCACACCGTCGTGATATTACTTTCCGCAGGGTGAAGAGTAGGTAGGGCGCTAAAATTTTCGAACAGAATCCGGAGTACGTGCGGACCTTAGTGAATGCTTTAAAACTCTGCGCGAAGAACAATCCCAGGATTTTCTTTTCTGATGAAAGACACACCACTGGCGGGTGTCATATTGATGCCACCATGGCTGTTGATGGTTCTTACCAATTTTATTCTCTAGCAACCACATTAGAACAGTTGTTGCTGCTCGACATGGTGGACAATAACAAACAGAGGAGCATTGGTTTTCACATTATTGACAGTTCTGCCAAAAGCAGCAATAGTGTCAACTTGAGGAAGATTTTCGCTACAACAGCAGTGCGAGAAGGAAAGAAACGCCTTTTTAGAGGTCTAAGCAAGTCATTCGCGGAGCCCCAAAGTTGTATGTGTCACAATCGGGATTCCATCTCGTTGCGTGCGCATGGGCAAATGACCGAGTAGCCATTTTCTCTCATTGTAAACGGCTTTGTTCTGAACGATATGTACTCCTTACACAAGATCATTTTACAAAGCTAGAATTGACGTACATGATTATGTTGCAAGTTCTGTTTCGTTCATCAGCGCCGTGTCGTCGGAAAAAGTAGCACTGTTTCGAAACTGTATGGCTCTCCTTTTCGGGCCGGCACATCTCGCATGCTCACATATAAATCGCCGACGAAACTCGGAGCTTTAGTCTATAGCTACCCTCCTCCCTGTGCAAACCAGAGAGTTTCTTTCAAAATAGGTGCTGTAAAGCAGTGGACACCGACAGAGTCTCTTCTCGCGACAGAAGCATTCATCTCGGCATCACAAGATTCCATTCGAGGTGTAGAGCAAAAGAGTGCTGTCTTTCAGGAAGGAATTGGGAAAATTTATTGTCGTATGCTAAGAAGCCGTTTAAAAACTGATGAAAAGTTCACTCCGAACTCGCACGAAAGTACAGGACTAGCCGAGTTGTTGCACTAGGAAAACATCAAGAGAGAAGTCCTTAGGTTTTTAGGAGTGTCACAGGAAGGTACAAGCTGCCGTTCGTACTGGAAATCTGTCGGATGAAGATATGATTCGAGCAGCCACCGCTCTCTACAATGGAACTGCGTCACTGGTCGATGTATATCGCGTTATTGACAGAGCGGCAGCTATGCCGATCGGGCCGCAGTTCAATTACATCCTTGTGTGGAAGTGAATGGCAGATAAAAAGCCCCTTACGTATATTCGACAGGCACAACTGACAACTTCTCTGTTGCGTCGATAGAGAAGTAAAGAAAAGGATACGGTGTCTGAGAAAGGGGGTAAAACTGACCACACAATCCGAAATGGAAATTTTGCTTCGCTTGCAGCATAGAAGAGGATCCTAAAGCAAGCAACATGGATGTGAGTAGACCAGAAAACTACAGCGATGCACGCGAAGCAGGTGTACAAGGCGGAGGAGGTGACAGTGCTAGTATCAAGGGAGATAAAAAACCAATGGGAAACAAAAAGGCAAAACTCGAGGCTAGGATTATATCATGTTTGACTGAGAGTGCACAAGGTATCAAACGTCTTGGGGAAGCCTCCATTGAGAGCAATAAGCTCCAAAAGCTCCATCTAGATAGTATGAGAGAAACAAACGTGAAAAAGCGCGAGTACACAGATATAAAATGTGTACAAGAAGAGGAAAAACATCACTTGGAACTTCTTCGTATGGATATCAGTCCGCACCTGAAGGAAGTCATCATGAAAAATCTAGAACGAAAGGTGACAGAAGGTTTGGCAGCCGACAAGACAACGACCAACCAGCCATCTACAAAGATGGATGTCACGGAACCAGAAAAAGCGCAGACATCAAAGATCCCAAGTGACTATGAATTGCATTCGGAGCAACAGGAGACTCAACACGAGATGTAGTTAGATTCGAGATCTCAGATAATTCCTCATCCGTCAAGCGAATTCATCTTGATCCATTACCAACACAGCTGTCTCTTTTATCTTCAACAATCATGTTGTAAATGATAGTACATGCCTTCAAAACATCAATTAAGTCGCTTCTCTTCATACGTCTAGCAGGATACCTCAATACATTAAACTTTGCCAGCAATACACCATAAAAACGCTCCACACATTTTCGTACCGCCTCTTGCTTCTTCGAGAACCATTTCTCTGCTTTAGAGGATGGCAGCCTAATGGTTTGCATCAGCACTCTATAATCCAGATAAATTCCATCACTTAGCAAGTAGAACCAATCAAAATCTCACCAGAAACTGAGTAAAACGGTTTCTGTTCAGGATAAGATCCAGAAAGAAACCTGGACAAGAACGGACTAAGTTCCATAGTATTAAGCTCGTTTAGCATACCCGGGAACCCGAAGAAGACATGCCATATCCACAGATCAAGGTCACAAATAACTTCAATTCTTAGTTCAGGGTTTCCCGACTTTTCAACACAAATACCTTGTAATGCCTTCGTGCAGTTCTTTCATTCCCATCTCGAGCAATCCAAGCATCCAATGCAGCCAGGAAATCCAGATTTGGCGAAACGACGCTCAAATATCTTTATATCATCTTCAGAACGCGACCGAAGGTACCGTGACTCAAATTGGCGAACCACACTTCGACAAAATTCCTTCAACGAATCCATAGCCACTCTTTCTGAAACGCCACAGAATTCATGGCATGCATCTGCGGTGATTCCATAGGATATTTGCCGAAATGCAGCAGTCACTTTTTGCAACGGACAGATTCCAATTCGACCCGTACAATCAGGGCGAAGACCCTTTCGGAAAAACGCGTTTTTGGAAGTGACAGAGAGCCACAATTTGTCAAATATATGGCGATCACATCGAAATCGCCTTCGAAAGATTGATGATGGCAAAACCGGATTAATTTGATTTGAGAAATCTGGTCTTATCTGTATGATTGGCCAGAAGTAATTCATCATCAAGGTCAAGGCGAGACCGCTGAAAGCTTCGTGCAATGTTGGATGATTTACTGTTTGTGTTGGGTACAAGTAGCATTTGGTAAAGGGCAATGGTCACGATGTGTTGGTAATACGCGGTCTGAAAGTTTTTCTGCTGATCTTGTTCGTCATCGAAGAACCATTCTTCGCTGGATGAATCGGATAAACTATTGGTGTCATCCATTGTGTTTGGTTTCCTTGGTGGGCATGGACGAGATCCAAGAACGAAGACGTTTGAGTCCTTGTTTGAGTATTTGAATCTGCCAATCAAATCTTTACACATTAATTTTTTGACTACCTTTTTCGGGCCCTTGGTGCGAATGCTCTAAGAAAGCCAAATCTGCGAACATAGAGGTCATCATCAGTCCTGCAAATATATCGCACTTCTTGCAAGCCTGCGACCAATCTGTTAATAAGCGGTACAAAGAGACAGTCCGGGGCACATATGACTTACTTAATAAGAAGGCGTTCGTTGATTTTGGTGAATACGGTATCAATTTCAAACTTGGTACCGCGGGATACCGCGCACTGACGACAAGTGTTTTGCAGAAGGCATTCCGCAAAGTAAGAATGTGGCCGATGGGTTATCGGTTCCTCACTCCGGCGGAGGAAAAATAAGGATCAGCTGCTCCTATTGATTGTAATTGCGTTCGCAATTCCCAACACATTGCCGACAGAAACAAGTGGAACGACGTTAGAACCGTTGTCAAGAAAAAGATGGGTATGTACTACAAGATGGTCTCGGACCGCGAACTACTGAAGCAGAAGGAAGAGCGTGTCACGGATGTGATGTTGCGTTACAGCCCGACAAAGAAGTCCATATGGAAGAACAAGTGCGAGCAAGTGGACCGTACTACACTTCAAAGTGGCGCCCGAGCCGTATAGGCTACCCATGAAGAAGTCATTACGAATCGAGAAGAACAAGAACAGAAGGAAAAGGAAAAAGAGTTCGCGAAGGCCAAACGTAAAATTGAGGCGGCCGAGAAGCGAGAACGTGAAGCAGAACGGAAAGCGGCGCTGCTCTCTTGAGCGCCAGCAAAACCCTGGACGAGAAATAAAAACTGCGTGTTGAGGCAGCCCGTGTTTGCGAAGAGCAAATGCATGAGAAAGAAAGGCGAAAGGCTGCCTTAGCGATTGAGCCTCAACGAAAGAGAGATGAGCGAGAGAAAAAGTCGTTAGAGCGTCAGCGAAAAAAGCAGAAAACGAAGTGGGGGCTTTCATGCACGCCAAGGCTTGTTAAGATACCATCAGAGGCCCTAAAAATGCGGCGGAGAGCGACGGAGATGCGATTGACGCCAATGAGGATCATGCGAAACGCAATTTGGACAAGGTGAGTGGTAATAACGGCGATGTCGTCAGCAATGCCGCGGAAGAAAGAGGCATTGCCTGCAGTTTATTGACGTTGCAGAACCTTCCGCGAGAGGTTTTGAAGGCTCACTATGTGGGGTTGACAGAGTCTGTTGGGGACCAGAGCGTTCTCGAGAACGAAGAGTGGCCGTGTTGGAGCTTGGTCCCGAAAGCAGACTAAGTTCGACATTGCCCTGCGTTTGGGCAGAAGAGTGATTTTGGGAGCGGTGAAGAGAAAGCTCCGTAATTTCTGCGTCGTAGAAACCTAGCACTTTATACTTCGTGTACGATATGTACACACCAAGAGCTATCATTGGCTGAGAATTGTTTTTAAATTGAGGCATGCATAAAGCAGCTACTTGCGTTTCATGAAAAAGTGTTTCACATTTCTCTGGGAGATACGGGAAAATGCTGATATTAAAGAAATATGCATTGTTTACGTACAATTAGGAACAGCACGTTTATTTTCGAAACAAGTTGGGTGCTGAAAAGTACTGGTATGCTTTATAACAAAAACTTCAAACATGTTTTATTCAAGTTCAAGAGTCACTTACTAGATTCTACATTGTCAATTGTAGCAGGCCCATTTTTGAAGGTATATATTGCTTTCGGTGCATCTGTGTTTGACCCAAACTATTGTTGTTTCTAAATATGTTTGTAAAAGTTTCTACCGGACTACGTGAAGTGCATTGTAACGTGCAAATACAGATTCTGAACGGACAAAAACGATTTGGATTCTTTTCACTTAAACAGACATGACAATCAGTTCTGTAATATTCGAGATTTTACATAATTGTATTTAAGCGTTCTCAACATATGCAAGTTGTGCAAACTATGTCTGATATTTCTTTATCAGATTTAAACATATTTGCGGTGCAGAATATTTACTAAACGTATAACAGTAATCCCCTGTAAGAATAAATACGTCAAGAAACGTTATCAAGATGTAGGAAGAATCATGTCTCATTTCTTTCAGACATCATTGCTCAACTGCATAAAAAGGTTTTTTATTCCTGAAAAAGCTCAGTTCATTCTAAAAGTTTGTTTTCATATTCCAATAGTACGCAATTAATTTGAACCACTGCATGAAAACGATACACATGATATGAACGATTATGACGAAGCACTTGTTTGAAAACTTGAAAGACTTCAATCGTCTCATTAAAGACTCGTGAGAAGCTCGTAGTCTTCCTTGATTGCAGCCAATAAAGAAAGGTTTCTGATTTAATGATATACATTTTTCGTCAGTGTAACCATCATCTGAAATTACAAATTCATCGTTCAAAAGCGCGTTCTTCATGCCAGAAACGAATATTTGTTTGTCGGGATATTTTCCACAGGGAAATGGGCCATTGACCCATACAAGTAAATGTTTGCAAATACTTGAACCAATTTCATACCGTAGATCTGCGCCTTTGAACTTGTGCGAGACTCACATGGAATTAAAAGGAGAAGGCTTCCATATCGGACAATCAGTAGCATCCACAGATATAAATATTTTGTTGCATGAAAATTCGAAGTAGTGGTTCTTCTGCTCTACTTTATCTGTAATGACATGTGTCCGTAATCGTTAGTGAGATGAAAAAGTCATTATGTGAGAGTAGAAATACTTACTTCGTTCACAATGGATAGCAGGGCAACAAACGTTTTTACCGAATAACGTTTAACGAATAGTTTTTTCATCCGGTCGAATCAATGCGGACAAAGTAGCTTCACTGACATAAAGCTGTAGAAACATCTAGGACCATATTAAAGTTTTAGGAGCGGCAGTTCAAGGTATGTTCTCCCTGAGTTTGAGCGAAATAATTAAACAAATTTCAGCTGTGGTGCCGAAAAGTGAGATAAGCTTTCTTCGCTTTGTTAAGTATGCCAGTGCATTTGCGTGGTTTGTGTAATCATCGCCAAGGGACTGAAAGGTTGACGCGGGAAGGTCCATCTCAAACCGTGAACTAGCATCGAAAGACGACAAGGTTTAGTCATGTGTGAAGTTGAGATGATGGATTTTTATATCAGCAACACAGTTTGAGATATGTTTCAGACACTGAGATAAGCAAGAATGCGGACCCGCTTGCAAGGTAAATGTACTCAGAAGCATGTTGTGAAGCAAATTCGGGCAATACACCCAGTGACCGCAATTAATGTGGGCCACACTATTTGATGAAGGCCTTTTTGAGCAAAGGAAACCAATATTAATGTGGCCCACAGTAATTACGGTACCACAAAAAATATGGTACAAACCAAAATAGTATGGCCCAAGTTATTTACGTTTGACTCAAATAATGTGGGCTCAGCATACGCGCAATCACCCATCTACAGCAAAACAACTTCACCCTCAAATTGATTTCGATGCTTTGCTACAATCTCTTGAAGTTCAGGGAACAAATGGCGCTCCTCCCAAAGCCCATTCAAATTTAGCGCGAGTTCTGTGCCAATCATCGCTAGTTTTTGCCTTTACACGCGGAAATCACTACCGTAACCCACACTAAATTAGTGGGTGCATGGACCTGTTTGTGCCGTAAATAGTGTGGGTTATTACCGCTCACACTATTTGCGGTACCACAGTAATTGTGCACCCACACTAATTGCGGTCACTGGGTGTACTGGTTTTATTTCTTTCGAAGGGAACTTTCCCTGTATGTTTGACCTTACATCTGTTATCACTAAAATGGTTGTAAGATACGTATTAAAGGCATGCCGAAGGTATTGAACGGCTTTGTTCTTCAAAAATTCATATCAATCATATGCAATATTACGTGTCGATGATTCAACTTTTTCGAAATGAATATTTCGTTCATAATTATGGCAAAAACTTCTTTGCGAATGATTTTATTTCTTTAGTTAGTACGATAATATGCAAAGCGAGACAAATCATATATGAACATCTTATCGTAGGGGTAAAGCATCTCAAGATCCAAAAGTTTATGGCCCATATTGAGCAGCCTTTTCAATAAAAGAAAATGCAATAAACCGATATTTTTAAGGCATAAACGTGCTGAAATCATTCCTGTTCAGGTCATTTTAGAGTTTGAAGAAGGTCAAGTTGCTCAGAAGAGTTGGATATTAAGCCTTGATCCTAGCCTAAACCGATAATCTCGATGCTTACGCCAACATCATGTTTAGTTCTTTCAGTACTCTTGCAAAAAGGTTTCGACTTTTTCTTGCACAGGACGAACGTGATACTTCTTCTAGTGTTGTGATAGAGGCACCTTTTAATATAAGACCTTTATCTTCTTACCATGTAAGGGCAAAAGCCTCTCTGACGAACTGCACACTGGAAAGAAAGAACCCAAATTAAGAGAAAAAGTTTGTCAATATAACAAAGCTTCTGTGTGAAATAACTTACTTTTGATAGAGAAATACGATGATAATATGGCATAAATTATATAATAACTATATTCTTTCTACCCGGGACGCCTGGGCTGCTCGCGTTAGCTTTTACGTGCTGGTGGTGTGGCTGCAGGATGGCAAGCGATGCGAGGAGAGTTGCTCGGACTTCCCGGGAAGGAAGTCGGGGACGGTTTATATAGAGGGTGGGAAGCCCAAAACCGGCTAAAATCCTCGATTCTAAACTAGCCGTATACGTAGTAATATATGAGTAGGAAAAAATATATCATTCAGCACTGATAAATGTAGTTAACATACTTTCAATGAGGCCTGTTCTCTTGGACCGGTTGTCAACTTAGAATCAAGGCCACTAGCCAGATTGTTCTGTTACAGTCAAGTACGCGAGTATTGGACAGAAGCGGTAATGAAAAAGATCGATCTGTTTCATTCAGATTATAATCTTCTTTCTGATAGGATATCCTCTGCATCATCATGACAGTGGCTTGAATCTTAACCCTTGTCAGCTACATGGAATAGATCTATTCCATGTAGAGTTTCTTCTGGAGGAGGTACACGGAAGAGCTCTTCAATGAAAATAGAATAGCTTTTCCATGTACTGGAATAGCTCTTCCATTTTAGCAATAGTTTTTGAATAACTTACTCTTGTGTCTGGTATTCATATTACTTAAAAAATATGTAATAAAGTGATATTTTTTGTTTGGCTACCTGGAACTGCGGGGGCGCTTGCGCTCCTACGGACAGCTGAGACTGGGGGAACGTTCTGGAGTAGTCGGTCCCGCCGGGAGGTGAGGAGAGTTGCTCCGACTCCGTTCGGGAAGTCGGAGACGCTCTATATAGGAAGCGGAACGCCCAAACTGGGCTAGGATCCGCACTCTATAGTACGCCTATTTGAACTAGTCTATGAGCAATAAAAACATTATCTTTTTGCACTGATAGTCTGTCTAATCGACTTCTATTGAGTTTTTATTTTTCACCTGCTGCCCAGTAAAAGTAGGGCCAGAAGTCCAAATTTTGTTGGGGTTTTACATCCATAGACTGTTTCATATGCGTTGAAGCGTTTTGTTCATCTTAAACAGTTTATCGTTGTTGTAATTGGGCGTAAGCATCCTTCATGTGTACGCAAATCAAGTTTGTAAATTACGGTAATAGGCAAGCGACGTATACGAAACCAGAAAGCATCCAAAAAAACGTATGACCAAGCATTTCTGATTAATCCACTGGGAGCTGCGGGAAAATTCACGTTTTCCATACTTTTTCGTTACGCTACAGAGAATATCTTCGTATGGTTTTATTTTAAGCACGGTAGAGGCGTGACAATGATGATTTGCAACTGGAGAAACTCACTAAAGAAAACATTTTATTTTCAATTTTAAGTGACCGTCACAAAAGGATGAAATTTAAAGTGTGACGCGCTCCAGAAGGCTCTGCAAGCTGCATTGTTGCCAAACAGGGAGCATGCGCTCTTTCGTTGAATATGACATTGTGGTTGCCAAGTTTACCTTTGTCACTAGTAATATGTTCGAAGCATATACGGATTTTCACTAATATTGTGAAGGCCTTAACTTTGCTGTGACTGTTACGTTTTCTCTCGCCAAGTATGGTCGTTAAGTACAGTTCGAGATCTTCGTGCCAGAAACGTTTGAGAACTTGAACCCATCTCATGGCAGAGATAAAAGCCTGTAAAAATGCAAATATAAGCCCAAAAAGGTACATATGTGCTCACTACATGTTTCTATTGTAGATTCTTTTGCGCATTTGTCAGAGAAAAGAACAATACATGATCTGTTAATGTACATGTTTTACCTATCAAGCCCGCTATTTCTTCAAAACTGTTTACTTTGTGTAAGATATCGACCTATGTAGTCTTGAAGAAAAGTATATATGTTGCCAACTTGAAATATGGGCAATATGTTCTTGACATATTGGATATGTCGCAACATGTCAGACTACTTAGCCTAAACTTGGAATGAATCTCCCTCCAAAACTTATGTCAGGCCGTGACGTCAGGTAACGCTTTCAGGCAGTATACCTAGGGTTTTCTCTTCTAACTTTTCCAAAATTCAAAAACAAGTTTCTCTAAAAGTAACGCTTAAATAGACAAAATCTAATTCTTTGGTGTAAATTAATAATCCTGTTCTGTACATTTTTTTCTTTGCCAGGTGGTTTTTCATACTTTCCCGCAGCTTCCTGCCAGATAGTTGATGGACTAATGGCAACATAGTGAATAGATAAAATGCACACAAAACAGATATGAAAAGTAAGAGCTGTCCTCTCACGTAAGTGTTAAAATCACTACAAATCTCAGTATACAAACCCAATGATGTTCATTGTGAAGTAGTAGTTGCAAGCGACGGAACAAAGCGAGGAATGGACAAGCAAATTATCTTTTACTGGATGTATGAGTCAACAACGCAGTAGCGGGTCTAATGGCGGAAGAGTTGATCATGGATCGCACGCGCTTTCTCCCTCAGTTGAAAGAGAATCGTCCATATAGGCTCACGCGCTAAACGCTCCACCATCATCAGGGCCTCCTCGAAGCCGTCGAGATAGGCCCTGGAAATGTGAAAGGCGCAGCCACAGTGACGGTGGCCACGCCTTTCACCGCAGCGAGCAGAGCGGAAGCGAACGAACTGAACGGAACTGTCCGACCCCACGTCGCTGGCCGGCAAAGCAAGAAGCGGCAACGGGCGCGGCGCACGACCGGGCAGTGCCAACCGCTCCGGCAAAGGAGCCGAAGGCGAAAACACGAGGGGCGGCGAAAGAGAAGACCGAGATAGAGGAAACGACATGGCGACATTAGCGGAGATCACGCGAGACGCCATTTCACTGAGCGGCACAGTACGAAAACACAAACATCAAAATTCCAACCATGCACTATGCTGAATTTGGGATATCCCCGGTACACAACCTCATGAGCTATGCCACCCTCTGGCCCTGTCTTAACAAGTGTTGACCACGCGTTGTCGTTGTCGTTGACGAGACTTGTATGAAGCTAAGTGGCCAGGATATGGTCCTGCTTGGGGCCCCAATTCTTTTCCTAAACCACATCAAACCTAGTTCTTCTTTAAGGAAATCTACGTTCCAGAAGACGCCAAAGACCCTTGGGGCTTGCTCTAGTCCTCCAAATTGCAGAGTTGCATAATAGAGAATGCTGCCCTCTTGACCTGGCAGCTTGCACACCCTGCTCTCCACAAACGCACCCCGTACTTGCGCACTACTTGCGCTACTTCGCTTTTGTCCTACCCTACCTCTCCCCATCGTTTGTTGTTGTCTCTGACACAAATCAGTGACCCCATCGGCAACACGAAGTCCAAAGCCCCTCTCGTTATCGTTACTACGCGACAAACTCGTCCTCACATTCCCGCTTCGTTAGCAGTGTAACCGGCGACATCTCATCCCATCATCCGAGACACGGCCGCTTCCTTGACGCTGCAGCTCGCAATACCCTTTCCGACTCTCGATAATTGCGAGCAGATATTTCTCTCTCTGGAAGCCGCGATGCAAAACTCGGAAACTCCTGGATCTTCCCATCAGCACTCTTCAAAAGTCCCGTTGAGTCGTAGTCCACTGCGACCTGAACAACACCCAGTCTCCATATCTAACATTACAACTGCTCCGCCCATTCGACGTAGTCCTCGCAAAGCAACCCCCAACTCTAACGCTCGCACAGGTATTTCAAGCGATACTAACAATACAGAGGAAGAAGAATTCGCGTCATGTCAGTTCAAAGACCGAGAGAAAGCAGTTCACTTTTATTCCTACTTGTGCTCTAGAACTGTGAAAGATCTTCAACACATTTCGAAGCAATGGAAGCTCGTTATAAGTTCCCGCTCGAAGGCGGCACTGATCGCAAGGTGTATGGTATATGTTTTTGTTCTTACTGAGAAAGGAACAACATTTGATGAGCTCATTCGCAAGAATCATGGGTGCAGGGATTACCAAGCTTGGGAACAAGCTTCAATTCAAGGCTGCAGAACGTGGGACATTCTCGCTGAAGTTCAGACGTTGATCCAGCGATTGTATCAGTCTGACAAAAAACCAGCAATCAGTGCAGTGCGCGTAGTTATGAAGGGAGGTACCAATCCAGAAATTTGTGTAGGCGAGAAAAAGGCTAACTTTTCCCTCAATGAGTTTGCGCGTCTTCTTGTCCTACTCAAGGATGACAACTTGTGCCGACATGCGCTGTTGGAAGCATGTGGATTGGAACTGTCAAAAGATGAAATGGGTTGTCGCATTACACGCGAAGCATTCTGGGGATGCATTACACAGAGATTTAATAACCCCCTCGTTGACTCCAAGGAGAACTTTACAGGGCACCTAGAAGAAGTTGATTCTGATGCTCGGGCGCTTTGTGAAAGGAAGGCTTCTGTACTTAAGGAACAGTTCTATGAAGCACGGCGCCATTTTACTGATGTTTGTGATAAGTGGTCCGCCTCCGGGCAGAATGACCCAGATCGGATCGTTTTTTTTTCTTGAGCTTACAGGTACTGGACACTACAGAATGAAGTCGAAGAGGACGCTGATCATGTTCTTGGTATGCAGGATGGGTACTTCTCGGGAGGAAACAAACCTACTGCAATTGACATCCAAACTAATCGACAATGGTGCGGGGGGCCTCGATGAAGGTATTAATCAGAGCACTGCGCGCGAAAGCGGAGAGACAAAGTCGCAAAAGAGAGGCAGCTCGGAGATACAGGGAAGTCTAAACGAAATGTCGAAGTGGCTCAGCAATTTTACTGGCTACGTGAGGCAGCAGTTAGAGAGTCGCCATGAGCAAAGCGAAAACAGGCCGAATCGCGTTCGAGCCGACATGGAGATTTCCGAGGAGGAGAAACGCCTTGCTGGTGATGTACTCACAAGCGTAGAGATGCACAAGCGCGCTCTTGAACTTGGAGGAGATAGTGAGGTCCAGGAAATGTTTCTCGGGATTTTACACCGCAGCAAGAAACGCCTCAAAGACTTCTGCGAAGACAGGGCAACAGGCGATCGCGACAAGCAGAATTTATTTCTAACTTGCTATTGTCTACTCAGTTTTTTGTTGTAGTAGGTACAGATTCATTGTTGTTTAGAAAGTGCTAGGGGCTCTATTTCTGTGATCGTGGTGGTGATAATGTGTAGTAGACACTGGCCACCGGGCGGTGGTGGGATGCGATCATTGTTATGCTTCATAAATGAACTACGCTTTAAGAGCGACTCTTCTTTAGCTGTTCGGCTGCGTGGGCTTGCTCATCGTCTGCATCCGTCATTTTAACCAATCGATCGAATCTTTGTACCGCCATTGCTCCTCCTGTAGGAGCAGAAATCTCGTTCAGAAGGCAAACAGTGAGCTGCTCCAGACTGGCTTGGGTAGTGCTTGCATCCAAGATGATACAAGCCTCAAAATAAGCCAGCCAGCACTTCTCCGGCAGCAACCCTGACATCTTCGTCCTTTACTCCTTCAATGATGCGCTTGCGTTTCAGCTTGATCGTCTCTACCAGCTCCGTTAACGATGGCTGCCCAGCGTCATGGAAACCTTTCACGAAAATCCTTGCAAACACCTCGTAGTATCGCACACGAGCAAGATTGAGTGTATCTTTTGATGTAGGATGCCATGAAGTAGGCCACTGACGTCCTGCGTACACAATCTAGCAGAGCTCACGGTCATTTGTACGAGCGAGAAACGTCACACCAAGTCCACCCATCGCCGCAAGGTGCAAACGACGTCGACCACCGTCCGAACCGTCATAATGGTCCAAAGCAAGAATATGGATCAGCTTCCGAACATACTCTTTTGAACCTATAACAGATGAGCCGGTCATAAGTGCACTCTCTCCCGACTAAGACCAATCTATGAATCCAAGGGAAGATTGTCTGTAGTTCTTGGCATCTCTCTTTGCCATCTTCTCACTAAGGCCAAGCATGAGAAAACTGCTCGTGGAGAAACTTGAAGCAGGTCCATGATGTCTGAAACCCTACTGCGAATGAAAAAGTCTACAACAGCTGCCAAGGGAGGCCTCGTCTGTCTCTTGCAGATGCTAGTTTTTGGCGAGGGTCGTCCAGAAATTGGCAAGGGTCGTCCAGTAAATTTTTTGAAAAAATATCGAGATCAATTATTTCAAAATTTGGAGATAATTGCTTGGGTCGTCCAGAATCGCTGTGCAGTAAATACTGGTGGGTTTTCCACTCGTGCTAGTTCTTTAGTCGAGGGCTACCTGAACTGTATTTCGCGAAGTCTAGGTTCAGTTTCCATTAAGGTGCACATTACACGATACCTTCTGCGGAATGATACCCTGCAACGCATGGAATACTAGTGCTAGTACAGATGATGCCCATTATGAAATCATACCGTTTTATTCGTATCTATTCTTCTATCGACCGCTTTTGCTAACCACTACTTCGCTATATTACATGTACCATATCCCCATGATGGAGCGGGTGTAGGCGCAATCTGCGGCAGATGCCGCAGACTGCACCTCCACCATCGGCTGTATCGGTAGAACAAATACGCACTCCGAGAGGATGAGGCGCGAACCGCCTCATCCTCTCCGTTCCTCATGTAGGAAACCATGCCCAGATGCATGGGTCCCTACTTGAGGAACCTGCACCTGCAACTCGTGAGCTACGTCCGCATCAAAAGTCATTTACCTGTATACGCAAGCAGAAAGTATCCATAAGTTAGTCAATGATCCGTTGGATACATTTGAAATGCGATGGAACGTACCATTGATAAAGCAAAACAGAAACGTTGCGCTAGAAAAGTCGAGGGACCTAGTAACTCGCAAAATGAAAAAGAAGAAGGAAAGGGATCGGTTAGATTACCAGCCCACCATCATCGTAAAGCGCGAAAGGTGTCGAAGCGAGAACTCACAACCAAGGACACCAAGAATGCCCATGCAGCAAACATACCTCAAGATGCGATAAACGAAAGAGCAGCCTATGTCCCAACCAAGTACCAGAATCGCCTATCCCGAACAGCCAGAGATCGATCTTGAGAGCCTCTCAACGAAATGAAATTGGTCGTTTTCCTGTATACGCAAGCAGAAAGTATCCATAAGTTAGTCAATGATCCGTTGGATACAGTTGAAATGCGATAGAACGTACCATTGATAAGAGCAAAACAGAAACGTTGCCCTAGAAAAGTCGAGGGACCTAGTAACTCGCAAACGGAAGAAGAAGCAGGAAAGGGATCGGTTAGATTACCAGCCCACCATCATCGTAAAGCGCGAAAAGGTGTCGAAGCGAGAACTCACAAGCAAGGACACCAAGAATGCCCATGCAGCAAACATACCGCAAGATGCGATAAACGAGAGAGCAGCCTATGTCCCAACCAAGTACCAGAATCGCCTATCCCGAACAGCCAGAGATCGATCTTGAGAGACGAAATGAAATTGGTCGTTTACCTGTATACGCAAGCAGAAAGTATCCAGAAGTTAGTCAATGCTCCGTTGGATACAGTTGAAATGCGATAGAACGTACCATTGATAAGAGCAAAACAGAAACGTTGCGCTAGAAAAGTCGAGGGACCTAGTACCTCGCAAAAGTAACCCAAAGCCTTTTTCCTGCCGTTTACATGTCGCAGAGCGCGAAGAGACGTGGTGAGGATTGGTTAGTTTAGAACAAAGATACGTAGAAGGAAATGGAAGCACGTACGAAAAGACTGCACGGAAAGACTGCACGGAATACGTCCGTGAGATACGGATGCTGTCCGCTTTATGGAGGCGTCCGACGAGGGCGGAGAAAGAGAATGAGGTACGCTTCATGTCCGCTTAATGGAATCCATTCTCAGCACGCTACTTCGTAATCCGTCGTACTTTTTTCCGCCCTCGCACTTCGTAGTGAGTGCGAGGGCGGAAAAACGTACGATGGAGCGGAGTAGAACGCGAGGATGGCACGGATCACGACGGTAACGCTAGGTCGGACGTCGGAGGCGCGGCGGCGGCGGCGGAGGGAAGAGATTTATTTTTCTGTGCGAGATTAGACAGGTGTACAGCGTACAACGTTGCGAAACCATAGGTTTATAACCAGTGGTAGATAATACGAGAAGTACACCCTTGTGTTGAGGTCGACGTGTACCTACGTTCCTTTTTGAACGAAAGCACGTGATTTAAACTCAAAATATATTCTCTGTTCTGAGCAAGACGTCGATATTGACTGTCGCTCGACCTCCTTCTCCCTTCGGACGCCCTTCCCTTGCAGTCTTTGTCGTCGTTTCTCGTTCATTTCTTCTTCCCATGGTCTACTACTGTACACATAAGAAGCGTGGGTGCCCCTTCGTTACTCGCCGAGGAGTCTTATCTCTTCAACAGCATGTCAACCATTGCCCGTTTCGTCTGAAAGCAGCGCTGGAAGACGACAATAGCCGGGTCATTCGGAGAAGCAAGCGTCTCAAGCTTTCCGCGCCCGCGCCCGCATCTTCCGAAACGGTCACTGCCCCTTGTCGCCTTCCCGAGCCTCCAGTGTCCGAGGACATCGTCGACCCCACTCCGTGCGCCCCTCCCATTTCGGACACTTCGCATTGTGTTTCTCCTTCCCCAGGTCCCGCGTCATTAGAGCGAGAACACGGAAGCAGTTCCCGCCCAGTGCCTTCTGAGGAGGCCCTTGGTGATTTGCATATGGATTATCTCACGGTTTGTCTGGCTTCAGTAGCTTCCAACCTTGGTCATAGTGAGGCGGACGAGCTAATTGGGCTACTTCGGGACCCGCGATTCTCGCAAAAGCGATTCAACGAGACCATAACAAGTTCCAAGCGCTGTACAGAACTGAAGAACGCCATTTTCGAACGATACGCCTCAAAGGACGGTTTCAATCGCAGAACTGTCTCGCCAGAAGGATGTAAGTTCAGCGCCACCCTCTACACGAGAGACCCCGTTCAGACACTTGTGAAACAGCTCTAGTTGGCTAACAACGAAAACACATTCTTCCACCCCATACCTCAGACCCACTCCACGAAAATATCTCACCCCATGTCCGGCTCTCTCGCAAGAGACGCCACCTCAAAACTTAAGGAAATGGTCATGGGCTCTTTGGATAGCAGAATAGTGTGGTACTCCCAAGAAATAAGCTACAGTGAATCTTTCGTAGGTCTTCTGCAGGTATACACCGATAAGTCTTCAACAACTCTAAAGCAAACATCGGTTACCCCCTATCCTCTTCACCTCATATTTCTCAACTTCTCCGACGAGCTACGCCGTAAGTGCATCCGTGATGACCTCACAGTAGTGGCATACTTCCCTACCACACTGATCAAGGTTTCCGCATCTGAAGCAGACGCAATGACATTCGTTTCTAGCAAGTCTCTACGCGAGTCCAGGATGCAAATCCTTCAAGAATCTCTTCGTCACGTCCTGGAGCCCATTCTAAATCTCACGCAGAAAGTTTTCAGTTCATCGGCGAAGACAAACTAAGTCGAGTGTGCCATCCTCTGCAAGTTTTCGTGCGGATACTTTTGAGGCTAAAGACATTCTGTTAACTCCTCACGGGACCAAAACGGGGAGCTCCTGTCATAGATTCGAGGCCCCTCCCTCATCTTTATGCAGTAGTATTCTTACTTCATTCACTGGACCCTCTCAAGACCAAACCAAAAGCGTTAGAGATACATACTCAGTTATTCTAGAATATGCAAAGAAAGACGAGGCAGGAAGAAGTATATGTCTTGCGAGGGAGAGTATATCTCAGGCGGTACTCTCAAGCGTTCTGATTACACATCTCTTATTCCGTCGTTCATCGAAACCCCCTTGACGGTAGGATTGATCCAGAGGTTGTTTCTATGCAGTCTGTTGGGAACAAGGAGAGCTCTCTTCGAACAGTTACGCAACTTGCATCCAGACAAATTGAAGCTGATTAATACTCCAGAAATCGAAAACCTCTAGTCAGAGACGCTACTCACCGCAATAGAATCATCCACGTCACGTTTATTTCGAACGATACGTACTCAAATCAGCAACTTTACAAACGCAAATCTATCCCCAATGCAATGCAACTTTTTTGCCAAAGGTTTACATATAGATTTGTCCACGTCGAAGAAAGACAGGTCACTGAATGGAACCTTCAAAAAGGCAGATCTCCTTTGAATGATGGAGGCCAAAGCATACAAAAACCTTGACATGGTTTTCCTTTCGCAAAGGAATTCTTTGAAATCTGATAGGGAGCGCAGGACAGGGCTTCAATCAAAACAGTTTTCTCTCAGTACTCGGGCGTCGCTTGGACTAGTTATAGGTGCAATCGTGGCGCATGATGTAATGAAAACTCTATTTCGTCCCTTCGGTGGCAGATTGAAGCCTTTAACGCTCCTCGACAAAGTCGTGGGCAGGAATTCAAAGCTCTAGAACTGGGAGTCTGAGGTTCTATCTCGACTCTGAACAGAAGAAAAACTAACACCATTGGCAGCCTTTTACGGCATCTCCGCAACACGTCGATTAATGTCTTCTCTTGTATTGTTGGTGACAGGCTTTGTTAACGGAAGGTGAAGCGATACGATTTCAAAATTGGAACGATAATCATGTGCTACCAGCTCAAGCACACAGGGCTGAACGGTTTTCATGCCTACCATCTGTTTTGCTTTCCGCGACGACTCTCGTCTCCATTCTGTTTCATAGAGTTTTATACTGAATGAATTTAGCATATAAGAGCTGCTACAAATCCCGTTCTCTAAACCTCTGAAAATCATGTAGTAGTTAGCCTATCAGGACTCCATTTAGTTATTTATGGTGTTTCGCAGAGAGCTCGCTCTATTACCCCTATAAATCCGGTATTATATGGTCGTTGGAGGCCTTCATCGCTGTTTGTCAGACCGTCACAACGAACAAATTAGATTCAGATATATACATTGAACGCTAGAGCGGAAGCGCTCATGCTATTAGATAATACCTTATCTTCATCATCGGTAGAATTTGTATCTTCACGGGAAAAAGTGGTGCCGAGTATTTAAGTAGCTACATACTGTCGTCACTCTGTTTTTTTATGCATCTCATCCCTGCGCATTACCACTTTTGTGCGTGAGGGTGTTGGCACGCTTTGGTGGTACGTCTCTTCGCCACTTTGATCAGTTTAAATAGTGTAGTGTGTCAGAAACTACACAAATTGTAACAAGGCCGCGTATTATGTTACTGGTTGAGCATCAATTGGATGAAAAAACTAGTTGATTTATCTCAAAAAGATCTGTACTGAGCTCGCAACAAAATCGTTGCAAGGAATGCAACCGATTGTGTTTTAGGAGGTATCAAAACGCTACAGAATGGCCCCAAAAAGTTCCTTCTAGCAAAGAGTTTTGGTGGACGTAGATTTATGCGAACAATGGTAGCGCTCTCCATTCATGCGTTTTGAAGCGCTCCTAATACTCAAGATATACTCTAATTAATGTACAGCTTCTTGCCATCCCGCCAATCCACGTAGACAGCGGTGCCAACGTGTTCGCGGGCGGGTGCATGGTAATGAGTGCAAGAAGTGTTGAGGAAGGGGTTTTGGGAGGTCTCGGCATGGTGCCAAAATGTGACCAGAACGTGCCCGCCGGCGTGGGGGGGATCGGTTGTGTTAGGGCGGCTACCCTAACACAACCGCACCCCCCCGTCCGCGGGCACGTTTTGGCCGGTTTTTTAAAAAATGTGCTTTTTTATGCCCGCGGGTGGGGGGGTCCGTTCGTGTTAGGGTAGCTACCCTAACACGAACGGACCCCCCCGCCCGCGGGCACGTTTTGGACGATTTTTTCAAAAATATGCGATTTCATGCCCGCGGGCGGGGGGGTCCGGTCGTGTTAGGGTACCTACCCTAACAAGACCGACCCCCCCCCGCCCGCGGGCTCGTTTTCGCCTCATTCTGGTAGCGTCCACAGATCTCCTAAGACACACACCGCACGCAACGCCAGCCAAAACGTAGCGCATGCTGTTCGAGCTGGAGCGCCTCGCTGACGCGCGCGAGGGCGCGCGTTCCCGTGCGCGGCACACTCGGCGCGCGGCTGTCTCGCGCCGCAGAGCTGTGCACCGTCGATGTGCCGTGCATTCATCGACGGCACTCATGCAGCACGTCTACGACGGCATCGCCGTCGGAAACCGCTACAACAAGAAGGAGCACCACGCGCTCGCCCGCGTGCGCGACTCCGTCCTGCATTCCCACCGCCTTTCCAGCCGCCCCTGCAAGCGCAACTTCGCCGCCGACCTGCGCGTCGACCATCTCGAGCTCGTCGAGTTTGCATGGATGCACGACGACAGTCTCATCATCGCGTGCAGACGCCTGCACAAGCCGTCCACTGCGCACCACAATCGCCTGGTGCTTTCCACTGATATCATCTGCTACGAACTGCTGCCACCGCACCAGCCGCTCACGTCACCGCTGCTCACCATCGTGCTTCGCGAGCGCCCCACCTTGTGCCACTTTTGTGGTGAGCGAGGAATTGAGCCGTGCGCTTGTCCGCCGTCCTTCAAGAACAGGGCGCCGGCGCACGCCGAGCACACCTTCTTGTACAAGTCATCCGACTTGGGGCTGCACCGCCCGCCGAGCTCTGAACGTCTCATTGAGGCGTGGTTGTCGCTGTGTAAGCGGCTGTTCACCTTTGCTCAGAGCGGCTCGTTTTTCGTCGAAATGTACCGCCACTTACCAAACGCGCGCACCAAACTGTTCCACAGCCCTCCAAACCCAATCCCGTACCAGTTTGAGTGTGGCAACCGCTCGGAAACGATGCAGCTGCTCAGCCTGTACGTACGACGCGTACAACTTTGTCAGAAACTGTTGACGGCAGAATCCAGACTACACAATGCTCAACAACATTGGGTACAATAGGCAGACAAGCCGTCACAAAACGCGACGCTTGACGAAGACCATCTTGTACCGGCGGGCAACGCAGCAAACGCACCGTACAGCCACGCGGACACACACGGCGTTGTTCCTTCGATGGCGGACCACCAGTTGGAACAGCAGTTTCTGATACAGCTCGAAGCGGACGCGCTGCTGGTAAGGCTATCGGACGATGGCAGCAGTCCAAGCCCGAGCACGACAGTGACAGGCAATTCGCTTACGTCATCCATACATGATGTGGGCGCTCGCGCGAACAACATCGAAACAGACGTCAGCAGCGCCTTGCTGGAGGCATTGACGCCGCCGATAACTGCCAGCGATATTGTGGCATCGACAGAGAATGAGGGCGCGCAGGCGCTGCAGTGGAACCATGAGACAACGGCCACGACGGCGACAACGACTAGTGCTGCTGTGGGCGTGGGCGTGAAGGCGGCGGGGGTGGCGGGCGAGGGCGGTGATGGGAACGCGTCACGGACAATGACGACGGACAAGGAGGTGAGATGGTACATCACGTGCGACGCGCACAACGTGCCCGCTTGTCGCAAGTGCGGACACCGTTTCCAGAAGCGAGGCAACCTGATCCGGCATATTCAGGCGGTGCTTCTCAGCTGAAGCCGTTCGTTTGCACGTTTTGCTCGGCGAGATTCGGGTACAAGACGCACCTCAAGCGACATCAACAAAAGCACAACCGATCGGCGCACAAGGATGTGACGTTGTTTCAGGTGCACGCGTGAGAGGTTTTTACTGGTAGAGAGGCTTGTTCAGCCCCTTTCTTTGCGTTTAAACTAACTTGGAGCTTTTGTTTAGGAAGGGACTGGCGGGGGGCGGCGATCTAATTTCACGGCGCTGCGCGCACGCGTCAGCTCGCGCTGTCTTCGAACACGCGCGGGCTGTGGGCACTGGCTGCGCAGTGCGCCTGCTTTGCTAACGGGGCGGGAGGGGGGCGCCGGGGTGAGAGTGTTACCGTAAGAAATTGCGCGTGAAACACACGCGAGGCGGTACCAACGGTACGCTTGCAAGCGCCGCTGTGGTAGGCTGTTGGCAAGCTGGCGCGCGGGGCGACAAGTAAGTTGATCTGAGAAGCAGTTGCAGTTGCGGCGGGCGCCACGTTGCTGACGGCGGCATCTGGAGATGATGGCATGATGCGTCAAACAGGTCGGCGCGGGGCGCGGTTGTTGGCACATCCATGCGCACATGGTGTCAAGCGGCGCGCGCGTGGAAAGCGCTGCGCGCGGCGCGCGTTGCGGCGCGCAGAATACAGAGCATGCACGAGTACGTCGTTGGTTCCACCGCGCGTTGAATTGAGCGCGAAGGCGCTCACTCGAGAGGTGGCGGCGGCGGCGCGCGCGTGACGGTGACCTCAGGCCGACGGGCATGAACTGCGCGTCGCGGCTGCGGGCGCTCTATGAATGACTGGCAAAGTACAGCCGCGCCCATTGACTGTCCAGCGGCCACGCGCTACTCGCTGCCGCGCACGCCGCTCGCGCTGTAGCGCCCGGCGCGCACGTCCACGCGCGCGCCCGTGCGCTCGTCGAAGAAGCGGTGGCGCCGCCAGCCCAGAGCGAAGCCCGTCGCCAGCAGCCACGCTGCGGGCGGTGCCATCAGGAAGCGGATGTACGTGCTGCGCGCGTCGCGCCGCAGCACGGCGTGCGCGCGCAGCACCAGCTCCGCGGCCACCGTGCGCGGCTCCTCCGCCAGCAAGTTGAAGACGCGCCGCGCCGCCGGCTCGCGGTTCTCGCCCAGCAGCAGCTCCGTCAGCACCATGCCCGGCGACAGACAGTGGAAGCGGCACCAGCCGCGCGCGCACTTCTTGTTGAGCCACTTGACCAGCTGCGGCACTCTACGTTTCGTCGCGCCGTACGCCGCGTACGTCGCCGTCGCGTTGCCAATCGTGCCGCTGCCGTCCGTCACAAACAGGCGAACGCGCCGCTGCTGCGCGTCCGCAATGCGCATCGCCTCCTGCGCGCACAGCAGCTACCCCAGCAGGTTGGTGTTCACCACGCGGCGCAGGTCGTCCACGTGCGCGTCGCGCAGCGCCGCGCGCTTGCCCACCGTGCCGTCGTTGCAGATGAACGCGTCCACCGACGGCAGGTGCTGGCGCATAAAGCGCCCCAGCTGGGCCACCTGCTGCTCGTCGCTCACGTCCGCCACGCAGCCGAACACCGCCGCGCCCGGGTTCTCCGCGCGCGTGGCCAGTTTTATCAAGGTCTCCCGGAAGCGCTCGCATTCCTCCGCCTCCGCCTCCTCGCGCGTCATTCCATCGCCGTTACCCTCCCAATCCCCGCGCGTCGAGTATGGCGGGCATGAGCGCGCCCAGCACGGCGGCGCGAAACGGCGACTCGTCGCGATGGCTCAGCTACACGAAAAGCGACAGCGCGACGAGCGCCTACTCGGCGGCAGTGCGCATGGGCGGCGAGGGCGCCAGCGCGCGCGCGCGCTGAAGGAGAAGCGCGGGGCGGCTGTGGGGTCGGCCAGCGGCAGCGACGGGATGCGCAGCGCTAGGTCGAACAGCGCGGTGCAGCCGATGGCGCGCAGCGCGTCGCGGAAGAGCGGCGCGACTTCGGTGCAGGCACCCACCGCACGCGGCAGCGGACGGCGTAGAGAGCGTTGTGACCAGCGCCGGTAGCAGGCGTGCCAGGACGTGAGCTGAGAAGAGTAGCGAAATAGAAATAAATGACGTGAAACTGGTTCAAATCATAATTGCGTCGTATCATCTGGGTCCGATGGAGACCATATTTTGTCATCATTATCTCTGACGCTAAATTTTGTACCAATAACGATCCATAGAATACAATACGGCAATGCATCCAAATGGCCACTGTACTGTACACGCCCATTATGCGGCCAATTAAATTTATTTTGGAAATAACTACGGCCACTAATCGGCCATTTATAGCCCGAAATTGATGTTCATAGTGGCGTAGTCTTGGAGAGAGCTAAGGAGCGCGCGTGATGCCCCGTTGGTTGGTTGGTTCATCCAGCGTACACGCCCATTCAGGCCGATGTCACTCCCGCGGCCGAGCATTCTTCCATGCCTCCGGACCCTACTGCCAGGGTTACGAGGTTTCGTAACTTAGGCAGGTGCAATTACCTGGGGTATGCCGAGATTCTTGAAAGTGTTCACTCGTCCGTCACCGATGTCTTGGATCAGTTTGGTGTCGCTTCGTGCAGTGTGTATGTGTCTACGGGGCGCTCTGAGCTTGTACGCAAGCTAGAGCGAACGGTCGCCAAAGATTTCGGTAAAAAAGGTGCCAACACCACGTTCTCCTCCTCAGTTGGTAGTACCAACTGAGGAGGAGAACGTGGTGTTGAAGGAATTATCTAACCGAATTAAAAGGATGGGAATGCAGGTTGGAGTTGCGTTGCGCCCGAATACGTCTATAAAGGTCGTAGAAGCACTTATGAAGGAAGGAGTTGTAGATATGTTATTGTTGTTGACGGTGGAGCCAGGGTTTGGAGGACAGACGTTTATGGAGGGTGTTCTTGATAAGGTGCCACACGCAAGGGAGTTGTACCCAAGAATAGGGATACAGGTGGATGGGGGTATTGGACTGAGTACTGTGAAAGAAGTAGTGAAGGCCGGTGCAAACATTTTAGTTGCAGGATCTGCAATCTTTGGCTTGAGTTACCCAGCTCATGTCATAGCTGGTTTTCGAAAGGTTGGTTAAAGATAGTAGCATAAAATTATTGTTTATTACATTGTTACCTTTACGTTTTATCACAACTATATTCTCCTTCTGCATTGCAGATGTATTTCTCTTGTATCACAACCGGGAAAAGATGTCAGAGAACATCAATATATCCCCAGTGGACGCTGAGAGGGAGGATGAACTACTCTACGTGCTATCATTGTTACCCATCCGGTGTCGAGTGGTGACATATTCTTTTTTTGTCACAACCCGCACAGGATGTGACGGAAGAAGAAGATGCCCCCAGTCGAGGCAGAGGGTGAGCTACTCTAAGTACAATCACTAGTCCCTAGCTTGCCTCCACTGGCAATATCTTCCTGTTTTGCTATAACCATCGAGTGAGGTTATGGCGGAAGAGAAAAATATCGCAGGTCGAGGCGAGGTGGGTGGGGATTATGTGAGAGCGAAAGAGGGGACAGAGGGGTGGCGCTTAAATAGTGGAAGGTGCGGAGGTGTACAGTAGATGTTTTGGCGGGAAATGGGATGAGGGAAACAGGGACAATCATGGTGCTGGATATAGCCCGTGTGGTTGGACAGTGGGGGTGGACAGCACAGTTTAGCTCGATTGCACTGTATCGCAGCGGAAACTTCGATCCAACTACTACTTCTTCTTCTGAAGATGTCGAACGGATACGTGAAGGATGAGGAGCTGTTGGCGCTGTTGGAGGGGAAGGAGGTACCGCCGACGCCGTCACCAAAGCGGGAAGAGGACGTGATTACGGCGGCTGGTCGCATGTCGCAGAAGAAGGAAGTGGTCGATGAATGAAAGAAGTGTGAGGCGAGGAGAGGGGATGGTGATGAGGTGGAGAAGGGTGTAGAATTGGAGGTGGAAGGGGTCGCAATGGAGAGAAAGAGTGCGGTGCATCTGAGTCAGTTAGAGGTTGGAGACCAGATAGAGAGTGGAAGCGGAGAGGGTGACAGGGAGATGCGGTTTGTGGGGGAGATGAAGGCGAGGGTGGGGATGTTAGGGTTGGTGATGAAGGAGCAACTGGACGATGGAATTGTGGAGATTGTAACGGAAATGGGCGGTGTGGTGCTGAGTGGGAGTGGTAGTGGTGTTTCGGTTGAGGCGATTTCGAGCCTGCGGAATTCGTTGTCGGTATTGGGAGTGGAGATGAGAAATCATGTGTATGGGATAGTGGAGTGTTCGGGAAGGGAGGTTGGAGAGTTGCGGGAGGAGAATAGGGTTCTGAACGAGAGGTTGGACGTGCTGGAGAAGGAGGTGAAGGAGCTGGGCAAGAGGCAAAGATTGGTGGAAGAGGAGACGGTGAAAGGAGGTGTGGAGGGAAAGACGGAGAAGGGAAGTGTGGGAAGGGTGGCGGTGCAGAAGGGGTCCCCTGTGACACCGAAGACAAAGGGTGGTGGGGTTGGGGATGGGAAGAGCCGTCTGAAGAAGAGGCGTAAGGAGATGAAGAAGGTGGTGGAGGAGGTGCCGCGGGAGGGAGTCGGAGCTCCGGTGGTGACTGGGTTTAGGAGTGCGGCGGAGGTAGCGCGGACTGCGAAGGGGGTTCTGAGGGGACAGGAGGAGAGAAGGATGGGAGGGATGTGAAGCCGTTTTGGGCGAGGCGGGTATACGAGAAGGGGGAGGGTTGTCCACCTGACTTCTACAAAATGACGTTTGCGGAGACGGAGAGGGAGGATGCGAACGCGTGATGGGCGAGAAATGGGTAAAGAGCGGGGGTGGTGTGGACTGGGAAGAAGTGATGGGATGATTGAGGTGGGATGAGTTGCGATTGGCATTGCAACAAAAAAAATGGAAACGCAAACTAGCACGAATGCAGTTTTGAGAGAGGGTCGCGGAAAAGAGTGAATGGGGTGGTGCGGCGAAGTAGAACCTCTACAAAAACTAGGCGACCCAGGAACTAAACTGCGCGAAATGGAATTTAATATTCCAAAATTTCTTAATTTTTTGAGTGCCAGCCTCTGCTACCCCCTCGCGCGCCCCAAATAGCCCCAAAACTAGCTTAGTTTCCAAAGCGAACAGATTATATTCCACTTTGCAGAACACAGACGCTGTCGCTCCGAAGCAAAGAGTACAACACGGTTGTGATCAGTACCTGGGACTTCCAGTGCGTTCCGTTCCCTTTCGCCTTCGTGATTCCATTCGACTCGGGAACGTACAAACCTGGAGAGGCCAATAGGCTCGAAAAGTGCTCACTCAGATCGACATAGTGCTTCTGTCCGTTTTGCTGATCTAGCTGTTCAGACGCATTTGAGACATGGCGTGGAATAGTTTCGAGGTTTTCACCAATTAGTCGCAATTGACCAAGTCGTAGTGGTCTGAAGAGAGCAGAAAGCTTAGCGAATAGGACTTTCAAGGCAATGGCACCGTCTGCACGTTCCACCTTCGACAATGCAAGCAATAAGGTCTTGATCTTTAGTGAACACAGAGACCAGTCACGCTATCATAGGAGCAAGAGCAGAGCTATGTAGGATAGATGAAGCGCCAATAATCTGCTCATAAGATATTCCGCCGTCTTTCGATAAGGGATTCGTTTTGTTTGCGGCCCCTGAATCTCCCACATCAGTCTTCATAAGATTATGTGTGTCTTCAGATGACTTCTTGGTCTTCAAACCTTCCTTATTATACCACCCAGAAACTGCGCTTCAAAGGCGATCGATGACTCAGAGAACTTCCCCCTTTCTAATGTGTGGACGAAAGATGCTCAATGCTCTGGTGAGAACTCCCCTGGCTTCAGAACGAACACGAGGGAAGTCCTTAAGAGCCATTTCCGAGAGTTGATTTACCCTATTTTCGACGGACTAAAGCGCCGGCTCCACTTCTGGCCCCATTTCTCAACCGCATTTCATGATGAGCTTCAATTCTGAGCTTAATGATAAAACGCGGCGTTGCTCTTCCGACTCCTTCTTCACATCCGAAAGGTCTCTTCGCCGAAATAACAGACTTGTATGAAGACTTGTAGCCTCGAGACGCGTACATAGTTTGCTGACTTCGGTTTCCTTTTCTGAACGGGTCATGAGCAAGTTAAATCGGTTCAAGAGAGCAGTACAATAGAGCGCCATCATCGGGCCGGGACTGCATCACTTTCTTCATAATAAGCGATATCAAAGAATACAGTCTCTTCCACATACTCGTCCCGAGCTCATATCCATTGCCTTCTACTCTTTCACCTCCGAAACCGACTTGAATTGGCTTCTTCAGAGCCAAATGAGCATCAGCCCCGGCTATTGTGATACTTCCTGCTACTTTTTTGTCTAAAGCCTTGAAATGATCTGGCATCGCACCTGCAAGAAACCATCGACCACCGTTCTGTAGCGCATGCAGCAGGCGTAGCACTCTGAACAAAACATCGCGATCTGTTGTGAACGACTTCAGTTCTTTATCTTTAGGAGAGTAGTTGCAAAGCTCCGCTGCCCTGTTCATGAACAGTTCCACCAAATTTTCACCTCGTATCCATTCTTTTTCTGTTAGAATGTGCTATTCAAAGTCGTAGATGCCATCGTCCTCTTTTGGGTAATGCTCTGACACTGTTCCTGGACCAAACTGCATTTCGACGGATGTTAGTCCTTCAATAACACTTCCAAGCAGTCGACCTTCAGCCTTGTAGGTCGGGCAAGACGATTTGTCCATTGCTGGACGAATAATGAGGGCTATCTCATCAAGATGCTCACCTATCTGCGGCACGGCATGCTTGTGCGAGTATACGGATTCTCCAAACCATTTCCGTTTCACTTACAGTGGCCAAACACTTCTTGGAGGTTTCGACAGCAGAATCATCATGGTCAAGTATGCTACGGATCAAATACGGAACAAAAATGGACACCGAAGACCCACCTCTTGGGACTACGGCTGCAGCTGCTGCAGCTCTGACCAAGGCCCCATAGTACTTCATATCATTTGTGCAAGCAGACTCAGTTAGTTTCACGGAAATTAGGTGTGCTGCTGACTCAGCAATCATTCCAGGAAGAGCTCTGAACAGGTTCTCTATAGCCACAGAAAACATGAAGAAAGAAAGCTGGGAATCGCCTGAACTTTATACCCCATTTCTACTCTTCTTCGGAGGTGCTTCAAGAGATTCAAGTAGTGCGAATATGCGATCCAAAACCTGTGGCACATAGTCCTCCAAGAAGTCCTGAAAACCAGGACTGTGGTCTTCCTCGACAATGCTTTGCAGTCCAGCAGCGGCACCCGCGATAAACGTTAGAGTATACTCGGTCTTTCTCATATCGTTAGGATCGATTCCCGGCAGTGTTAGCTAAAGAGCTTGGGTTAGGTAGTCCCTCCCATTCGGAAATATGTCTCGATCTGGAAATACAGGGTTCAAAGACGCAAAAAGCTTAAGGGCAGCGAAAGTACTGTGAGGGGAAGAGACGGAGCAAAGACCTTCGGCAGCTTCAATAAGCAGGGGTTCGACAACCTTCTCAGGCTTTAGTAATGCTAGCTCGTTTGTTGCAGTTGCCGAATGCATGGATACGTTCATGACCTTGGAATGTAATCCGTGATGAATAAGCGGGCGTAAAATGTCAACGAGCTTGTCAATAATATCTGGACTGAGACGATGTTCACTTGGAGGTACTCCCTTTTGAGAACGGCCATTCAAAACTCTAGTGAGTACTCCTGCCTTTGTAGCTTTCCGCCCTTCATTCACACGGGATGAAAGATAGGACGCGACATACTACAGAAATGTGCCGATACTGGGAGACCAAGATCCACTATTACTCGGATGGAAGTAATTGGCAATGAGGGTGAAGAATTGTTGCAAGTATTCCAAGGCCTGAGGATACTTTGGAGATAATGAATATACAGCAAAGATCTCAAACATTGATATATTCTTTCCATCCATCAAGAAATACATGTGAATGGGACAGTGTCGGTCAATCTGACCGTGAGAGGTGTACGGACCCAAAGGCAACTGAAAGGCAGAAGTCATGCGGCTGCATTATATCCGCAAGAGATACGGCGTCCAGTCATGCACACAGGGCTGGTGCCGCGCCAATCTCGAAAACATGCTCAACCAGATCGTGTTCCAATCACTGGGACAAGATATGGTCTGCCATATCTTCGTAGCTTCTGGTACCCAGCCAGACCTCGAGTGGGCTTGGGAGGGAAGGACGTGAGAAAGAAGGAGAAGCGCTCTGAATTTGAAATCATTATCAGTAGAATTTAACTTGTGTTCAAACTCATTCCATATGTTTTCTGCAATGTCATCAGGAGTAAGAAAGTTCCTGCTCTTCGTGAGCAGAAACATGAGATTTCGGCAAAGTGAATCTCTGATATCCCTGCCGATATACGGACTGCCGTCAATACATTCAATATGCACTTCAATGATGTGCTTCACGATTGCACGGAACCGGATGCCGTCGGGAATCACACAGAGTCTCTTGGTCATAACACGTAAAGCACAGCGCGGCATCTTGGAAAGTAGCCCCATATCGATTAAAGGCGACAGAACTCCCCTGATCATGATGTTGATGAAGAACGGAAATTAATGTGGTTCAAAGACATGCTTGAGGTCAAGGCAACGACCAATGTTTTCCAAAGCGGCAAGATCGCGTTCAAAGGCGCTCCGAGTCCCTTCCATACCGTAGTAGTTCTATCAACCCAGTCAATTAGAATATAATTACCCTACTTGTTCCACCTTAACGAAAACAGAGGTCCAGTATGTAGCAAAAGGCTTTGCTTTAATTTCCAGTTTCATTCCACACTTTTGAAACCCCATCATATGTACCGGTTGCAAGCATTGTTCCAGTTGGATTCCAATCTAAAGTGGTGACATCATTTGATTTACTTTTGCCCAAGGTGCTAGATCGTGTGCGTTCGGCTGCATGAGGCAGTACCAAAGGCTGTGCAGCTCCTGCCGCCGATGCTGACGCTGATGCTGAAGAAGGGGCTGGAAAAGTGGTAGGAATAGGCCAGATTCGAGCTGTAGATTCTCCCGAAACTGTTTCCAGCACGGTCGTACGCGGGTTTCATGCACACAAACAGGCCTCTGATGTATATCCCCTGAAGTTGAGAACTTCCGAGTCTGGGGCGTCCGTGTTGGATTGGTACATTCCTTTGTTTTATCAATGTTCTTCGTGGGTTCCTTGTCGTCTATGTCCATCATCATGGCGTTGTCACTGGTTCCATTGATTACATTGACCTGCTGAGGTGGCTCGAAAGTTCTGATTGCATAGGAAGCGATGGACGTCAAGCAAAGAGGTGATGACGTCTATGGCGTGAGTGCCTTCTTTGCTTTCGTCCATGAGACTCTCTTCGATTTCCACAAAGTGTACACCGCGTTGGATGAAGGAAATGAGAGCACCTAGAGGTATTTGAGAGCCATCGATTTTGGTCTTGCTCACTTGGCTCTCGTAGCCGAAAGCCAAAAGCGCTCCGAACGTATCCTATAAAGATAGAATCAAGTAGAAAAAACAAACGAAAATAAGAAACGAACACACACACGTAGAGTTAGCGTATACTTGACAGTGGTCCACCGCGAGAACAAGTTGAGTACAAAAGCACGAAAGTACACAGAGCTGTTGCGCGATGCATAGGTACACGTTAGATGCGGACCCTGAACGTGGGGGGAACAGTTTGTTCAACGTACCAGACTGCTGCAGGTAACAGAAGGCTAAATAATTGATCTCACCTGAACTCACCGGAGTGTGAGTCTAAAGCTTGGAAAACCTGAGTCGATAAATGTTGAGTCCGGGAATTCGCTCCGGTGGACGAGTGTATGCGATTAACCCAGAGCGACATTGACGGCAAGAAACAACACAACGGAGCTGCACGTCAGAACGCGAGCGCGCCTTCAAGAACAGAGTAGCACACAAGAACCGAATGAAGAGCGCAGTAAAACCGGAGATGCGCAGTGACACCGGCAGTGCTGATAATGAAGAACGAAATGTAAGCGCCCGAAAACCAACCAACAGACGATTTCCAGAACTCGGTCTCCTCTTCTGATAGGCTCATAAGCACTGTTGGAATGAGCCATTCTTTTCCAAAGCCTTAGATACCACGACTGGGGAATCAAAGACTACTTAAATTACATGGCGCATCACGAGGAAAGGGACGCTTTAGCCCCTTCTTCGCAATAACTTCCACTAAAGCGTCCCTCTTGGACAGAACAAAAACTCCATCTGCCTCAACCTCTTTTTCCTCAACACTTACCCAATCTGCGTGCCTCTCCTTACAACATTGATACCAGGCAAGAACATCTTGAAGGCGTTCACAAACCTCTTCCTCTGTAATTTACTTGCGGCCAGATAATCTGTTCTCGATGCAAAAGTTATGGAGCTTCATGCACACCGAGACAATCTCGCAGTTTAAATTAACAGAAAACTCCAGAAAGTTCAGAATCCACCATCTGGCAACCAGCATACCGAAAGCCTGTTCCACATGAATTCTTAGTGAAGACAAATAAAAGTTAAACCCGTCCTCCCAGCACGTTCTTATCTGCGAAATAGGTATAGGACAAATCAGACTGTTAGTACATACATAAGCTTCCTCCGCAACAATCCAGTATTCTACTTGCAGATTATTTTAAGCCAGAAAGCGCCCAAGCTTAGAGAGAACATGGGCTAATTGTTCATGAGTAGAACCCACGCATCGTATCGAAACATCCATAAATCGGCATCGTGAATCTACAAGAGCTTGTACGGGAAGCGAGTAGCAATTCTTACGACAATAGAATGCAGCAGCATTCGGACACGAAGGTTTCTTCATTTGGACAGCGATTCCGTCCATTGCCCCAACACAACCAGTGAGAGGGCTCAAACGTTTTCGAGAGTGCTTAAAGCCCAAAGACAGCTTCTCTAACCCTTTAACAGATTGAGGAAGACCTGGTAGTTTCAATTCTTCCATCAACGCCTTTCTAGTGTCATGGAATACATGGTAGGCAGTTGAGCGTCCTCCATGGAAAGAGAGCATTATGTCGGCATAACTGGAACCAGCCAGCATACGCAAGGTGATTGCTAAGCGGGTTCTCAGCGTAATCGTGAGATGTTTTGATCTTTCACCCATCTCAACATTTCTCACAAGATTATGGCCTACTTTGTCGAAAAGAGCGTCAAAGTTATCTCTTGTCATACGAAACACGTTTCTGTACGCTCGGGAGTTCAGATTCGCAGAGATGGTTTCGTAGGTTAATAATCGTTTCACGATCGTTGGTTGTCTTCTCGTTATCGTGGGCTTACTGAGTAAGATTTTGACGCCGTTGAGACAGTGGGTGAACGCTTCAATAACAAATGCGCTGTGCATGAGGACGTCGTTTTGTCTTGCTGTGTGCGATCCAACAAACGCAATCATGGTGGTTGAGTCGAGTTCGACTCGGAACATGAACGATAATCATTGCGAGAAATGTTTGTATCACTCGACAATGAATGAAAGAACTGCCTCCCAATAAATGTGAGAGCGCTGGAAAGAGGGTTTGGTAAGATCATGGACAAGGAGATCGGGGATCTACATGATCTACGCCGTCGACGCAGAGCAATCTGCTTACCGCAGAATATAGCGTATCGATAAGTACGCGCTACGGCAGACAGTGACGCAATTTCACGAGGCACAAATGTGCACGCACTTTGAAGAGACACAGAAGTGAATAATAGAATAGGAAGGGTATTGGTCCTCTCTGGGGAACGCGGCAATGCGTAGTTCAATTTACAGCGCGGCTTTCTTGAAAAACTCAAGATATCAACGTTAACGACAACGCGTCGTCAACGCTTGTTAAGACAGGGCCTCTAGCCACAGCAATTCACAAACTCAGATCACAGTTATACGTCCATACATGACCCAATTGAGCGACATATATCAGACAGTCCCTGATGGGAGGAGAGAAGCAATCCCCACCACACAAAAGAATGGGTTAAGGACCAGGGGCGTGTCCCTTAACCTAACTGATCAAGTGACGTGCAGTGAATTTGGGTTGCCTCAGAACACCTCGAGGGAGAAACGATTGGTAGGCTTTTCATGAATTTGGATTTGTGTCCCCTGGTGACGCGCTTCTATTTTCTTCAGCAATAACCGCTGCATAATTCCCGTTTAAATTCCGTGCAGAATGTACGTAACCCCCGAGCTTCACAAAACAGGCCTCAAACTGAACTCGTTTTGAGTTCCCTCCCGCCGCGGAAAAATGACAGCAAAAAGTGATATATGGATAATTCGTGAACCAGATGGTGAGCTACAGACCAGGGCTTAGTAGGAGTAGTTCTTACCAAGAAGACGTGTGGATGGGAATGATTAGTAAGGCAAATGGCTTTGTGCACGCGAACATGGGATATGTCTTCAGACCGCACGCTGGTTACGTGTTGTTACTCGTTAGATACACACAGACGGACCTGCGAAACTGCCCTGGATTTGAAGTTCCGATTTGTTGATATAAGCGGCGGCCCGGGCTCGTTTTACTATCTTCGCTCTAGACCACCACCACCACCACCACGAGCCAACGAAGTAACTAAAAACACCTTTCCTTTGGCAAACCTTTCTTCCCTTAGCACGGTCTGTGCTTCTCTGCCCTCAACCTTCCGCCCCCCTTTTTTCTTCTCTCTACCGGGGGCTCGATCTCCCGCCCTCTGTCCTGGAGTTGTAGTGTGTTGCCCTCAGTTGGGCTCGTGGGCACACGGCGACGGTTTTAATCGTACCGACGCCTTTGTCCTACCCAGAAACTTGGGTCGTGCGATGCATCCACTAGCTACTTGGCCTGCCTCTCTCTCGTCAGTTGTTGGTTTCGACGTGGACAGTGAGACAGGCCGTTTTGCTCCAGTTCTGTTGTTCGGCTATTGCGTGTATCGCTGAGCTACCGCATTATCTTTCGCCTTTTAGGCTGGTGCTTTCGGGCATTTCTTGTGTTACTCTACTTCGGTTTGTCAGCACCCGCGCCGTTCCGTAGGGTTACGAGAAATGGCGTCCACATTCATGAAGAGACTTCTCTGTTTAATATTTCCATCGAAGTTTTCTTTGGAACAACTTTGCCCAGAAGAAGCACCAGACAATTCTAATTGTGAATATATGTGTGGAAGTTTCGTACGGCAACTGCATACATCATGATCCTACCAGTTGTCATGCGCATTCTTGCTTATACTGCCACAAACCAATGCACGTCATTTGCGGAAGAGCGCCAACGCAGGATGAAATGGCTACTTGTGCGCCTATAAAAGACGTAGAAGGGTATGGTGCCCCTCGAGTCTGCACTAAGTGCAATAACGAAGATAAAATAGGACCTGGAACAGCGCAAACACTAAAGCCGTACTCTAGTCCTCGAGACTCTGAGATTGTAAGATTCGACACGAACCAAAACCGTACCAGGCAAAGCTTTCCATCTGTAGCGAATCCGTCCAAAGTTGTTCGCGTTGACGAAATCGCTCACACCGAATATATGAACGATTATATGGAAGTGACTGATAAGAGAGGCCACATTGACTTTGTGAATGATGTTGAACAACAAGAGGACTCTACAGACTCAGATTTTACTTGCGTCAGTGATAATGAGTCTCTCATTTTTTCAGATGACCAAAACGGAGGGGCGCAGCCATATGCATGGGTTGATGTTTCTTTACGACCTAAGAATGCTGGACTAGAAATTGATGATGTAGAAAACTTTTCTACTGGAATTCTCATTAACGAGACGACTCATATTTTGCGAAATTTGAGTGAACGTCTGGGTGTAGCTCCTGAGTCTTTGATAAAGTCGCCGCCATCTCCGCGGCGAATATTCGAGATCTTCTTTAATTCCAGTGTTCTGAATGTTTTTGCTGAGGCAGCGACAGTTTGTCTCCGTCAAACACTTTCCCAAATGAGAGGAAATGGACAAGTCTCCTATACGATGCATGACATTATGCATTATTTCCAAGCTCTAATAATTTGGGGATTATATGATGCTCCTATAACAGAGATTTTAGACAGAAACATTCACAAAATCTAGTATGAACCTCAAGAAATTCGATCATGAATATCTTTTCAAAGTTTAAAGAAGTTCGAAAGGGCTTTACTACTTCCCTTGGAAATGGCAACAAAGCCCATGAAGGTATCAGCACCTTGCAATGAATGAAGAAACGGGTTGATATTCCTGCATCATTGAACGTTTTGAAGCTAGCTGTAGCACGCGTTTCGAGCGATATATGTCTTCGGCATGGAACGAGTGATTTAGGTCTTGACGATGACCAGTTACGCTTATCTTCGCGGTACGACAAACAAATTCCTCTAAAGCCTGGAGATGGTAAGAAAGGCATGGGTCTCCACACTACGTCAATGACATCAACTCTAACAGGTCTTACTGCAGCGCTTCACAATTCTAGTAGAGGCGAAACAATGCCCGAAGTATTTGCTTCACTACTGATGCTTTCGATGCGCACAAGGAATTCTCGAATCGCAGCAGAGCCTCTTTCTGGTTCAGTTGTTGCAATTGACATGGCGTACGCTACCAAAGCTGTGCTGGATGCTATAACCTGGGGCCAAATTCCAATAAGCTTCATAGCGACTTGCAAACAATCTTCGAACTACCCCGTTTCTTTCGGGAAGAACGAAACCAATGAACGGAAGATCAGTCTTTCTTCTTGCGGAATGCGAGAACTTAAAGTGTTTCAAAGAAGACCAAAAACTGGAAACCTCGTATTCGCCCTTAGGCACAGAGATATCGGCAATCACAAACGAGCTGTTCTTCTCAAGTACAGTGGCTTGCTGTCCATACATCCTTTTTCTTTCTCTCTCAAACCAAGTAACAGGATATCTTGGAAGGATGACGTATACAAACATGCTTTGTCTCCAAACAATCTTCTAGAACATATGGTCAAAATCGAAGAAAGCCGATCCGCAATTTCAGCTTTTGTAGAGTACGAAATGAATCATGTGAATCTTCTATCGAGCAGCCAGACCTCTGATCAGAGATGGTGGCTGCTCAGAACGACAGGAATATGCAGTACACCGTGCTACACTGCTATCAAATGTGGTCAGGGAAACATCTCTTACCTGTCTGAGATTGAGACAGATATGAATTTGAGTCGAAATGAAAAAGAAAAATGGAACGTGCTTGTATCTCCGCGACAGCTGAACAAAGTCCTAGAACTTGGATGGAGAATTGAATTGCCCAGCCCTCGACGAAATAGAGTCGATGCCGGTCCGCACCGAGGTATGGAGTTCGACCAGCTCAAAGGCGATTTTGAGGATTTCATACTGGGACAAAATGTACATCTTCTTTTGAAGTGACCACGAAAGGAATTACTATCTTTCTGTGATACCCATAATATTTATAACGTGGGAAATGGTATGTCGCTGGCCAAAAGAATATACGATCACTTCGAGACTTGATTCTGGAAATTACGAAAACGATGAGCACAACGAATTTCGTTCCCGACAGGACCGAGAAAATCCAGAACTTCAAATTCTGCCAGTGCTTGATAAGTCATTGTTTCACAAGCCAAACAGAATGACAGCTGCTCAGGCTGCAGGTTCTTTGAACGAAGAAAACATTCTACGATCTCTCTGTCATGCGTGTGGCACTGGATTTGAAGAAGAAGCTTCTGACTCTCCTGAACACTGGGAACAAAAGTTGTCTGCCTTGGTCACGCGAGGGCTAGTGCAAGCAAAATTTGGACCCAGATTCTTGTCCAGTGTAGAGGCCATTGCAGCCATAAAGACCAGGGCTGAAAGCGACTTTTAACTTGCAGTTGCGGAATGCAAAACACACAAAGGCTGTGCGCTTTTGGAATCTGAGGTTTTGGGTAATTCCTTATTGCCCACCAGATATATCTCAATTCGCATCACTCTTGACGACATTAAGAAATTTTCGTCTGACGATGCACATCTTGAACACTCAGTACTACCCTCAAGCATTCAAAGCTTTTTGAAATGTGTTCCTTTCCCCTCGCACAGAGTCCAATTGGTACATCACGCAATGGTTTATGGTTTGTCTACGGCACTGTATGCTGTTTCGGGCCCAAATGGCCTTCAATATGTCGTCGATTTGCATATTCAGGATAACAGTCGTACATTGAAAGCGTTACGAACCGTCATATAATCTGTTCTAGAACCAAGAGGGAAACATTTGTTTGACCCGGACTAAAGACTTCCAAAATTTGTGGAACACAATTCATACTTTCAGACGAGACAGAGCAGGAAGCTACATGTTTCTCTGGCAGTAACTGCTTTGAATCTAGCACAACAAACATACGAACCTCTGCCTGAAGCAAAGTATATTAGACCCACAGCCGTCAGGTTCTAAAATGAAGTTTGAAAATTGGGTACAGATACGTTTTCTAGGCAGGCCTATGAAAATTTCCCACACCGAGTGAAGACATTGGGACGGATTTCCAAAGTCTCCGATAGACAATTTGCAATGCTTCTGGTGAGCAGGCTGTACTCACGGAGACTGGTCCATACTATATCTGACCTTTGTAGGAAGAAGAATTTTGACCTTAAACAAGTATTATACAATGTGGGCTGTTAAACGTTACGAAGACTTATGTCTCAGAATATGAGCATGCGCTCATTTTTGAAAAAAGCGCTGGCCGAATATGACTTGCCGAAGGCAAACAGAGGTATGCAGAATCTGAGAGATTTGATTGGACAAAGACCACTCGCAGTTGCCGACAACATTTTTCTAGGTCCAACAGAAGAATGGAAGCGTCTTTTAAAACTATCTACGAGACGAAATGATCTAAAATTGTTCAGCACTGAAAAAGGGTGAGAGTTGCGAAGATCAGGAGAGCACAGACGAGTCATATTTGAATCAAGTCAAAAACTCGGTAAGAATGGGAAATCGTGCTGGGTTTGTGTTCCGTTTGGTTCTCCAGAAGAGAAAATGAATCCTGAGCAATGTCGGCGACGTCCGAAAACGATTTCTGTAAACTGCTATCGAGCTTATTTGTGTACATCACGAAGATATGTACTGAAAGCAGATGGAGCACTATGTTTATCTTCGCAGTCATGCTTCGAATACTTTTATTCTTCAAGGCATTTAGAACGACAAACTTCAGTGTATGTTCCGAAGAAAAGAAAAATTGTTCACGGACTCTCTAATAATCGCTCAATTAGAACCAAAATCTCTTCTGGAAGAAAAATAAAGTTTTCCGTAGACAAAGAAGCAACTAATGAAGATGATGATATAAGTTCAAATGCAAAAAGTGGTCCAAAGCGGTTTCGAATGCGTTTGCGACCACGAAAGCGATATAAGAAATGTAAACGTCTGTCTTAAAGCTGCGATGAACAGAACTTTAAAGAGTTTCAATTGTTCTCAAATGTTCATCAACTTGACTTAAAAAACAAGCGAATACATCCAGCATACTTTTGACAACATGTACGAAGTAATTTGTTCACAGAAAGTTAATAAGGAGGAGGGTACATAATGTTTCATCTGAGGAGGAAGTGGAAGTTTCGGACATGGAAGACACTGTCTTCCATATGACATTCTAGCTGTTATAGCTGGAAAAGGCACTATTCCATTTGGGAGAGGGATTATTCCAAAAAATTGGAGCACATTACGACGAGTTGCACTGCAATTTTGGGCTGTATAACATGTTTCATACAGTATAGAAAGCTAGGAGTGCCGAACATTGTTAGAAATGAAAAGAACTGCTCGTAAAAGGTCGAGAAAACGCGGAACACATAGCAAGGTTTCAATGTGCTGGCATAAATAATTAAAAAGATGTAGTAGAATGATATTGGGCCACGTTCGCTATTCCATTTCTGTCTGACAAGGGTTAATGGAAACCCCAACCATGTTTGCTTTTGATTCTCTGGTGAGATCTCAACCTTATTTCTGGCTCGAGGCTATACTAAAAAGCAGAACTCGCATATATTCAATCTTCAGTCGCCATCATTGTACTACGCCGTGACTTCGTTCCCAGTGCTTACGACAAACTTTTCATAAATGCCTCGTCTTCCGAAAGCATCGGCCACTTTGAAGCTACTAAAAGATATGTTCGAGCGCGGTGAGATTAAAGGCAATGAAATGCATAAACAAATTTGGCTATCCAACAAAACTTTTCAACAACACAAGTTGACCAATTTTAGGGCCCAGTATTATCTCATGCGGAAACCCTACGAGCAGTTAGAAAGCAAATTTTGCCACAATATTCATCGGCGTTTCATCTTCTAAACAATTGTGAGAGAGAATCAGAGGCAAATTTGAATCGCAGTTGAACGCGTTGGGACTCCGATGAGGTTGAACAACAGGATGAACCCATGTTGAACATGTTGAACTACAACACAGCACTCACCTTTTCTAGAGAAAAGGTAGAAATTGTTTTATTCTTCAATGCTTTAAAGGCTTTTTATCTCGCTAACTCGCCATGACAAAGAGAACTTTACGATTCGGGAGGTAGGCGGAGGCGAAAGACCTGCTTTGCCTCACGCAGCTGGCACCAGCCGCTGCGTACAGCGTGTTCACCTGAACAGCGCTGCTGCCTATCCCAAACCGCATTTCAACTAGATAATGTGGGGCTCTGTCATTGTTGACCGCAATTAGAATTCGATCGAAACCATTCGGCTTGGTTCGTCGGCGGTGTTGATTTTGGAAGGAACATAGAATAACACCGGTTCGATATTAAAAGCAGTACATTGAGCAGCCCACTTCCGACATCGTAGCAGAACCGGAATTGATGATGAGCGTCTCTTTAGTAGAGAGGAAAGAACGACCATAGAATCCAGAAAGAAACAAACTGTTTGGCCACGCACCCCTTTCTTGATAATGTATTCGAGCGCAAATAGGGCTGCGTCTGATTCCAAGCCATTGATATGCTCTTTGTAGTTCCAGAGATGACGGAAGACAGTACGCCATTCTGTTTGCTCGTAAACGTCTGCCACTTCTTGCGCAAATGTTGGAGTGACTGAGCCGAGCTGCGCTTCTTTAATCTGCATGTAATAGCTGGGAACTAAATTCCAAATCTGCAATATTCACTGCTCTGACACCTGCGCGGCAACAACGGCACCTGCAGTTTTTGAAGCATCACATGAAATGATAGTTGTACAGATCGGCAGAGACAGCGAAATAAATGATAGTGGTAACAAGTTGAGCCCCATCAACATTTCTGATTGCACTCCCTGAAACACCAGGGTCAATACGTCATCGTCAGGTTCTTGAATAATCTTGAGGCATGAATTTAAGCATGACAGTAAGGGCCTTCTCAGATGAAGTACCCATATAAGCTTGCCAATGTATATGCGCCATTCCGCCACTAAGACCGTCTTCTTTACAAGAAGCTTTTGTATGTCAGCTATAAGGTGAAGTGTTTTTGTTGTTTTCGGGTGTATGGTTTTTCGCTGCATGTCGAAATCGCACCCTAAGGAGGTGATGGTAGATTCAATGGCGGTGGTGAAGGGGCTAAATTTTGATGGCTTGATCGGGAGCTTGTTTGCTTGCAGTACTGTTCGCATGATTTGGTACAGCGTTAGTAGTTGTTGCGGTGTCCATGTGTTCGCCAGGAGAGCAATGTCGTCAATTATAGGGAAAAGAAGTGGGTTTGCTGTTTTGATTTGAAAAGGGGCGTGCTCCTTAGATAGTGGCGTACGAGAAGAGTTCGCCGAGGGTGCCAGTCAGGATTGGCGGAATATATTGTATGATTCCTGGAGAAGGGAGCTGACGAAGTTGTGGCTGATGTAAACACTCCACTTAAAACCCATGGGCATCGTTCTCTGACATTGTCGAAGCCGGGCATTGGCCTTGGTTGCTAGTTGGGGGTTTTGCCAAGTATTTTCTTCTGAAGGTGATTCGGTAGATTCTTGAACACTACGGTAGGCCAGGGAAAAAAGCAGAGCCAGCCAGATAGAGAGTCGGATGTTGTGGAACATGTTGTCAATGTCGAAATATATCGCGGAATACGAACCAGGGGTTAATCTTGTCTTTTAAAAAAGGCTAGGATCGGGAAGCGATATATGGGGAGGGTCCGGAAGGAGATCGTTTTGTACGCGGGGCCAAGAAATTAACGGGTCTTGGGATGAAGATTTCGATACGGCGAAAAGCGTGAGAGTAATGGATCCGGCTTTGCTGTTGTAGTCGCTAGGTTCTTGGTCGGTGATTGACCAGTGCAACATGCCGGCATGGTGCGCAGGGGTTAGAAGCTCGATGTATTGTGTGTGATTGGAATGAAGCTTGGAAGCTGGAGGTTGGTATCCAGTCTCAGCTGGAGAGAGCTTGCTAAATAGTTCCCGGTGGAACGAAAGGTTGGAGTCGGGATTGAAAAGAGACTGGGTGTCACTCGGTAACCTTGATATCCAGAATGAACTGGGATCCTTGTTGCAATGGGCTTGGGGCTGTGGTAAAGAGAGCCTCGCAGCTTGTATCCGTTTGAAAGCTCCTTTTATAAAGGCACGTTCAGGAGTGTTAAGCTCAGCGTGCAGAATGTAGTAGAGATCGAAGGTACTCGCTGTTGAGGAAAATGGAATTTGGAGAGGTGGTGTGTTCTGAATGGTATTATATCTTAGCGCTCTAGCCAGGTTTGACTTGGATAGTCTTGTGGAAATGGAGTCGTGGGCTCCAAGTTGATTCGGAGATGGATTTAAAAAGGAGCGGGATGCATGGAGTGGGGCAGATGGTCCGAAGTAAAGGTGATAGATGGTTTGAATGATGGGGTTTGTTCGAATGTGTTGCGATTCAGATCGAAGGGAGAGCGGGAGCGGAAACAGTTTGGGGGCAGCTGGTTTTTTTTCGAACATTCTGACAGTCAATGGCGCATTGCGGGTGGTTGCCCTCCTTGTGGGCTGTTGGCTGGTGTTGATGACGGCCTGTTTCGGGGCAAGGCTCGGTTCTCTTGCATCGCCTTGATGGCAGCCATACGCTTCTTTTGGAGTGACATCTTTCTCGTCATTATTTCCAGCAGGTCGTCTGAACTCATAGTGCCTTGGGGTGGTGATTCCAATATCTGACTTGCTGTGGTCCAAGCGTCGCGCCGATCTTTGTACTGGCCGATGGAGATTAACTCTTCCACGTACATGATTGCGCAAAGGCGGCGCAGTCCTGTTTCGATAGACAGTCGTTGCTCCAGTGCGTCTTTTGGGCGTTGGGTGCACTAATATTTCCAGATGGATCATCCTGCCGAGAACGAGGGCTTCCATCTCGGCTCCAAGCGGTTGGCCCGTGGAGGTGCGGCGCCAGTGGCGGAAGGACTGCGTCAGGAAGGTTGGTATGTCTGTGCCACCGGCTGTCATGCTCAGGTATATTGCTGGGCCCATCATACTTTCTACCATCAAGCTGGCGCCTGACACTCCTTTCCCAGGATAGTGAATGAGGCCTTGCTTCCTGCCGTTGGCGAGGCCAACGGTAAATCCTTTTTGGTTGAGTATGGATTTGGCTTTCTTTGCTGGAGGTTCATCCTCATCTTCAGATGATTTGTCATCTGCGTGGTGTTGGGGTTGGTGTGGGGCCGCAGCAGATGCAATGAGGTTAGCAAGGGACTGCGGGGGTGCGGAGTCTGGAGCTCGGATTGCTAGAGCGGAAGCGGGCGATTGAGAAGGTGGCTGAGACGGTGTTGTAGCGGGATTGGATGCGGTTCGTAGGGTTTTGAATTGCCACGTCACTGCCACTGTTGCTCCAAGAGCTGGGTCTGCTGGAATGGTACTGGGCGTGAGCGAGCTGTTGGCGATGAGTGCTGATGTCATTAGCGTACGAAGATTTGCCGGCTGCTCCTGAGACATTTTGAAAATGTCTTCGGATGATGTGCCCAGCAGTTTATCCAGATTGGCGACATGCTCGTTTCCATATTTAGCTTCTAGATCGCGTAGCCTGAAGACTTTCTGGAGAAGGCGGGTTTTGTTTGCAGTGGAGGGAACTTCGTTGCGAGCGGCAGGAAGGGCGGATTGGATGATATTACGAAGCTGCGAATCAGACAGAGCGGTAAAGAAGTAGGATGCATCCTTGGTACGTAACGATCCGTACAAGACAGAGCTGGCACTTCCTTGCTGTCCTGCTGTTGGGTTGGACATGACTACTAAGAAACAGAGGGAATGAGGTGAGCTTTTCAGAGCAGCTGGGGGAAGAAGGTGGATTGGAGGGTCATGACAAGGGTGATGCAAGCAGGGCAGCGCTGATATAGCTTGGGTTTTCGAAGCGATCGTTGCGGAGGACGAAAGAAAAACCGTCACAAAAGAAAGGTGCGCAAAGTAGAGGGTAGCCACGAAGCGAAACTCAATGGGAATAATGGATTGCGGGCATAATCTGAAGCAAATGGTGCCTCTAATGGGCAAAAATCATGGCCAAAATAGTTTCAGCGTCTTGTTTCAAACTGGCTTGATCTTGTTGAATGAGGCGGATGTTTAGAAGCCAGCTGTGTCCATTATCAACGTAATACCTCAGGGAATTCAACGATTTCCATCGCCCATGGATTGCAATTTGCTCGACAGATTTTCCTTGCACAAACTGCTCTGTTGGTTTCCCAATCCGTGCAGAGTGCGTAGTGAACTTTGCGTGATGCAGGTTATACGATCTGGATACTTCTTTGATCTGTTTGAGATACGTAGCATATTTTAAGGATGTCACAAAGCTGTGGGAGTTGGCACAGGATGTGCGATATACTCGCAAGAACTAAATTACATCTTTGTCATAGATCAGGACGAACTGTAGTCTACCAGTTGATCGTGATGTATTTGTGTCAACAATGTTGATTCCAGCAGCATCTGATCCATGTGCAGATATTCGAACATCTCCTGGAAAGGCGATATTCACCCAGGATAATATGAGTGCTTCTGAAGCACGCAGAAAACCGGAATGAGAGATCAGAAGAACGGCGGCTGCTTCAACATTACCAGACGATAGCAACCGCCACGAAAAGGCTGAAGTCTTTTTTTTGTGAGCGGTGCAGAGCATTCCGTAGGAACAAGTCTTTTCTAACCTTGGATTGATCTCCTAGACAGTGAGAGATTTTGTTTCAGAAAAGGAAGTTCTAGTAAAAACATGCACAATAGGTTTGCCATTTCTTGCCGCCTACCAGCGCGAGTATCCAAAGCGTGCATGTGATGAATGTATGCAGCAATTTTTTGATCCAAGGATTTGCAGGAACACGTTGCCTTCTTTAAAAAGTTTTGGAAGTTTGGTAGAGCACTGATGTACTTTTGCTTTGTGGCGTTTGTAATTGTTGCTGCAATTAGATAAAAGTCTTCAAAGAATTGGTCTGGAGACATAGACCTGATGCGGTGAGTGACCTTGTCGATAACGTCTGCTGCTGCAGTATTTGTGAGGTATTGGGATTGCAGTAGTGGGCTTGGCTGAGCTTGTGAGGCAAGAGAGCTGGAGACCGGGAGAGAAGGAAGAGAGAATGAAGGACAAAGGATGTCCTCTATAAAATTTCTGGAGAGGTTTGTTTCGGCGCGAAACGTGCACGAGGGTAGATGGAGGCCATATTGCTGGTGTTAAGAATATCAGGAAGCGTATTATTGTTAAGGCGCTGAATCATAAGCGGTACGGCTAGGGAAGGTGAGCATGAAAGAGTCGACATCTCGAAGACGAAGCTCTAGAAGAGCGCGAGAGCGGAGCGGACGTTGGAAATTGCGCAGAAACTGGTGTAGCAGGCGCTGGAGTGTACGCCTTATGACCAATCTCCGCGCCGTCTCTGAATCGCTGATCCAAAGTCGCGCTCCGCTCCGCGATAAAACGTCTTCTGCGTGCTTGGAAATTCTAATATCTCATTTCTCAATGGAATGATCCTTAAACAACTCAGGGCATCCCCACCGGTTGAGACCAAATCCTATCCTACAGAGTAGCCGATGTACTTCAGGGGCAGAATGACTTCCACGTTGCCAATGTGGCATAAATGTGGATGATGTGTCAGACCGCCCCAAATGATAGGCCGTGATTTGGGATGGGGTCTGGCACAAGATGTTTTTGCATGATTTTTTAGGGCGGCTGAACTAAAACGCTCCACTTTTGGGGCAGATCTACTGTGTTTGGGCTGGCTTGACTAAGGTCGTGCCAATGTAGAGCCCCTGCAGAACCGGAAAATATGGGTTTTGGGATTTAGTCAAACCGGTGGGGATGCCCTCAACGTTGCTTGTCATTGGGTATTGGTTTACCTTTTGATGTTAAAAAATGTAAGTTTGGTGTTCATGTAGTGGAAAATGGCAATTTTACTTGAATGTAGAGTTGCATGGCCTCGACCTTTAGTCGAAATTGATTTTCTACACAAGACATGGATTGAAAAGAACGTGATCATAGACGAACAGCCAAAGTTCGGTGGATTTCATGCTGCACTGAAGAATCATCGCGAAAGGAGGTTCAATGAGGTTTACCCATCTTCTATAATTCTGCTATCATTTTCTTTGCATTGCCATGCGTTGCAGAAAAATAACTTGGGGTGGATCGGAAATGCAACTGAAATAATATACATGGACTTGGAACAAGCAAATTTTGAAGAATACTCTGAAGTTGAATGATAACAAAGATTTCATAGTGGTATAAGAAGTTTTAGTAAAATCTTTGTGTTCATTAGAAGGGCAAACATGTATGTGACGTAGTAAACCTCAAAGAATTATTTTAGTTGCTAGGCAAAAACGATGCTACTTGCCAAACATTTTTTTGTAGATTGTGTTACTTTATGCTTTCTTTGTACCATAAAAGTGTTTTTTCAAAACTTTTAGTCCGAACTTTTTCGTGTTTGTGCGGAAGCATAGTAGCAGTATTTCAAACACCATGCATGATGCTGCTGATCTCTGTTTCACTGAATTTGGTGTGAATGCGGGGTAACGTTTCGTCAGTAAATCGAAACGGTCAACTTTTGCCTGACTCTCGGGTGAAGAAACATACATATCTCCCTAACTCTTCACCCTTACGCGTTTGTATTCTGTCAGAAGACGCCAAACAGGCTTTTAAGCATGCCCACTGACTTTCACGTCAATTGAAAGTGAGTCTGCGCTTCTACGTGATCAAGAATCACCATTAAAAAAGCGTAGTTTCCGAGAAACACAAAAACGGAATTTATTGCAAATCCACAAGTGAGCGAGCTCCCCATTCAAGTGAATGCCTCTCGCTTGCTCACGATCTCCTCACAAGCTCTAGTCAAACGTATCCCGCTCACCATGCGTAGCTCGCCATTGAAGCCGCACGAAAAGCGCGAAGCATACGAGCCATTCGTCTTCCTATCCGGTTAATCTTTAACCTCGCAAAAAGAACCACAGAGAAGTATACAGATGCTCGAATGATACCCCGTAGATTTGAAATCCGGATGTCTTTCGGATATCATCTGGATATCTTACGTACATCCATGATATCCCTGTGACATCTAGTAGATATGACAGATGATGTACGGAATGATACTCTTTTGATGCCCTTGAGATATGAATCAACTACTTTGAAAGATATATGAGTGGATATGACAAATGATTTCGAAAACCAAAGCTGCTTCTCTTAGAAGTGCTCGGACATCATTTGGACATCCAGAAATTAGAAGAATATCATTGGTATGGATATTGTGAGCATTGGCGTGTATCCTATGTACATCGGCCGTATATCCAACTTCGAAAATCAGATGGATATCTGAGAAATCACTCGGATATCCAAAGCATATCTAAGGAATATCAAGCGAATATCAAAGTGTTTCTCTGGGAACACGTCTCCACGGGGCTAGTGCGATCAAGTCTTCCAGCTCAGAAGCAGTCTCTTATTCCGCCACTCTCCTTAACTGCTGCGTGCGCAAGCGTCTAATACTTCGGCGATAATCTCTTCTCTCTTCTAGTCGCTTGCGCCGAATTGCTCCACAAGGAGCTGGCTTAACCGAATAACGAACTTTCGCCGGTGTTTTTGTGTCTGAGTCACGACGTACCTTCATTTTCGTCTTTCCAGAACTCTTTATCGTCTTCTACTTTTTCGCGACGGCCCTGGCTTTTCGCCGTTGCCTTACAGTCTGCTCGAGAGTCGCGCTTTTTGAGAGTCTCAATGATAGCGTTGTCTGTTAAGTGGGACACTTTTTTCGTGCTGATCTGGATAGTACCCTGCTCTTCAACAACTGCCTCGGCTAGAAGTGATCGCGACTTAGAATTAAAGGATGTCATGAGTTCATCGAGTGAAAGTTGTACCGGAACGACCTGGTCATAGTGAAACGTCAACATACGTAGAAGGTCTATGCTAGCCTTCCCACTCTCTTGGCACCAGACGCCGGTCTTCGTGAAGCCAGAAATGATATTCTTTCTCGTGAATGCTTGTTCGTATGCATTAGATATGCAGTCGGACACACCAAACACATCCAATTTAGCCACCGTACGTGCACGAGAATACAGTTCCTTCTACAGATAAGATTTAAATGGCGAAAAGACTCCAACTTCCAATGGTTATAGGACATGCGAAGTGTGCGAAGGGAGCCGGTCGACGATAAATTTGCCTTCCTTCAAGGCAAACAGAGAGTTGTACTGAACGTGGCTCTTATATCCGTTAAATACCAGCAAAAGCTTCCCGTATTTCTTCTGCAGGTCTGCGGTCTCTTTGATGAATTGTTTCACCCAATCAAAGAAAACCTCTTTGTCCATGCCCGCTGGGTCACGATGGCACACTCACGAGTCAAGTAAATACTTGTGTACCGTTTCATAGATTCCGTTGACGCGACGGAATGTTGCATTCTTGCCAGGAAATATGACAACGGATATAAACTTTTAATCTGCAGCATTGACGACACTTATTACTGTCACATGGTCTAAGTACCCTTTGGTTGCGAGATTTGTTTATACAAGACGCATGGTACTTGACCCGATTCCTTTGCGGCAAGAACGACCGGCCATTAGCGCAAAGCTGACGCCACTCTCGTCAAGGTTAAAAACCTGTTCAGCAATCTTAATATTATAGCCTTTTATCAGGACATTAAGACGAGAAATGTGCTCCGCAACAGTTTTCTGTGTTACGGCAAGAAGGCGTTTGTCTTCGATTATCTGAACTGCTTTGATGTCAACATCGAGATTTCTTTTGACAAAGTTTGTAGCCCATGATCGTGATGGCATTTAGTTGCGCAGTTTTAAGTCTTTCCTTCTATACTGCGGCATCAGTTGAAATAACTGACCAACGAGCTGAGCGACACTCTCGCGATCCAGTGGAGTTTTGTTGGTTGCGTATTTCTTTATTGGCTCACAAATATTCCTGTCTTTGTCCTTATCTAATATTTTCTGTCTTCCTCAAGTTGGCAGATTCTTGAAATGAACATGTTTAGGTCCAGATGGTTGGATCTCAGGCATGCGTTCAGTCCACCAGGTGAAGGCGCAAACGAGGCGCAATTTAGATAGTGAATATTGTTTGCTGACGTCAGTAAATGATGCACCTAGATCGTTGTAAAACATCCTAGATTGCATTCTGCAATGTCTCGTTTTCATTCATGGCGTGGTGACGACAATGATAGCTGATCAGAATGACGTACCTTATGGATGACCTCAGCTTGCTTTAAAGGCGAATTGCTTGCGTCGTGGAGCTCAGCAGCACCAGGACGCACTGGCAATTGTTGTGTTTGTGTTTGCGAGTTAGTTTGTTTCTGTTCTGAGCTCAGATTTGGCGCGAAATGTGCGCTGAGGGGGTCAATTTGCTATTTCGATTTATTGCCATCGTTTCGATATATTGACGGGACGTTATACAGGGTACAGTACGGTGAATCTCTCACGTGTCCCTGCGTTGTGAGCGAGTTGGGAGACGAGTGTAAATAAAATTCTCGAAGAATGGAAGAAATTTATTGTTTCACGCGCGGTTGCGACCGATTAGGTCTCCAGGATCAGCCGGCCCCAGGAGACTGTCATCTTCGAAGTCTGTGGAACCGAGATCCACAGCATCCTGCATGTTATTCAGCATACTGCCAATGTTCCCAAGCATCGGCTCTTCTTCGACACCAGCTGACAAAAAAGGCTGCAGTTCGTATGGGTAGTTTGCACCAGTGCCACCGTTGACTTTCCCGTTGTGGCCTCCGGTGACAATACCGAATTGAGACATACCATCGACGTGATCAAGACCAGCGTTATCGATGGACCGAGCCCCTCCTGATGAAGACTGCAACATGTCAAAAAGCTGGGCAGGGCCACTGGCAGTCAGGGCGTTTGGCGACTGTCTCCCATGCTGAGGATCGTGCCCAGTCTGTTCGTTGGTCTTTTCAGCGCCAGTTTCGAATGTGAGTTTTGCCTTTGGCTCTTTGACGGCAGACTGTCTCGATACCGGGGTTCTTGCCTTTGCATTCCCATCATTCTTACCCTGTTTCCGCTTATCGGAGCTTTGGGAAGGGTCAGCCCTAGCCGCCATCACAGAGTTCACATGTATTAGAGGGCTTGACCTGTCCACTTGCACATTCCTAGATACGGCCTTCATCTTCGCATTCACAGAGGAAGCGTTCTTCACGTCTGTAACTGTAGGACGAGGTGTTTGCGCAGCAACATTGTTCCTCGATACGTTATTTCGAGCGACCTGCCCCCTCTCGGCCCTTGAACGCTTTCCACCACCAGAAGAGCGCGCTTTGGTGCGTGCTCTTGCGCGTTTTGAGGTGCCGGATCCTTGAGATGCCCTCCTCTCAACAGCATTACTTCCGCCCGATGCAGTACTCTTCTGAGATGGAGTACTTGCCCTGTTGATAGGCGGATGCCTGTCGCTTTTCGTCGAGCGACTCTCGGTTTCTATATCGTCCACAACTTTGCCCTTCACAGCCACATTCATTCCAGAGGCAAGAGCGCTTGGCATGCTTCCAGAGGGAGGAAGACCAATATTGGTTTTAGCCTTTGTAGATTCGTGGCCTAGACGCGCACGGGAAGCATCTTTTGTGTCCAACGACTTTCCAGAGTGGTTTGACATAGCATTCTTTGCAGAGCTACTCTGCACATTAGCCCCAGGCTGATGACTCGAACTGGGTTCAGGTTTCATCTTTGATAGGGCGTCCACGTTCTCCTTCTGTGCAGTCCCGTCCCGAAGCCTTTGAGCGTTACGTTGTAGTCTTTCAGAGATAGGCATGTCCTCAGAAGGCTTTTCACTACCTGTTCGGTTCTGACTTACGATTCCTTTATCAGTCTTGTTCGATCTTGACTGCGCTCGTGAACCTGACGGCGTCTTCTTTGGAATAACTCCAATACTGGCCGGGTTCCCCATGTTTGGCACAGCAGTAGTGACTCCGGAAACTGCAATAGAATTCTGCGCCAAAATACCAGCGACATCCTTGCCGTCCATACAAGACAAATAAGGGAATCCCTGCGTAGACATGTCAAGCGAAATCTGATTGTTGGGCATCACGAAGCCTGGCGATGCAGAAACTCTTGAAGCAGAAGCATTCGGAAGAGCTTGCGAGTGGGCCTGCAACGGTTGCGACATGGCCAAGGAAGCGTCTCCCATCCTGAACGCTGTTTGCAGCGAGTTACTGTCAACATTCATCTTTGCAGAGTCGTGATCGATTACGTGCGCAGGATTCCTCGACGCTGCATGTCCCGCCGAGAAAGAGTCTCGCCGTTTCGGTGCATCTTGCGCTTGGAAAGCAAGTGGGTTTGCGAGCGGACTTGAACGAGGAGTCAGTCGCATTCCGTTTCGGCCCGCGGCGCCATGGCCGAGATAACGCTGATCGTTGCGACCTGCCGCCACCGCCCGAGCGGCAATCTGGCGCTGCCTCAACAGTAGTTGCTGTGATTGCTGAGGTGGGATAGAAGGCTGCTGCGGTTGGCCCTTGGAGAAGTTTTGAAGATCGATCGGTGAAATTTGTTGAGAAGCGTTCGGCTGAGCTTGTATTTGCTGTTGAATTTGTTGGTGTTGTTGGGCTTGCTGCTGCGATTGCGGCTGCTGTTGCTGGTTTGGTTGTTGTTGAGGTTGTTGTTGCTGCTGGGATTGTTGTTGATGGTGGTGACTTGCCTGTTGTCGTTGTTGCTGCTGCTGCTGGCGTTGCTGCTGGCGTTGTTGCTGTTGTTGTTGCTGTTGTTGTTGCTGTGCCTGCTGCGACTGCTGCTGTTGCTGTTGCGACGGTTGTTGGGGCTGCTGCTGTTGCTGCTGCTGTTGCCGCGAGTGCTGACGCTGTTGTTGTTGAGAAAGCGGGTGAGCCACACGTGGAGAAACGGAAGAACTCGGTCCATACCCAGATAATGAGCGCCTTCTCTTCACCGGCCCGGCGGAATCCGGCGCCGAAAACTGCAGTCGAGATGATGCATTATCGTTAGGGGATGTGGCGGGCGATTTGGGAGGCAAATGATGGGCTGTTCGTTTCCTGGAAAGCATTGAGGATGTGGCGTTAGGGTTGTTCGGGCGAGGCTGAGAATCATCCTGCACGGCGCAATCATACGGGCGTTGGGCAGAATTATGATCTATGGGGCCACGTCGACTCGCGGAGCTGGCAGCATCACTCGAGAGGCCCGGCTGAAGCGCATAAGCGCGTGACTTGGTAGACGGAGGAGTAGGAGCGCGCATTGGTGTCGGGGTAGATGCGAGAACGCGAGGTTGCATGTGAGACAGGGGATTCCGCGGGTTGTTTGCAGCAGCGGCCTCGGCAGCAGCAGCGGCGGCGACGGCGACGACTTGGGCCGCAGCCGGATCGGTGCGAGCGGTTGGCGTGGGAGGTAAAACGTTATCAATGGAGTTATCAACCATGAGATCAGAGGCGAGTGGATTGGTGAGTGAAGTATCAAGTTGCAACGAATTCGGGGTGATTTGCAGGGAAAGCGCTCGGCGGGGGTCTTCACGTCGCATGTGACGAGCAAGGAGAGCGGGGTGATTGTTACGCATGGCGGCAGAGAGCTGTTGACTGGAGAGGTTACGCAGGTGCGGCGGCAAAACGTGAGCGGGCGGACGCTGGCGCGCAGGGTTGGCAAACAGGGCGGATTGCTGGGCCACAGCAGGTGAGTGGTTGGGATGGGTGGGCGGGTGTGCGGGATCGACGTCGGAGGGGTTGGGATGCATTTGGGGCTGCAGGGCGAGGGGATTGTGGGAGGGATGCTGGGGGATGTTAGGATTATGGTGAAGTTGGTGCTGCTGTTGCGGCTGTTGGTGGTGTGGCAACTGCTGCTGGGGGTGGAGATGGTGCGGCGGAATCGGCGTGCGCTGCACGAGATTGGTGGAGTAGGCGTCCCAGAAGAGCGAGAACCACTTGCAGAGAAACGGGTTGGGGGTGTCGAGAAAGGTGAGAGGAATTGGTTGCTCGCGCTTGCGATGCTGGTCCATCCTCATGCCCGCGACGGCCTGCGAGTAGCCGCGCTTGGCGAGGTAGTCCAGCACGAAGGACGGCAGGGCCTGCTCGGCGGAGGGCGGCATATTGTAGAGGTGCTAAGCGTAACAAGGAGGAAACGGCAACAAGTGGCGACCAGAGGGTGGTGTCACGGGACACGGGGGTGTGGCGCGGACGGGGGGGCGGGTTTTTTTGGGGGGGGGAGGGGTGTGGGGCACGAAGGGTGGTGGCGCGACGTGGCGCGGCAATAATGGAGCGGAGCTGCAGGTGAGCTGGGCAATGGAGGGTGGGGACGGGGGGCGGGGAGCAGTGCGAAGGGGTTAGAGGGGTTTGGGGGCAGGGAGGGAGGGGGGGAGGGGAGCAGGGACGGGGGGGGAAGAAGGGGAAGGAAGAGGAGGGTGGGGGGTGAAAGAAGGGCGCGGCGGCGAGGGCGGGTGGCGTCGCGTGAGGGGCGGGCGCGGGGGCGGTGCGTTCGCGCGAAGAGGCGTGGAGCGGGGGGGGGGGGCCGGGGGGCGCGGCGCGGTTTGCGGTGTGCGCTTTGGTGGCGCGGCGCGGCGCAAATTTTTTTTTGTGCTCGGCGCGCGCGCTCGGCCACGCAAAAAGCGCGCCGATTTTAGCTAGTGGCGCTGCACGCGGCGCAGAATCTCGTGCAGCACGCGCAGGAACGAGCGGAACTCGCGCTCCGAGCACTCGCGGCCGGGCGTGCGTGCCTGCGCGTAGAAGGCGAGATACTGCTCGCACAGCTGCTTGTCGGGCTGGCCGCCCGTGTGCGCGCGGATGCGCGCCAGGAAGTCGGCCGGCTCGCACGCCAGCGCGCTGCGCGACAGGTCGGCCGCGCCGCGCGGCGGCCCGCACGCGGTGAGCGCGGCGTGGCGCTTGAGCGCGTAGTGCTCGATGACGTGCAGCGAGCAGCCGACGAAGGTGTTGAAGTGCACGCCGTCGTACTCGGAGCCCGGCGCGCCCCAGCCGCAGTCCGGCTTCCACGCCGGCACCACCTTGGTGTTGCGCTCGCGCTGCGCCTCGTCCGCCACCAGCTGGTACGCATGCTGCACAAACGGCGCGCGCGGTCAGTGCTCTGCTGTGCATGCGGCCGGAGCGCGGAGCGCGGAGCGCGGAGCGCGGAGCGCGGAGGGGAGGGAGAAGGCTAACGCACCCGTGGCAGGTCGCGCAGCGTGAGGAACTCGGGCGTGACGAGCTCGGAGCGCACCTCCTGCAGCGCGCGCCAGCGGCGGCGCTTGTACACGCAGTTGACCAGCAGCACGCACAACTGGCAGCTGTCAGCATGCGGCGGCTTCGGGGCGCGCGCGAGAGCATTCAGACGGACGCACGTACCAGCAGCGCCAGCGCGCCGACGGCGGCCACCCACTGTCCGTCGCTGAGCCCGTCCAGGATCTTGACGTCGCCTGCATCGCCTGCATCGCTTGCATCGTTGACGTCCATGGCGCGCGATCGGCTGTATGACCAACGCGCTGCTCGGCGCAGTTTGCCTCAACTGTAACTTTTTACGTTAAACGACCGTCTCGCAACAACAAAACTCTCCGCCGTAGATAATCAGCATGACCCATCTCCGCCGCTCTCGGGAGAGCCCCCCCCCCCCCCCTTGTGTGTTGGCATACGCTGGACGCGTATGCCACGTCAGCTGCTTGTACACGTACAGCACGCCATTTCTTCATTTTTCACTTTCTACTATGGCACCCTTGTACGTGTACCAAAGGTAGATACCGCCGATCTAATAGCTTCGGTAGATGAGCTTCTGAGCGCTGCCGCCCCGCTTTCGCCATTGCGGAGCTGCTCCCGTCGCCCGCTGCGCGTCGCGCGCCATGTCTGCCCCCGACGCGCCCCGTCCCTTCCGCGCCATACCCGACCACCTGCCAGAGCCCCCCGAGTCTCTCGAGCCGTTCGAGCCGCTTGAGCCGCCGGAGCCGCTCGAGCCGCCGGAGCCGCTCGAGCCTCTCAACCCGCTCGAGCCGCTCGAGCTCCCCGAGCACCAACACTATGCAGAACACCCCAGCAGTTCGCCCCCGCCGTCGCACTCCGCCCCACCCGACTCGTGGCATCAAACACCACGCCCCTTCAATCCCTCCACCCCGTATCCGCCCTTCTCGCCCAGCACGTATTCTTCGGACGCACCCCCCGCACCCACACAACCGCCGCCGCCGCCGCCGTCCGGCCAGCCGCAGCCGCCGGAGGGCGGCGGGCTCATCATGAAGCTGGGAACCCTGGTCGTCATCGGCGCCATCGCCGCCAACGTTTTCGGCTTTCGATACAGTCGCTGGGCCGTTGGGAAGGACATTCATCGCGCGTGGGAGCGTCATCAGCGACAGGCCGCGTCCAACCCGTCGCGAGCCCAGTCGCGCGCCGAGGAAGAGCTGCGACGCATGCGCGACGCCTTTGCCCGCGCACAGCACCAAGCGACGGAACAGGCACGCGCCAAACAAGCGGAGCAGGCTCGAGCGCGAACGCACCAACGGAGAGCGGAAAGAGAGCAGCAGCAGAGAGAGAACGTGCGCGCAAAGTACGCCCAGTGGGAGCAGCGCTTTGATCAGGGCCGTGGCGGCTTCGAACGGGGACAGTTTGGAATGGATTTTGACGCCAAGTTCATGGAAGACGTATTCAAACAGTTTGGTCAAGCAAGTCGACAGGGCTTTCGGGTGCACCAAAGCTCGTTTTCATTTGATGAGCGCATCATCGAGGAGATGTTGAAGGCTGCTCGACAGGCTCAGCAACACGCCCAGCGACAGCAGCAGCAGCGCGGTCAAACTGGTTTTGAGCAAGATTTTGATGCCTTTCGCTTCTGGGAGGCTATGAATGGAGCGCAGTGGCGCGACTATGCGAGAAGCGGTGCGAATACTGGCGGCGTGCATCAGCGATTTGGGATGGCCAGACACTACAACGCCTTGGGTCTTCAGGAAGGGGCATCCGAAAATGACGTGAAGAAGGCATACCGACGGGAAGTCATGAAATGGCATCCAGACCGCTACCGCGGCGACGACAAGCAAAAGGCGGCACGGAGATTCCGAGAAGTAACGGATGCATACGCGGCACTAACCAAAAAATAGACTTTACACACCTACACACCTTGTCACATCTTGTGCTACTAAATCTGATCTGATCTATCTACTCGCCAACGCTGAATTGGGAAGCCGGTTGATATGTCGAAGCATCTGCTCGCGTGGGAGGCATTGCATTGAAACCTGCGCCTTGACGACGCCGAATTCCGTAATATATGAGCAGCGCCGGTGCCAACACAGCCACTGCGATGGCGACTAGCGCCACGACGGAAATGCCCGCGGAGGCGGTCGATGCCACTTGAGCGGCGCCGGAAGAACGTGGGTCCACGTCCTTATCCTCGTCAATACTGTCTGTGTCTGGCGCGAAGAGCGTCTCGGGATTGAAAGCGCCTTCGACCACGAAAGCTGGCGAGGGCGCTGGAGTCGACTCCATGGCGGGCGTTTCTTCGGGAACTTGCTCCTCTGCATCTTCTTCGGCAGCGGGTGTCTCTGTGACGACGGCAGCTTCTGGCGGAGTGGTGGAAGGCTCGGCAGACGGTGAGACTGATGCGGTGGGTGTGGATGTTGGAATGGGCGAAAGTGAGGGTGACGGTTGTTCGAACAGCGCGCTTTCATCTTCGGGAGCGGAATCGAGTGGCGCTTCTGTGAGATCGGCGATGGAGCTGGAAGCGGTGGGAAACGGCGTAGCGTCAGAGGAAGTGAACAAGTCGAAGATTCCTCGTAACATCGGCCCTTGCAAAGTGGGTACCGCAGAGCCGCTGTGCGAAAGCGACAGCAACACCAGTACAGGTAGCGCGGCCAAAAGCGAACGAGACGGCATTTTGGGGAGGGGAGGTTTAAGAGACGGTAAGTCTAGAAGGGAATGGGACGGACGAAAGTGGCGTCAAGAACAGGGAGGAGCGACGGCAGCCGTTATTGCGACGGAATGCTAGCAGGGATATCCGACGCAAAGGAGCATTTCCAAACCTTCGCATGATATCGTACCGCCTGAACAGCGCCTCGTGCTGACACCGATGACTACGACGGTACCGGTGCAGTTCTGCACGTACTGCACCCAGACACTTACACTGAAAATATGTTTCCTTGTCACCAGTGAAACACGACTCGAATAAATTTTCTCTCTGACCCCCTCGTCACACCCGTCACTTCAAAATTTTTCCCAGTCACATGCCTCTGCTTCTTTATGGTTCGGTTTTTGTTGAAATCCGAAAAACGTGATGTTGTTGAAATCAACATTCAATTAAAGAGTTCTTTCGTTAGCAATGAGCCATTTCACAAGCCTGTTGGGCCAACAGAGCAGAATCTTGTTATTGCATTTCAATGAAGTAACCTCACAAAGGCAACGCATTCTACAATAGAGTTTGCGCCTCCAAATCGACTTTAGCTCTCAACCAGCGTTTGCGTCAATTCTTGTTGCTGCAAAGTTCTACGTTTTTCTTTCTGTCATGGACGAAACAAAAATCAACTCTAAGCTCGATGCATTGACTCCAACTAGTCAAAGTGAATGCAAAAGTAGAACCCGTCTTCTGTATACTACTGATCCGGTAGTTCCTACAAACAGTCCTCTTTACCGTCCAGGATTAGTGGTTTACAACAAATGTTATTGCGATAATAAGAGCATGTCAACTAAACGTCATCACGACGGATTCTTTCTCTGTATAAATACGTTACGCAATGCAAACTTGTACCCATTTTTTTGTATTAACTTTCTCTTTGCTTCTTAATGTTAAGCATTGAAAAGGTACGGAATCGCAAGAATAAAAAATTGGCGGCCAATGCATCCAAGATCCAAGATTCAACTTGATTTGATTCTTCGAGCTAGTACTCTCAACACCGACATCTACTAATCTGATAAATTTGCATCATACTTTTTTCCCTTAATATCCTTAAACAACCCTATTTGGTTCATTTACAGCACTTTGTAGCTGCATCATTCTCTCTTGCAGCTCCACCGGCAACGATTACCTTTCTTACTCGCATCCAAAGAGGCATCCGATGATTATCACAGAGCCCTCGTATTGAGGGTTCCGACCACCATTGCGTCTCTCAGTTGTACTTGTTCGCCTTACCCTCTCAGTTGTACTTGTTCGCGTTACCCTCTGTCGACACGTCACAAGCGATACCACTCTCTTCCGCTCCCCATTCTTGCTACGACCGTTTTACTCGTTCGCCTTCTCTTTCCTCGACACTGCACAGGCAATACCACTCCGTTGCGCTCCCCATCCTCGCCACGACATGATCTAATACACAGCTAGCCAGTCTTCCGATGCTTCGGTGCTCGCGTGCGGCCGCATTACCCTTGCCAGCGACAGAGCTCGCTCCATCAATCCATTACGCTCCGCGCTCACACAGGGCCTCGTTTTCATCTTCATCGGTACGGCCGACCCTGACGCATTGGCCTCCGTTCCTACTCTCACCGCGCTATTGAAAGCGAATCTGCTGCGCTACGAAGTGCACTCTGTCGCTCGTTATTCGCATGTACGTGACAAGTTCAATGCTCTTGTTGATGGAGATAATACTGTTGAACCCCCTGCCGTCCTGTGCGTCAATTGCGACGCCGCTGTTGATATTCAGTCCATTCTTGGGCTGAACCCTGAGCAAGACGATCCACTTGACGCTGATTCCAAGGTCTTTGTTATTAACAGTAAGCCCCGGTGCCATCTCGCCAACATTCATAGCCAATCATCTTTCACCATCAGGAGGATTTCAACCATGCGTACTTGCCTATCACTCTTGGCCTCGAAAATGAGTGAGGTTTTGTCACATATATCGATTGCTGCGACGAGGAGGATGGCTACTACTCTCAAAATTCCGCCAAATCGGACCCAGAGCAACACGATGAACCTGACGCCAATCTGAAGCTTTTGTCGTTGATGATAGCGGGCCCACAAACAGACATTCCCAACACACCGACCGTCCACACCAGATTCAACGCCTGCAAGCCACAGAGAGAGCTTCGTCTACTGCGGACGACACAGCCGGCCCTGCCGAGTCACACCTTCATTCGGGGAGATCCCCTGCTTATTCGTAGCAGCTCGCTTAGCTGCAGTGACATAGTCGGTGGTCATCAGCAGCGCATCGATGCGGTAGATAAAGCCCCCGCCCGAACAGAGAGTGTTCAATTGTTTCCGAAAGTCTGTCACTGGCCTTTGTAACCTGCATCTATCGCACGCAATAGACCGAAGCGTCGAGTGGGTAAAGAAATAGTGAGACGCAAGACACGAAATGTTAGTGTGTGAGGGCCGGCCGTCGCTGGAGATTCATCGTTCATCACGGTACTGAGCAGCAAAGGCCATTGAGCTGTGTGTTAAACAGTTCTAATACATACTATTGGAAGAGACGACGCATGACATGGGCCTCGGGGAGTTGAGCATATTCCTGATCATTTTCGAATCAGAGAATGCGGATTCAATGATCACTTCCGTGATGGCTTCGTCCTCATTAATGTCGTCAGTGCTTGTCTCTTCGTTGGCGTCCATCTCGAAGTACGACACGAAGTCGACGGTGCTTGACGGGTGAATCGTTGTAGGCTGTTGTGGCTGTGTGGGCGTTGAGTGATGAAGAGCTACGCTTGACACTTGCGGTTCAGCCGCTGCAGTAGCATTCGATCTCAATACCTTCTTACTACTGTGCCGGTTTTCCGAGTTCAATGCCCTATTACATGCGCAGAATATCATCTTCTCCACTTTAAGCGGATGAAGCCTGTTACGTGAGGGAGTTCGAAGCCTCCCTTGCAGGCTGAAACTTCTTTCTACAGTTGAAGAAGACGGACTTACCGACAAAATGCGCAGAGCAAAGTTTCGCAACCACGGATTTCCATAAAACTGTATCCAATAAACGACAGGAATGTTCCTGAATGCCATCAGAGCTTCTCTTTCCATGGGGTTATCGGCCTGCGCTCTCCACGACAACCGCGTGTAGCTGAATTCCTCGAACAACCGCTGAATAGCACCATCAACACCTCCTGTGCTGGTGAGCTTTTGCGTAGCAGGGAACACGTCGGACGCAACGTATGCCAGAATGTACTTGAGGACATGCGCGTTATGCTCTGTGACGTCTTCGTTAAGGCTGCGGAGATCTAAGAAGTACGCCGCAAAATGTAGGGAGGTCAGTAAAGGAATCTTTCGAGAGTCCTCTTTCACTCGAAGACGGAAAGATGTCACAACTTCGCCCTTCCGCTCTGCCGTTAGAAAAGGAGTCAACGGCAATTCTCGCAGTTCTTGCTCAATCTGTCTCGTTGCGGGGTACACTTCTGATATAATTGAGCTGTCATCATCAAAAACGCGGAGATATTGTCGCATGATCCTAAACACATAGTATAGCTCCAGACATTTCTCGAATACGGAGTTGTCGCGAACAGTGGATTCGAAGTAGTCTCTCTTTTGGGGGATTTCTGTTCCCGTAAAGATTCTTATGGAAGTCAGGACAATCTACCAATTTTTGGTAGACGGGCCTACCTCTGATAAAAGAATGCAGCATTCCCTCGCAACTTGCGAAGCGAGTGGCTGCCATTTTCATAGGCAAAACCGCAATCCTAATCGGAAGGACTCTGCCATATTGATCCACCTCCCGATTTCTTGTCAAGTACCCTGTATTTCGAAGGTTGATGTTAAATTGATCCTTCAATTGTTTGAATCGGAAGTAGAGCTTCGAATGCTTCCTCAAGTCATTCACTACCCCTGATGCTGTAGATAGTATGTCACTTACCCTTTTTAATTCACCAATGTCTTGCATTAAAAGGTTGGCGACGTGGGTCTGGTCCTGTCCAGCAAAAATTTGATTGTGTCTCCTCACAATTTCCTCCTTGGCTTTTACACATGAAGCGGTGTTGTCGCTCACAACGCCACTGATGCGCGTCATATCTCCAAATTCCGGGAACACCTGGGTAACAATATCAGCATAGAGCGCCGAGTCGCAGCTGGCTGACCCAGTGTACATCGAGCGCAAAAAGTAGGTTTTCCTGGAACGATTCACGCCTGTGATAGTCAGGAGCACATTGACAACATTTTTCGAGTTGGAGTTTGTCCAGCCGTCGAAAATAAGCGTCCCATACGCTTGATGCAGAGTAGAGGTAATTGAAGACTTCACCGATGACATTTGCTCCGTATAGTACCCTTTAATGTTCTTTCTCGCCATTCGCGCTATCGTGGGGACATGACGTTCGAAACGGGCGTCCAAAAGTTTAATGATTTCGACAAGTTCGTTTCCGCCCTCCTTTTTACTCAGTATGTTGAAAGGCAGCATGTGGTGGACGATTAATTTGGTTAGTAGGTCGTGGAGCCGAGAGACTTTGCGCGCAAAGTCGTGCTCCGTCTCGGTGCTTTTCATGACACTTGCAGTGCCCGGTTGTCTACCCACGTTGGGGTTTGAATCTCTGCTCGCGGTTGGTGCCTTTGCGTCGCCCCCTGCTTTGCACGGTGTTACGGGAATGCCAAAGCACTCCGAAGAAGACCCCATTTTTCGATATGCACGCATAAGAGCTGGCGATTTGAGGAGTCTTGTGAGTGTCTCAGTAGAAGCAAAGTCGCATTGCAAAAGATGCTGACCTAACTGCGTAGCGTTCATGTTTTGGCTTTTGCTTTGCCACCCGTAGCCGTTGCATGTGGTCAAGAAGTTCTCAGAGGACGATAATGGATCGGTATCTTGCTGTGAAGCAAAGCATTCTGTGGACCACCAACTGCGCTTTCGGCCGACTCTGCGCGAGTTCGATGACTGCGATTCGTGACGTGCGGAAACATTATTGCTAGACAATCTTAGAAAGGGGCGCTTGTAAGTGTTCAGGCTTTGTGTGGACCTTCGTAGGGTGGCAAGCGGCTGCGGGTGGCTCGTACGGCTTACCGATGTGGAACGAGAGTATTGAGTGTTTGGAAAGAAGGCTCAAAGAATGAAGACATGAAGCTTCGTAATATTGGCTACAGAGGAGTGAGCGTTTCACTCGAATGGCACAAGGCTTGCCGCACGCGGAGCTTCACGTATAAACTCTTTTCCGCCTCTCCGTGGCGCGATTTTCCGGGACGCAATCCATTCTGTCAGCTGGTCCTGTCGGGACTTCAAAATCCTATTGGGCTACGTGGCAGAATTACATTTCTGCTTGGTGGAGCCCGAGATCGCAGCATGAATAGGCTTTAGTATGCAACGCATACTTCAAAAGTGGGCTCAATCATCTCAAAACGTTGAATACTATTCAGCGTGTAGGGACCGTTGTCACGGAAGAAACGGACGACGGTAATGCCCAATAAATTTTCTCAGAGGCCTATAAATTTATTGAAGTTGTGTTTCACTGCTTGTCACCCTTCAGATCCCCATGACACTGCCATGAGGATCTGAAGGCTGACAAAGAAACATATTGGGTCACTCCGAAAATTCCTAGAGTTTTAAATGTGACAACTCTCGACGAATGAGAGCTGCACAAACATACCGTCTTGTGGTCTCGGTTTAGAAATTTGGTCGGGGTAAGCGAACCTCCGACCAGATTTCTAAACCGTGACCACCATGAAAGTTTCAAGTAACTGGCGCGTACATTAACGCGACAGTATCATATTTATTTAAAAACCAGATGAAACAGAACAGTCTCACTTGACGTGCAGTACGTCCGCCACTCTCATCTTCATGCCGTCTCGTTCTAGTGCACACCTCACACTTCTTTTTCAAATCACAACCGTCATCCTTCAACTCTGGTACCTGCTACCCGTACGAAAACGCAACCGTCCACAGCCAGGAAGAGAGTTCAAACGATCAACGAAGCGCGTGAAGTATCATCGCGTCGGTCTTCTTAGGCCGCAATTACACACAACGCCATGGCGCCATTTGCTTCGTTGTGGCTCTGATGCAGACTTCCTTGTAGCAACTAGCTTTCCACGGGCTTTATTCTTCCGAGATTTGCTACCATTCTTTTCCGATAGACGCAAAAGTATAATGCATGGATCTCCATTCCAAAAATCGAACTCCAGACGAGGGCGCAAACCGCTTCTAGAAACCGAAAATCTCCTGGGTTTGGTACTTTGGTACTTGAAAAGCGGAGATGTAGAGTATAATTTATGTCCTGTCTTCGGAATCACCTCATCTACGCTTGGAGAATTGTTGGAATATGGAATGACAGTCATGAGTGCTGTCGTTTGTGATCCAAGTCTTGTTTCCTTTCGTATCAAATAGCCAACTGTGTTAGAAATGAAAGACTCGTGCAAACTGCTTGAAAAGAATCGCTTTTATGGATACGCATTACGTGGAGTGTTCGCCATAAGCGACGGAGCAAGGTTGCGCGTTCCTGACTTCGAAGATCCGATAACGCAGAATGCCTTTTACAACGCCATGACACAACGAGTTGAATGTACAAACCTTCTCGTTTGGAACTTTCGTGGAGAAATCATTCACGTCGCTCTTAACTACCCTGGCAGCTGGCACGATAGTCGATTGGCTTATAGTTCGGGGCTTTACTGGCCTTCTTTAGCATTGGACTCTATTACTCCTCCCGGTTTCGCGGTGCTTGGGGACAATGTGTTTGTGAATGACAGGCGGACAGGAAAGGTTCTGAGGGCCCGAAAAGTTAACGAATTGATAAACATGCCATTTTCGAACGTATGTTTAGCAGTGGAGCTATTGCTACAGCGCATCTACCCGAGTGAGAGGCAAAGCGCTGAGTGGGGTGTTCGTGGCCTGAAGGCTCCGTTCCGCCGCCTGACGAGGACTTTTCCCGGTGATCATTACAAGCGTGGGCGACTGTTAAGCGTTGCAGCCCATCTCGTGAACTACCGGACTAGAGTTGCGGGTTTAAATCAAATCGCGTCCGTATACGGTAGAGTTCAAAGACCGTAAAACAATCTGCACGTATTGTCAGTGTGCGTCAGAGCGTCGTGCACATCAGAAACACAAGTGGCGCTTCGTTGTAGTCGTTTCCACCAGTACAGCGTCATAAAGTAGTTTATATGAGCGTCCGACAGGATGTGTAGCTACCGCCGCAGCGTCTTTTCCGTACTCGTCTTCCAACAGCTCAGGGCCGCCCTGCAAGCGCACAAATTGTGCCCTTCTGTAAGCCCAATACCACGGCGGCGGCGCCCGACTGCGGCACCTGGTGCAGCTGCAGCTGCTGCGATGCCGACCGCGGCGGCGTAGGCGGGAGGGTGGAGGTTGTGGCGGCTGCTGCGGTGGTGGATCGGCCGCGGCGGCGCACTGCGCGGGCAAGCGGAGCGCGATGCCCACGGTGGAAAGTGCTCCAAACTGAGGCGCTCAATGCCCTCCACCAGGTCGCTGTGCAACGCACTGATGGCGTCGTGACCGGCGGTGCGAGGCAGAGACATGGGTTCAGACTCTGCGCCACGAAGAGCGCGCGAGAAGGACGCCAGCGGCACGCTGAGGCGTGAGAGACACGCACGAGCTGGTGGGGCCGCCCGTAATTGGGGCACGGCGCGGCCATGGGCGAGAGCGACGACGCCGACGAGACGCGCAGTGCCGGCTGCTTCTGCGCCGACGAGGGCTTTCTCCGTGGCGGCTGCACGCCGTACAGGCGCCAGATACGCGCCTCAGTGGCGGGGGTGTCCGTAGAGGCGGATCAGAAGGCGGAGGCGGAGGGGATGCTTGTTACGACGCTCAATGCGTGCGCGCGCGCTTACGAGGCTGCGCGGCAGACGCGCCGGCAGCGGCGCCGTCGAGGCGCACGACGGGCGACGTTTCGTCGACGACACGCCTCGTGGGAATGCAGAGCGGCACCACAGCGCGACGTCGGTACGGCGTGGAGAAGGCCCGGCGCCGTCGTTGAACGGGTGCGGGTTGGCGATTTAGCGGAGCGCGGTGGTCTTGCCCACGCCACTGGGCGCGCGCAGGCACACGATCTCCCCGCGCGCGACGCGCAGCGACATCGAGCGCTAGCGCGCGCCGCACACGAGCGAGGCGCTGACGGCATCGACGTGCAGCAAGGCGGCGGCGGCGGCGGCAGTGGCGGCAGTGAGAAGCGGCGTGCGCCTCACATAGTACGCAGCCTGTTGTGTGCTTTGTAACGTAAAAAGCCCGCGCGTGCTTCGAGATTCATGAACGCGCCCGGCCTTCAGACGTCACGCGCGCGCCGAGCCGTCCGGCGCAGAAGCACGGCGGTCCCCGCCTCAGCGCAACAAGTGCGAGTTGACCAGCCGGCTGGCGGTGCGAAAGACTCCCGCGGCACGGAGGCGCGGCGGAGGCGCACGCAGAACGGTCGCAGCGCCGCGAAGTTGGGTCGCAGCGGGGGGGCATGGACGTGGGTGACGACGCCGACGAAGAGCGCAGCGGTAGCTGCTGCTGCTGCGGCGGGTGCGGTGGGGCGGCGGCGGGCGAGATGGTCGCGGCTGCCGCTGCATGCCGTATAGGCGCGCAAGGAGGCTGAACGGTGGGGTCGGTGGCCGAGGCCGAGGCGGCTGGCGGTAGGGCGTAGGCGCCGTTCTCGCGCGCTTGCGCAGCTGCGCGGCGGCGGCGGCTTCGCGGCGCTCCACGGGCGACTTCACGGTGACGACGCAGCCCCTGGTGATGGAGATCGAAATCTGACGGAGGGACGCCAGCGGAGTGGGGTCGCGCAGCTGAGGCGGAAGCTCCACAACTTGAAGTTAAGGACGCCCATACCACGACGCGCCGCGCCGCCAGTGGCGGCGCGGCTGGGTGCGGCCGGTATGAAAGAGACGCGGGGAGTTGGCGCAACGCGGGGGCGCTGGGGGAGGCGATCCGGGGATAGGGGGGGGAAGGGGGCGTTGGCGGGGCTGAGACGACGCGGGATGGAAGCCGGGCCCCAGACGCCAAAGAAAACGGGCGATCGGCGGCGGTGGCGGCGGCGGTGGCGGCGGCGCCAACGCCACGTGTGTCGCAGATTTGACAAGCGCTTGCGGGTGCCAGCGGCGGTGCGCGCGCATGGCGGAATTATCGCCGGGCGCATAGCGCAAATATAGCCGGCTCAGCGCCCCAATTCAGCGCCCGCGCCCTGCTACGCGCGTATGCGCAAAATATGTTCGCTGGCTGCAGCGTGCGTCGCGACGGCGGCGGCGACCCCGGCGGTGGGTGCGGAGGCAGGGAGCGTGCGGCGGTGCTACCGCCCGCGCTGGCCACAAAGTCGCAGTGACCGCAGCCAGCGGCCATTCCGCGGCTGCGCCACCCGAAATCAACCGCGCTCATCATCTCGAGCGTGCGGCGCCTGGGGGCTGCGCCGTAGCGAGCAGCGCGTGCAGACTGAGAGCGCGGTCGACGCGCTCGCAGATGAGGCGATGCATGTGGGGATGTCGCAGCGTTGCGGTGACGAGGAACGGCTGCTTGGAGAAGTAGTGCAGACGTTCAAAATGGGGCGTGCGGCCAGCGATACGAAGCGCGCGTTGACGTCGCACGCGCCGTACAGCGTCGCCGAGCACGACCGTGCGGTTGTGGCGCAATTGTACGCTGATCTCGTGCGTGCGCCAGCGGGTGCACCACGCTTTTTACGCGGCAGCCGCCGCCTTGGCGCGATACCATCGCCATACGCAGGCAGTCGGCGCGGTGGCTGCCGATCGGCTGCTCGATAGTGGTGGAGGCTCACCCCGCCGAGCACGCGTCGTTCTCCGTGAGCGCCACCTAATCGTTGTGGTCCAGCCGTACGGGAAACAGCTCCGGCACGCGTTCGTCTGCGCGCGGCGTCTTGGCGACGTCCATAATGGCCGAGATGCCCATTTCCAGCCGGGGCACCGCGCCCGAGCGCTTGCAATGCACCTCGCGCAGCGCGTCGCAACGCGCGGCCAACGTGTTAACCAACCTGCCGCCTCAGCTGCCGGGCGCGAAATGGCACATGATGCCTCGGGGCATGACCCTGAACAGCAGGTTCTCGCAGAGCAGTGGCGGCAGCAGGCGCTCACCATCGCTGCTGCTTTCGTTAGTGCGCAATGCGCATCTGCTGCGCAGCGCCTTTCCACTCGCTAGCGTGCGCGTGCTCGCCCCCACGCACGAACGCCACCCGCCGCTGCGTCAGTACGCCACGGCCGCGCTGCTCCCCGCCGTTGCCCACCTCGTGCTGGTCAACTCGCCGTTGGATGGCGCCGCTGCGGCCTTATGCTCCGCGCGCGCGCTCCCGCCGCACAGTGAGGGGTTCCCCGGCGTGGAGATGCTTCTTATCGCCATCGTTTCCTTGTATCAGCCTGTTCTCGACGTTCAGAATGCCGCATTACGCGCCGCCGTCGCCGAGCATGTAACGTCCGACTACCAGCGCGTGCATGATCCGCCCCTCATGCCTCCGCACTTGATCGCGCTGATCGCGCTCCGACATGTGTGTTGATATCCCGCGCAACGTCGCTGTCAAACTGAATGCGACCCGGCCAACGTAATGCTGCACTCAGTTCTTCCAGTTGTCAAGTACGCGCTTCATAGTCTCCTCAATCATCGAAACCATAATTCCTTGGAAACTATAGCGGCTGCGCTCCACTACTTCTTTCACCAACGAATCGATATCTCTATCTTCCGCATCTAACAGTCGCTTCTCACGGCGATTCTGCAATTGAGCCATTTCCTTCACACTGTTTCCCAATTCTTTCACGCTATCATTTAGCTCAATTTCACGCCGCGTCAACGGATAAATGTACGGAGGTCTGTTCGTCTGCCGCCTCACCGCTGTTTGATTTTCATCATTCCCACGGATAGTGCCAGCCGGCTCTTGCTCAGGAGGGCCAGACGTTTGTTGCCTAGAAGTCCCAGCAGCGGGTAATATGTCTGTCGCAGCAAGACCAATGTGATCGCTTAGGCTGGAGTTATACGTAAGAGATACCATCTTTGACAGAATTTCTTTTTGTATATTCTTTGCGCGACGAACGTAATCCGGGCAGGTAGGGTCCCCCTGTGCGCTTCTGATAGTACTGCAGCTTATGGTATTTCTTCTTCAACGCATCTGGTGCTCTCCTTGCCTTATGATTTTCTGCAGCATACCGATTATATTCGCGATTTACTAATGCCCAACCATTCATTCCTGTTGGTTCATGCTCTTCTACGATATCGAGGAGGACATTTATGTCATGGAGGCTGTAGTTCCACGTGTTGGTGGTGCGTCCCTTTTTCTTTTTCTTGGGGGGTGCTTGTTGAATCTCGTCCTCAAGTGGAGGCTCTACTACAGGCTGGAACTGCGTGACTGGACACGGTTGTGAAGAAGCTGGTACGTTCGACATTGGTTCCGGGACTGGCTGAGGTTCCAAAGGAGGAGGTTCCATAGGTTCAGTTTCTTCGATTACACCCCGATTATCATCTTCATCTGCGCCTAATAAGTATTCCTGTTCTGCTTCAGTGTTTACCAAGTTCTCTATATGTAACATACGGCGCTTCATACTTTTAGTGTGCTTTCGGATTTCCTGTAGTTCACAATATTCTGTCCAGGTACTTCTGATGTTGTACATGGCACCGAAACGGTGAATGCATCCTGGCGCAAAGACGGCCAGTGAAACATTTCTCGCTTCTGATGAATGCGGCCAAAGAACCAGGCGTGGGTTACATACACAAAGTGTGTAACCGCTCCGGTTGTGTCCCGCCGGCACACCGGAGAGTGCCTTTGTCACTTCTGGAGAACTAGGAATTTTCGGAGTCACCCATTCCCTTAAATCTGTACCCACCTTATACCCCTAATATGAAACAAATTCCAATCCCTCCAAACACCCCTAAAATCGTGGGTTCAGAAGGTTCAGATTGCAATTGCCCACTATGGACTCTCTGATCTGTACCCACCGAAAAGGGTACAGAACGGACATCAATATACCATTGGGTGCAGCCAAGAACTACTAGAATCCTAAACGTGACAGCACTCCATGAATGAGAGCTGCACAAGTACACCACCTTGTTGCCAGAATTTAGGATTCTGGTCGGGGTAAGGCACACCCCGACTAGAATCCTAAACGTGACTATCTTGAAACTTTCGCGTAACCGAAGCCTGAATTGTCGCGCCATCATCATGTTTATTAACCGTTTTGAGACGGTTCGCTTATGTCTAGTGAGCTAGACATAAGCGGGCAACATGATTGGGTAGCCGCTATAACCAATCGTTGTCAGAGAGCCACTTGTCTGCTTGGCTTATGTCTAGCTCACTAGACATAAGCGAAAAATCTTTTCAATTGGCTACAAATTCAATCGGTTTGAAATCACACCAAAAACATTCGAACTCGAGTACCACGTATATTTTAATCCACATAGTTTGTTACACCGCTCTTCCTAAGTCGCATCATCGAGTCATTTCTTTCCTTTCATTGGCTCCTTGTTATGTCTAGCTCACTAGACATAAGAACTCTCAGTCCCAAAAGGGTTAGGACTGAGCTCACCAAGCGATGTCATATCATCAACTCTGTCGCAAAGTACGTTCTCTAACCTCTCGCTATGGCTCACGCTTCAAGCACTGACGTTTCCTCCATATTATCATCGGGCGCGTTGATACTGCAATTATACTGTCTGATATTAATACAGAAACGTAGACGAGAACAAATGTAAAGAACTTTCAGACGCTGTTCAAAGCTCGTCAAGTACTGCCGTTCAGGTCTACTGCGGCCTAAATTTCACACTACCCCATGGCGCCATCTTCTTCAGTGTGGCTCAGAAACCGAGTTTCTTGTCGCGACTAGCTTCCCACGATCATTGGTTCTCCGAGATTTAGTGCCATGGTTTTCCGCGAAACGCCAGCGGGTTCTGAACGGCTCTCCCTTTCGTAAAGTGAAAACAAAGAGAGGTAGAAAACCAATGCTTGAAACAGAAGATATTCTCGGCCTTGCACTGTGGTATGTGAAAAGTGATGATGTTGAATATAGTCTATGTCTAATCTTTGCATTAATTCCTTCGGCCCTGTCGCAGTGGTTAGAGTACAGTATGGAGGTGTTGTTAGCGGTTGTGATGGACGGAGAACACAGCGAGTTTCGTATTACATGGCCAACAGAAGTTGAAATGAAAGAGTCTTGCGAGCTATTTCGGAAGAAAAGGTTGTTCGGATACGCGTTGCGGGGTGTGTTTGCGATCAGCGATGGTGCGTGCCTGCATGTCCCGGATTTCGTTGATCCTCGAACTCAGAACGCGTTTTACAATGCAATGACTCAAAGGGTGGAAGCCACGAATCTCCTTGTATGGAACTTTCACGGTGAGATCATACAAGCAGCTCTGAATTTCCCTCGGAGTTGGCATGATAGCCACCTGGCGTATGCATCTGGACTTAACTGGCCCTCACTGGCACTAGATTCCAATACACCTCCTCGATATGCAATCCTCGGGGACAGTGCGTTTGTGAACGACCGACGGACAGAGAAAGTGGTACGGGCGCGTAAAGTGAACGAGTGGAAAGACTTGCCAGTGTCTAACGGGAGTGTCGCGGTTGAGTCGCTGCTTCAACGCATGTACCCTAGTGAAAGACAAAGCGCGCAGTGGGGTGTTCGTGGGTTGAAAGGGCCTTTTCGTTGGCTGACAAGGGAGCTCCCTGGAGATCATTACAAGCGCGGGCGACGGCTGTACGTTGCATGTCGTCTTGTGAAATACAGGACAAGGGTGGCTGGGTTAAACCAAATCGCGTCCGTGTACCGTACCGTTCCAAGGTGGTAAGCAATCTGCGTCCATAGTTACGCTGCACACAACAGCGACACCAACATCGACTTCATCAACGACAGCGATCCAGTCTGCACACGCAGCGAGAACCGCCGCGAGCTCCTCCTCCACATCTGCGGCAAACCCGGCACCATCACAGAAGCAGTTTCCCTCTTTTGCTTCTTAATCCAGCGTAGTCTCCATTGAGAATTGTTCACAAGGTCTCCGCGCTCGCGCCATGCCCGCGCACGTCCCCAAGCGGTTTTGTAACCGACTCACGACCATCATCCGCACCAGCAAGTGAACCATCACAAGCCGCTCTGCCCGCCGACGACCCCAAGGGTGGCGACGAGAGCAGCGGCGCTATGCGCTTTGGCGGCAGGTGGGGTGCGCGGCGGTTGCGCTGGTGGAGGCAGTGTATCGAGGGAGCGCAACAGGTGCGGTTCGAGCGACTTGTCGAGGAGCGGTAACTACGCGCTGAGGTAGTTGCCGCGCAGATGGGGTTATCTCCGGTTTGGAAGCTGGATTCAATGGGGCACTTGCGGTTATCGCGTCCGTGACGCGATGCGCAACTGACATGCAAAGTTAGGGCTGACGCGCATCTGACGGGTCGTGAGAACGAACGTCCGGAGCTAGATAAGCGGGTTGTGATTCTGTTGCAATGCACAGCGGGCTGCGGCGTGCGCGATGAGGATGCAGTGGTCACGGAGGTGGCGTAGCAGTGCACGGAAAGCAGGAAGGCGTCCATCAGGACACTTGCCAGCGCCACGCGGCACGCTTGCGTTGAATGCACTGCGTGAAGATGCGCCGCCGTTGCCTAGTGCGCATCGCACCTCATATTGCTGCTTGATGCGCCGAAGCTGACGGGCGCCACCGCCCATGAGATGCGCGCAATGCCCTATGAACAGTGTTTCTCGGCCAAATGCGTTCAGTAGACGGCCAACAAATCTTCAAAAAATAGCAATGGGTGCCGAATAGTACCCGCGGGATGGCCTTGTGCCACGGAGTAACTTTTTGAGATTATTTATTTGGCACCGAACATGTCCGACTGGCGGTCAACGGATTCACGGCCGTCCGGGAAGTAGCCGCCCGGGTCCGCTTCAGTACTGACGGTACATATACGGCCGCCTTTCGGTGAAGTCCAAAACCATGCCATACTTTGGGGTTTAATTTTGTCGCTGTGTAGACGCCCGTTGGGCGCTTTCCTCACTCGGCTCCTTTACTCGCAGGCTACTTTCCCGCACTCTGAACTTGCTACCATTCAAATCTCAGCCTTCGTAATGACCGTCCACGTTTGCGCCGCTCAAAGGCATCGTCGTCGACCCAAAAGTTCTGTAGTCGTGCAGCCACCGTTATGCACACCACCCCAGTGGCCGTCATGGGCACATGATGTGATGATCTTAAGATAAGGTTATTCCGACTTGTACCACAAAGCCCGAAACTGAGCACACACGCACATCCACAGTGAGAAAGATTAATGCAGTTGTCAAAAGCAAAAAGATAAACGAATGGCGGTGCTTGTCTCGATCGTTGCCATCAACGTCAACGTGTAATGGAAAAAGCCCTGGGAGACAAACCACCACTGCAGTGATATCATTACTCGGCTAAGCAAAATGCACCCATCACGCACAGCAAACTACATAACAATATCCGCAACTGTAACAAACGGTACAACTACTGAGTGTATTCGGGCCTCGAAGCCCGGGTCATCTATTATGGTGTTGGCCATTTCTTTCCGACAAAAGCGACGGCATCGTGCTCTTCCACGAACCTGTAAATGCGTCGGTCATGCAATGAGCGGCGACGATATCGTTTGCAGCCAATCGGCTCTGTGAATTCCATTTACGTTGCTGATCTACTAGCCATGGAAGTCTGGAATCGAAGGGATACAAAGTCACATTCCTTTTGTTCATGAGAGTTGGAAGGCGGGGTACTTCAGGTGCACGGACGCGGCATTAACAATGTACGGGAAGCCTCATTACCAAGTCCCCTGTCCAGAGAAGAGAGATTCATTCTCGTAGTGTCTACTAGGTCATCTTTTCGTCTTTGATGTGGAACTAATAGCAGGTCATGTGATCGCTGTCAGCAAGTCTCAAGCTGAGATGTGACCGCAATGTTCGAAGAAATAAGACGCCTACCATGAATGAGAAGTGCCCATTGTACGCAGCATTGATTCACACGTTCAGCACACGTTTTGAATCTCAGACAATGTTCGATTCACATGAAATGCCATCACTATCTATACCCAGCACTGATAACCAGAAAAGATGGGGTTTTCCATCGTCATTGCGTCGATACCTGATCTCCTTCGTGGCGCAAAACGAATATACAATTTTGATTGTCCTTACCCTCCCCCGTTGAACACCGATCTCCTTCACAAGCATCTGGCTATCCAACTATCAGGTATCAAAGATCGAAATGTCCGGCTCTATCTTTGAAACCATGGCCGAGGCCCCACCAGATCCTATCCTCTCTATATCTGCTGTATATCGAGAAGGAAGTCGCTTCGAAGAGGAGATTTGGTGCTCTTCACGAGCACTTGATGGCTCCTTCGGACGTATACATATATGAGGATGGCCGCAAGCACACAAGCAGAGTAACTGAGAACGGGGAAAACGGCGATTTCAGACACGAGAAAGAGAAAGGCAACGACGACTTCAGTGCTAAACGGGATCTCCACCATTGTGTGGGAGAACTGAGGAGATCTTAAGTGTGTGGGGCATCCATCCTATGTTGCGGGCTATGAAGGTAAAATGGACGCTTTTCTGCAATAGTTGAACTTCAAAGCTTCAGAAATGGATCAAGACGCCCATCAGCAAAACTAGAGCGGTCTTTATATGAGTGGTACTGACTAGCTCTGTTATTTGACAGCTCGTGGACAGAGATCTTTGTCTCCTCTTGTTTTCTTCTGAACTGGAGCGAAACAAACTAAGAAGGGAAAAGTAATACTGTAAACACAAGGCTTAACTTCTCCAATAGGTGATCGAGTAGGCATGGTTTTTGGGTATGAGAGTTTCTTTCTCGCTTTTGACTCTGTTCTGTTTTGTTTAGTGAGGATGCTAAGAACTATGGCTTGAAGAGCGTTGGCATCAGGCTGTTGCCAACTTTCAGGTCCTGTGGTAGCAAATAAACCGCAGTTATCACAACAGGGGTACAGCCAATAAATTCAGACTGAAAGCACGGTAGAGCTGTTTTCCTACAAGTACTCGTGCTCGTGGTGATGTCTTCTTTACGCATGGCTGTCATGCATGCAACATAACTAAGGAAGGTAAGTTAGCTCATGCCATGCCGCTACAGTTCACGAAGGTCAATGCCCAATGAAAGAGCGACCGAGGGGTTGAACACCCCATCAGAAGTCAGATCACATCGATAGTCAAACTGTACGTTTCAGAGTCGTGGCCAATCTTCCGAGCATTCGCAAGAGGTGACTCAATGTTCATCGGCATGTCGTAGCGGACCCGAAATCGCAGGAAAGGTAACTGGACAGAAAGAAGTTGCAGAGAGCTCAGACACGAAGGACCTGTTGGGAACCCAGCAGGTCGATATTCCAGGCCCCTGCAAAATTCCCCACCGAAATAAGTGATTCATCGACAAGAGAAAAGGCAGGGTATCACACAGGGCTAAGGGTTAGGTAGGAAGTGGTGAAAGGACGTTCAAACATTAGGGCATGGCAAACGTACTAATGAGAAGGTGAGATCCATTGGGAGTTTCGTTTTTAACGAGCCACCCTCTGCGAACAATCACGAACGAGAAACCCCGTGCGATGCTCTTTCTTAGCCAGACCGAGCCTCCCATCTAGTTTTGACAAGTCTATAGGTGCATTCTACGGGCACCGTTTGCTAAGTTTGAAGAAGTAAACATATGGACGCGTGCGTCGACCCTGTGAAAGCATCTGGTCCAAACTATGGGTATGAAGGCAATCAAAAAGAGACCAGGCATGGAGTCAGATTCCAAACTTGTGCCTGCTAATTATGTTATGTGGGAATGCAAAACGACTACAGAGCTTGTCCGAGGATGATTGTGCATACATCCTTGCCGCTCCGATCACCCGGACAGCACCACGCCTGGCGATGTGCAATGTCTTGGGAGCTTGTTCGATGATCATTCTACAGTTACCGTTGCCAATGCTATCGCCCACAGGACACCACAAAGAGAGGAAGAAATCGTTAAAGATGAAAACTTATGTACGACATCTTCAGTTTCGATGAGTTACTCGATGCTGCATCCGCGGTGGCGCATATCGACCGAGGGAGGACGCGAAGGATGACAGCCAAACGCAGAGGGACTGCTACGGATGATTACCTTCTATTTGCACTACGAGTGGTGGTACTCACCGTCTGCTGTGCCTCCGTGACCCGCGTACCCTTGGATTGGTTTCGGTCGAGGGCCCAATGTGACCACGAAGACGTTCAGTAGCCGCACTGAGGGTCAAAAGTTGAACAAAATGGCTGCAATTTCGATCCAGTGAAGCCCGTAACAACGAAGTATCCAATGCAGCAATCAGCCATTCTGTGCTGAATGGAGTTTGCCCAATAAACTCCTCCATAACCTCTTTTACCAGCGTTCCGGTGCGCATTAGATTTACGCACACCTGACGCTTCTGCCCAAGGCTGGCAGAAGAGTGGGTGAGTGACGCAGCATTCACCTACTCGCCCCTCCAACACCCTCTTCTCGGTTTCGTTCCACGCGCAAAAAGCAGTTGGTGCATTTATCCGCTCCGAACCACCTCGTCGGCGTCCGCCTGCCCCACTGCATCATGCCCGTGTGTAGAAACCACTACTCCGTCATGCGCTCTCGACTCGTGGCGTCGAAACAATTGGTCCCTATCGACACGCGTGCTGCCGTGGTACCACCACACCAGCAACAGTATGGCGGAGATGACGCAAAGCACTACCGTGGTATAGACCGCGCGCGTCACGGCGTCGGCTGAGGCCGCTTTGTTTTCGTTGTTGGGGTCATTGAAGATGGTCTCTGTCTCGCCGCGTTTGTGCGACACGGGCGCGAGAGATGGCGGCTGCAGGAAGCGTAGCAGTGGCGGGAGAAGGCTGTCGATCATTATCGGCGATGAATCCCCCATGATTCGTTCCGTGAACGGTGCAGAGGTGAGGGGAGGGGGGAGAGGGGGAGGGGGGGCGAGCAGCGAGCACAGCACATGAAGTGCGGCGCAATGTAATTTACGGCATTTCATGCTTAGTCAACAAATGAACTGTAGCACGAAAAAGACAGCAGATTCAGGGATTGATCTTCGATAAGTTAGGGTTAGCTCATGGCGGAAACTGACGGCGGACGCCTCGGTTGACGAGACATACCGCTAACACCACGCGCCCCAAGCTTGCTAGCAAAGCGAGCAGAAAGTAATGTACGTTTGTACGATGTTTTATACAAACTATTCTAACAACAAATGTTAAAAGCAATTCACAAGGAAAGCGTAGCGAGTCGACAAGCGCTATCTATTGTTCTCCTTCTCCGTCTCAGCGACGCTCGAGTTGGCGGCCTCGTTCTCCACCGCACGATTTTGGTCGGTGACAACGCGATGAATGTCCGAAAGTTCGGCGCGATAGCGCCTCGCAAGCCACGACTTCAAGACTGCATCAAGTCGCTTACATGCGTCGCCCTCGTTTACATCCAGCCCATGCACATGCGACGAATCCATCACCCAGCCCGGCAGCCCGGCAGCAGGACGCACCCAAAACCCGCCAGACGATGCTGTACAAGCGTGAAGTACGACGCCGGCAACACGCAACCGCATTGAAACAGGGCCATCGAAATATTCGCGTTCAACACGGACAGCTTGAGTATACGTTCCGTAGCATGCACCCAGCCATCGGTGAGAAAAACGGGCAGATTATCCCACACAAACGCCACCAAATCAATACCAGCGTTGATGCGCTGCGAGTCGTGTTTCGATAGCACTTTGAGCAACGACTCCGGGCGTCCCACCTCCTCAATGTACACTGTAGAGTTGGACAGAAACTGCGATCGCCGCTCGTACTCGGCGAGGTGCGCGGTATTGAGGGAGAGATACGTGTCGCGCAGCGACAGGAACGTGAACGCGGTGAGCAGAAACGGCAGCAACAGGCAAAAGAACCCCGAGTCCAAATCTGTGTTCTTTCTCTTAGGCTATAACCTGTGGCATGTGGCTCCCGCTCACAGTCCCAAAGAGCCGAGAAACAGCGTCATCCCCAAAGCAATGGGCACGATGCCTATCACATAAACCGCAAACAGCAATCGAGGCGCCACCGCCGCTGCATTTGGCCGATTCTGCTGCGTCAGCATCACCGTCACGTTCTGCGCGCACGGCATGACGCTCTGCAGCAGAATGGCAAATCTCACGAACGAGTCATCATTTCGCAGTCGTAGAACGCTGGAGAACACAACCAAAGGCAGCAAAACAAACTGACAAAACGAAAGCCTCAACGACAGACGACCTATGCGCAAAGCAGATAACGATGTAGACGACTCTTTGAAAGTCTCGCGTGCTGGAGAGCTGGCTAGAATCAGCACGGCCGCGGCTCCGTAGCCTGATCACAGCGTTTGCAATGCGCCAGGAATTGCCGTTCGCAACACAAGTCTGCGCAGAAACGGGTTGAACCCGATGAGCAATGCGCTCACACTTGCGACGAGTGGCGGCGCTACCAACTTCTTCAAAAACTGTGATATGTACATTGGGCTCTTTTTCTCATCTCACGCCTGCGCAGAAGCAGATGGCACAGCATCTAGCACATGAAGACCAATGGGCCAGAATAATGGTGATCAGTCCAACAAAAAGAACCCGCGACAGAGATACTCCCCATTTGTTTGGCACCCGAGAACAGCGATGCACACCACCACAACGGCATTTCAGACGCATTTCGAAACGACGCACACACGGGAAATAGCGACCGTTTCCAACGAGTCGAGCTCGAAACTCTCGCTCTAAGCAGCGAGAACAACAGCCCGTCACGATCTGGGCTACCGGCGCCAAAAGGCATCAGCCCCAGTTGCTTTGAAACGCCGCCATGAAACGTCGTAAGCACATTTCAGAACAAAAACGCCGGTAACAAGACGTTGTACACCAGACGAGATAACGCTGGCAACGTGGCCCAATCCAAAATTCCGCGCTTTTCCGCGAGTACACCGAGGCCCACCGTGCAGCAGCTTCTCCAGCGCTGTCAACACCATACCGCCCCGCCATGGTGGCACCCTGCAAACTGTCACCAGCCACCTGCAGCGCCATTCTGGCAATGCGCTTGTGGCAGTGCGCTCCGCAAGGCGGGCGGTTTACTGAGAGATGTGGCTTGCATGATGAGGCAGGTCTTTGTGGGAGTGACAGCGATCGCAGGAAGGCAACCGCCATCTTACTGGATTGCTTACGTCACCCCACTTTCGTGGTATACTTGATAGCTTCAATCTGTTTGGTTTACGTTGGGCCGATACGCGACGACGGAGATCTGCTCGCGATGACGATGAGATCGGTGAACACATCTGACGCGATCCTCTTCCGCTCTCCGTGTGCATCGCACTCATGGAACGCTCGCAGGAACCAGATGCAGGCGGGAGTCTCATGTTGAAGCGTGCAGCTCGTTTGTGTTGCGCCGTTTGGCCTCAGGCAGCTTGTCGACCGGTCCATGCGTTCTAGGGCTCTACCTTCGCAACTACTGCGCACATTCACCGGATGGAAAGCCGCAGCCTGCGCAACGATGCCTATTGAAAGGGCTTGAGACATCTCCTTGCGCGCCAAGCTCCAAGCTCTGTTCCGACTAGCGCACGGACGCACTTCTCATACCACGAGTTATTCACGGCCTTGAACTCAATCAATGCCATTGTGGAACAGCATAAAATCAGCGATACGCCGTTTGCTGTAGAGTGCCATTTTCCGTCTCTTTGCGAGAATATCCGGAACGCCGCCACCATCGGCTTCTGCTTACTGCGATCAGATCGCTCACAACGCCACGAACCGAATCTTCTCATCACAGAGCTCCACGGCTCCTTCGCGATCTCGGTTGCAGCCATTCACGTCTGTCCCCACCGCTCATGTCTCCAACCCAAATGTAACATTATTATCGACCTTATCTGATCATCCACACTGTGTTCATGATGCAAGCAGTTACCGCTAACCGAATCAATCCTGTGATACAAAATTGAACCCCAACGTACGGATGGACGCTACGGACTCTACCGATCCAATGAAAAGCAGCGGCTCACAGAAGCAAATGTTTCAGCGTTACTCCGTGGTTTCTGTTATGAACGAACCGCAGTGATAGGCGACGTGCCTTTTCCGCCCACAGCGGAGACTCTTTCGTTGTATCACCGCGAGTTGATGAGCCGCCGCAGTGCGTGCACATGTGTTGTGAACCTCGATTGCAAGAGTGGTCCGTGGACCTAACTCTGACAGGATTCGACTGGAGAGAGCAAAATATGGCTCTTGCGTATGCAAAACTCTTCGGCATCAAATACGCTCCAACAACTCAAGACTGTGGAGACGATTAACGCTCTTTCTCCTGTGGTTGTGCTGCTGTCCTCAATAAATAGAGTACCACAACTAGTTGCTGATGCCGGGTTCTGTGTAGATCACACACAGAATGAGAAGCCTTTCTTTGCTGACAAGGAAGGTGCGTCATTCGCGAGGCGTCGAAGCCCATACTCCAAAGATAACCCACAGTACACCCGACCGCGGAAGACTAAGAGAAAAGCTGGCGGCAACCGCCCCGGTAATGGATGAAGTTATTGAATGAAAAATGATGGACTAACGCGAGGGCTAGGATGGACTTCGAGAAGAACGTAAAGCTCGGAGATTATATCGATTATGATCTTTACAAACGTAGATACTCTAGAGTGTTCAGGGAGATGACGAATTCAGGAGAGAAAAGCCCCAGATCCCAAATGCAGTTGGTTAAGGGCACAGAGAATCATCGTACTGGAAACACTTCCACACGCTCGGAACTATGATTGCGCACTTGAACATGTTGGTTACACGCGATAGGAGTTAACTATATCTTTGTCTCATTCGTTGACTTCCTCTGTCTCGTCAAAGATCTCCAGTACCACACCATTAGTCGGGACTGTCGTAATCGGCATCAAATGATGCCCATAGGTTTTCAACACCTTTGTTTGAACCTGGATCCTGTAAAGGTACTGAGTCGATGCAGTGTCACTCTCACTGTCGCCTACTTCTTTTAGGTGAGCAGATAATTCTGAAACTGAACTAGAAGAACAAGAACTGGTCAATAGGCTTGCATCCGAAGAATAGGAATCCGGATCCTCTAAGGCCTGTGAATCATTTGAAGCTTCAGCTTCACTCATTGTCGCACACGATGAACTTGCTGTGCTCTGCCCACCCGAAGACCATGAACTATCGGTTTGATCGCTGTTAAAGCTGTGAGTAACATCACTCGCAAAGCTCTTGAGAACCTTTCCTCGGGCATATCTAGCCCTGCGCTTGGCCAATCGTTTCCTGCGATCATCAGAAGACTCCTTCTGTCGTGCCAGTTTGTATCTCTTCCGACTCAATAAGTTCTCTCGTTCCCTATTTTTTCTCTTGCTCCTCCATAGTGCTTTCCGAAAAGCATCGCTAAAGTTCTTGTTCGTTACCCTGGCAATATTCCCTTGCTGTTCGGACAAGATGTGAACAATTTCAGGCTTTTCATTGCTCTCCTCTGAAACGTTGTGTTCAAGTACCAAAACGTCAGCATTTTTCGGCACCAAGACCGAATCTACTGGAAATGATACACCTTCAATATCTACAGAAGTGCAGGAGTCGGCACGTTTTGTTGATGATGTCATGTGCGTTATGAAAGGAAACTTTCCTGTTTCCCATGATTCGAGCGGGACTGAAAAATACTGGCAAGCATCATGAGAGCTGTTTGTATAAGCTTGGATCCCGTCCCAAATTTTATGACGGGACCCACACGTGTAACATCCATGTACACGTTTATCATCGTAGCGGTGCCGGCCGGCACTGCCGGCCAAAGTCATAACCTCTTGTATAATGTGTTGTGCAACAAACGTTTCCGCACACACTTTCTCACATGATTTGCAACGCAGCGGTAAATACCATCCGACTCATCTTGGCGCCAATGGTTTACAAGAAGTGTTCACAGCGCCGTCATCTAGAGTATCCAGGCTCATGCGTAATAATCTTCGCCTTTGACACATATCTGTTTTCTTGCTTGGTCATCCAAGACTTGAACAAACATTGAAAGCTAGCCGAAATGCTACCCGATGAAACCTAACATGACCTACATGTGAATCCAGGTTTTGACCGCGATCGCCATGGAGGTCTTCAGCAACCTTTCATCGTGTGGTCAGCGCTTTGTGTACATGGATTCCACCATACTCAGATCAAGGCTGCATTTCACCATCTAATGAGTGTACACGCCAAGGGGACATATGCTATGAACTCTTTCGTCCTTCTTGCGCTAATTTCATGTGATTTTAACGCTTGCTGTTGGAGAGAGAGGCTAACGTACTCCTAAATACCAGTCCGCTCTTGGTACTGTACGTTTGACCCTGTGCCGCCGCATACCAAGGTTTGTTTTCGAAGCGAGTGTCCGCGCTGACGAATCAAAGCAATTTTTCTCTCAGTTTTACACAACTATGTTTTGGATCTTTCTTGCTTCGCTTTTCTGGTACCTAACCCATTCAATGACGGTAGCTGCATATCTTTGGGTTTAGAAAGGGATTTTTCTATCAACTAGTGTGGAAGCCCTAAGAACATGAGAAGCGTGTCGCGATTCGTTTGTTATGGTACAACGAGATTGATACAGAGCTCTGCTTCGAACGGGCGTTTGTAATTTGGGATCATGAACTTGTGTGTTCCTCTTACAACTAGGTGATAATTTATTTATTTTGTCCGAGCTCAGCTAAGTCTTCTGCAGGTTTTGCTGGAGGTGACCACGGGATAGATCGGTCTAGAGCAGAATATGTTAACGACGCTGCATCGACATTCCCTGGAGAATTATATTTTTCTCTGACATTTCGTTCTGCAGAGCTTGATCGATGTAATAACGGCGGCTGTCAATATCAAGGAATCCAACGAGTCTTTGAATACAACCTTCAGATTCTGTAGAGATCTCTCCCGTCGTTCTACTGTCTGTGTACACCAACCCGAATCGTTCGTCCTATCGAAGATTGTACTGCCATTTAACATCCACGAAGGCTGTAACTATTCTAATAGATCTCAATTCCACGATAACCTTCATGATTCTTTTGATTGTGACGTAGTAGAGATGTTTTGGAGGTTCAATCATTCGATTTTGTGATGACTCATTGGCTTCCTGCGATGCTGGCCAGCATGCCGAATCTGAGTCAAGAATGAAATGTGCCGCAATGCAGAATTTCTGTCGCTTCCGACGTCCAGAGTGTTGCGATCTACATCGCGAACTATGATTTTCAGCGGTTTCGACCATGAATGTTGTGGATCCTTTTCTAACTCTCATTGTGTTGAACGACCGCACGGATATGATGCGATACGAATTGAACTCATACCAAAAGTTTTCTTTGATGAACGTATCAACCGCTCGTTTTTGTGATGGAATAAGATCGATGTCCCTAATTCCTGCTCCCAGGCATTCGGTATTTGTTCGATATTCCGTGTTTGGGGGGGCACCTTGCAAAGCATTTGAAGAGTTGAGTGTCTCAAAATCATCACTTTCAGACAATTTCAAGTTGAGCTCACATGATGAGGGAGAATTCCAGTCGTTGGCAACTTTCATCGCCAAAAGCTTGAAGTTCTTGTGAAATATGTGCGCGGTCAGGTTAGACGTGTTTTGAACCCTCTTCGTCTGTGTTCTGCAAAGTGGAATATAGTCAGTTCGCTTTGGAAACTAAGCTAGTTTAGGGGCTATTTGGGGCGCGCGAGGGGGTGGCAGAGGCTGGCACTCAAAAAATTAAGAAATTTTTGGAATATTAAATTCCATTTCGCGCAGTTTAGTTCTTGGTCCCCTAGTTTTTGTAGAGGTTCTACTTCGCCGCACCACCCCATTCACTCTTTTCCGCGACCCTCTCTCAAAACTGCACTCGTGCTAGTTTGCGTTTCCATTTTCTCCCATATTGCAATGTCAGTCGCAACTCATCCCACCTCAATCATCCCATCGCTTCTTCCCAGTCCACACGACCCCCGCTATTTACCCATTTCTCGCCCATCACGCGTTGGCATCCTCTCTCTCCGTCTCCGCAAACGTCATTTTGTAGAAGTCAGGTGGACAACTCTCCCCCTTCTCGTATACCCGCCTCGCCCCAAAACGGCTTCAAATCCCTCCCATCCTTCTCTCCTTCTGTCCCCTCAGAATCTCCTTCGCAGTCCGCGCTACCTCCGCCGCACTCTAAAACCCAGTCACCACCGGAGCTCCGACTCCCTCCCGCGGCACCTCCTCCTCCACCTTCTTCATCTCCTTACGCCTCTTCTTCAGACGGCTCTTCCCATCCCCAACCCCACCACCCTTTGTCTTCGGTGTCACAGGGGACCCCTTCTGCACCGCCACCCTTCCCACACTTCCCTTCTCCGTCTTTCCCTCCACACCTCCTTTCACCGTCTCCTCTTCCACCAATCTTTGCCTCTTGCCCAGCTCCTTCACCTCCTTCTCCAGCACGTCCAACCTCTCGTTCAGAACCCTATTATCCTCCCGCAACTCTCCAATCTCCCTTCCCGCACACTCCACTATCCCATACAGATGATTTCTCATCTCCACTCCCAATACCGACAACGAATTCCGCAGGCTCGAAATCGCCTCAACCGAAACACCACTACCACCCCCACTCAGCACCACACCGCCCATTTCCGTTACAATCTCCACAATTCCATCGTCCAGTTGCTCCTTCATCACCAACCCCAACATCCCCACCCTCGCCTTCATCTCCCCCACAAACCGCATCTCCCTGTCACCCTCTCCGTCCCCACTCTCTATCTGGTCTGCAATCTCTAACTGACTCAGATGCACCGCACCCCTTCTCTCCATTGCGACCCCCTCCACCTCCAATTCTACACCCTTCTCCACCTCATCACCATCCTCTCTCCTCACCTCACACTTCTTTCCTTCATCGGCCACTTCCTTCTTCTGCGACATCCGACCAGCCGCCGTAATCATGTCCTCTTCCCGCTTTGGTGACGGCGTCGGCGGTACCTCCTTCCCCTCCAACAGCGCCAACAGCTCCTCATCCTTCACGTATCCGCTCGACATCTTCAGAAGAAGAAGTAGTAGTTGGATCGAAGTTTCCGCTGCGATACAGTGCAATCAAGCTAAACTGTGCTGTCCACCCCCACTGTCCAGCCACATGGGCTATACCCAGCACCATGATTGTCCCTGTTTCCCTCATCCCATTTCCCGCCAAAACATCTACTGTACACCTCCGCACCTTCCACTATTTAAGCGCGACCTCTCTGTCTCCTCTTTCGCGCTCACATAATCCCCACCCACCTCGCCTCGACCGGCGATATTTTTCTCTTCCACCATAACCTCACTCGATGGTTATAGCAAAACAGGAAGATATTGCCAGTGGAGGCAAGCTAGGGACTAGTGATTGTACTTAGAGTAGCTCACCCTCTGTCTCGACTGGGGGCATGTTCTTCTTCCGTCACATCCTGTGTGGGTTGTGACAAAAAAGAATATGTCACCACTCGACACCGGATGGGTAACAATGATAGCACGTAGAGTAGTTCATCCTCCCTCTCAGCGTTCACTGGGGATATATTGATGTTCTCTCACATCCTTTCCCGGTTGTGATACGAGAGAAATACATCTCCAATGGAGACGGAGAATATAGTCGTGATAATACGTAAAAGTAACAATGTCATAAACAATAATTTTATGCTACTATCTCTAACCAACCTTTCGAAAACCAGCTATGATATGAGCTGGGTTACTCGAGCCAAAGATGGCAGATCCTGCAACTGAAATGTTTGCACCGGCCTTCACTACTCCTTTCACAGTACTCAGTCCAATACCCCCATCCACCTGTATCCCTATTCTTGGGTACAACTCCCTTGCATGTCGCACCTTATCAAGAACACCCTCCATAAACGCCTGTCCTCCAAACCCTGGCTCCACCGTCATCAACAATAACATGTCTACAACTCCTTCCTTATAAATGTTTCTACGACCTTTATAGACGTATTCGGGCGCAACGCAACTCCAACCTGCATACCCATCCTTTTAATTATGGCAATCAGAGTGAAGCTATAGAACCCGTTCACGTCATTTATGAAGCCAAAATGGCTCCTTTCATCCTGTATTTAAGCTCCCCGTAACTCGTACTTTACAACTACTTTACAACTCAGGTTCGAAATCAGTTTCATTCATTGTACACTTTCTACTCTTCCACCTACTTTTCATAAAACATCATCACACTTTGTGGCTTGTCGTCTCATACAAGCCCTATCATTCATTCAGTACAATCACATATCATACATTTCGCTCACTTTCACAAAGTGAACCATGTTCCAGTTCTGCGCTTCCCAACCGTTTTTACTTAAGTATCACTCTTTACCCCAGCAGTTCTCCGCCCCATCTTCCATTTCTATCGTCACACAAAAACATTCGAACGCTTGCAATGAACTCCCAGTCCGACATGCCTCCGACTCCATCTCCGAGTCCCAGATACTCTGACGTCCCTCAGGCTTCATCTCCCGCCCGAAGGACTCGGGCCGTTATTGTTGGAAGGGAGCGTATAGGTACCATGCTGGCGAACGAACAAGATATGGTCATTTCCGCACACGATTTCTGCAGCATGGCTGCTACCTCTCATCTTTCTGATGTACCGATACTAGTTTGGGGAAGAACGAACACCCTGGAGACAGTAATTCAGGCTTGCCCTTATTCGCTCAGAGAAAATCTCGTTTTCTTCCAGAATGGAGACATCATACCATTGGTTTCGAAGCTCGGTGTGGACAAATGTTCAAAAGTTGTCCTATACGTTGGTGTCCTTTCAAGAATTGCAGCTCCGCAAGATGGTGTCACTCCTCAAAGTCCGGATGGTCTCACTGTCGCAACAGGAAAGTGGGCCTCCAACGTTGCAGACAGGTTTAGGTCTATGGGTCTCACTTGCGGGGTTGTCGACGAAGACACATTTCTCGTAAGCTATTATGAGAAGCTCGTGTGGCTATCAGCGTTCAACATCGTCGTGGCCTCAAGAGGTTTCATTCCTATGGACGTAGTCGCTACGGAGTGCAATACGGTTGTGCTCACAATAATGAAAGAGCTGTTGAAGATAGTTTCCATTAAGACAGGTACTACTTTCAACCTGGAAGAGACCGTTGGGCGACTTCTTGCATATGGGAAAACTCTCGTTGGCTTCCCTACTTCTTTCTCCGACTTTCAGTTTAGGAACGCGTACTTCTACAACTTTTCCCGCTAAGAAAGAAACATCGTAGGCGGTGACCCCGCTCCTTTTCATACAAACTACGTGAACGTTGTTAGGGAAAAGTTATCTCCCTCCCCATTCCCCAAGCTTTGAGGTTAGAATACATGACTTTTCGGTGTTGTAAACCTTTTAGAGATAGTTAAACATAAAAGTTACTTTATCGAAATGACCTGTTCCTATTACATTACTTATATTTTTCGTCCTTCTGTGGTTCAAATATGCCCCTTCAAATCCTACATCCCTTATCACTAATACCTGGCTAGGTTTTCGCTAGATGGAAAAGGGTCATTCCACATCATTATAGTGCACGATAGTAGTAAGGAAACAAGTACAAAATTGTGATATTTCTGAAGAATTAAGCCTTTGCAATACTTGGGGCACCCGTATAAAGTAAGGTAAACCTTTTATGGGTCTCAACCCTTAATGGAGGTTGTTTTACTGATCTTGATTTCTAAGCTCATGTTGAAGATATTCATAGTTTTCTTTACCCACTTGAACCCGTACATATAATTTATGACTAAATCAACCTTTCTTTACTGCAAATCGATGCAAAAGCTTCTCGTCGTAGTAACGTTTTAAAACAGTACTACAATACCCGTATATGGTCGTTCTTAGACTCTTTTTATACTACGAAACACCTTGTGAACATCAATCACATCCTTCTCATTCGTATACCCACACTCATTTGCAAAAAGAACCCTTTCGAAAGCTTTCAAAACATGTATAACTCAGAAGTTAGAGCCCAAGAAGTAACTCCTCAGCAGCTGGCTAACTATTCGAAATGGCTACGCCGTGATTAGTGATATTGACGGTATTCTGAAAAGAGCTGGGGAGAACATTCCTGCCGAAACAGTCAAATGCATGAAGTACATCAATGCACGCGTTGGTTTCGGAATTGCTACTGGGCCAGATATAGAGGATGCCGAGAGTTTCATGGAGCACCTGGGTGGCTACACTTTTGGCATCTCTGGAAACCAAGGCGCACGGGTGAGATTATCCAATGGTACCGAAATTGATCAGGACCTTGACAGGGAAGGCTACGAAAGATGTGCAGCCGAACTTGAGAGACTTGCACTCTCCTTAAATGAATCGCACGGACTTCACGAAGAGTGTCAACAAGCAGTTGTGAGCACTAGAAAAGACAGTGGACTCCCTAACGTCACGTACAATGGACTGTCGAAGTGGAAAACAGAAGTTAACTCCGGTATTTCAAAAGTGTTGACATCCTTTCCGAACCTGGTTGCGTACCCTCAAGATGAAAACTGTGACATAGGGGACATTCGTTTCACGAAAAATAGTGGGGCGCTAGCCTTGGTTGAAAACGACCCCCAGTTCGACACACATTTAATCGTTGCTTTCGGGAATGATTTCAATGATGGCCCTCTATATGAAATGGCAACCCAGGCAGTTCATGTGAAGGGAGACGACCATCCAGCAGCGGTAACATATCTTGTTGATGGGGTGGAGGACGTGCATGAGACCATCAGAAGGGTGGCAGAACTGTACTGGTACAGAAAATGCGAGTGTCAATGGTTTAGAAATGCTCTTGGAATTTGTTTCAAGTGCTACGATGTCTGTAATACTTAGCTAGGATATGAGATCTCAGTAATAAAAGTGCCGTATATATCTCAATACCCTTTTATGATTCATGGTGGTTTTTATCGTGCTGCTTTTCCTCGTAGCCGTACAACAGAGCCACCAGCATGATTGTCGAATGTACATCCTCCATGCTTTCGAACAGGTTGTGTACTCCACCCGGGAAACAATCTTCTTTGACGTGAACGCCGTACACGCCTACCTCATGCAAAGGTCCGTCAATCAAAGCACTTCCGAACGTCACGACGTCATCCGTATCAATAAATCTCGGTTCATTATCCACAAGATTTTCTCCTCCGCTTCCTTTTGTGTATCGCTTGTCCACAATTTCGCAACTTTTATCGCCGGGATAGATAACAAACGCATCCATCTTCTGCAACAGGTCCCCAATAGCAGAATCCACTTCTTCTCTCCACTGCCACAGTTTGTTGTACACGATATTGGGAAGGCCACTATCACTTCTGGTCTCCACCAACCCCTTCTCATCATCATTCACAATTCCATGCCTCCTATTCAAATCCCTTGCCAGGAACAGTAGTCCATCAACAGTGTGGTCAAGGGTGTGATCATTGAATGCAGCCTTAATTTCCCTCTCGTCAGAGAAACGGAGGAAAGCTCCATGATTCGCCGAGACACCAAACTTATAGTCTCCGAGTCCTTCCATTTTCTCCTCCACGTCGCCCACATCACCCCCTGTGACAAGTCCGAAACCAACACGTTCGTCAATGAACTTCATACACTTCACAACTCCTTCTGGAGTTGACTCTCCTTCTCTTCTCAACGTTCCATCAACGGAACTTAATATACCGTAACCATTGGCATATATGAACTTAGACAAGGTATTGGGTAAAATTTCCGCCAAGTCTCTCTGTTCCTCTGCCATTTTTCCTGATACAGTCACCATACTGCCACAAGTACCGCATAGACAGGACCTGCATATACTTCTCTTAAAAGCAACCTTAAGTGCAGTTTCAGAAGTGTTAGGACGCTACATGTTCAATTGCGAATTGAATGGTGCCACCAATGATGTTAACGATACCGAGCATTTGGCATGTTGCAATTAGACGCAACTGGACCAAAGACGTTTGACATTCGTTCAATTACCAGCCTGCCGCACCTTTTCTATGTTCATATGTATAGCCTTGTAATAGTATACTACTCTTAATACTCGCAAGACACTTATAATTTACTAATCATCTCATTCTCATCCACTTCGAGGCGCTCGCAGCCTCATTATTGGCAAATCGTCATCACTACTACTCTCGAGCACTTCGGTTCTACTGGCGTCCGCTTCCACACCAATCTCCACGACCACTTGGTCTTCTTCCATGTCAACCGCCCCACCCTCCTTATTGGACAACAGTTCATCCTCCGCCTCCTCCTCCTCGTCACCATTGACAAACGTGGGTCGGAAATCCCGCACCCGATGAACAGCATCAGGTAGTGCGTAGCCCTCTGGTACCATGTACATGTGGTATCTAACCAGCAAATCCATAGACACGGGCCTATCCACCTTGTACTTCCTACTTGCTCCAGCATGTGTCACATCACCACGGCCCACGAATACAGAGTACGGTGGGATGATTATCTTCTTCGCTGGGTACACCTCCGACATCACTCGCAACTGTTGGTTGTTCATCCCCACCAGTTGATGGCTTCCAGTGCTCACCCAGAGAGGAAAGCCCTCTTTCCCAGAGGCCATTACAAAGTATCCGGGGTTAGCAGTATTTATTGTTTCCTTCGTAACCAGACCATTGATGTCGGTGTGCAGCGTCTGGCGCTTGCACTTTCTCGTCGTCCCCAGAAATCGACCACCAGTTTTCGGAGTGTACATCTTCACAGCTTTCCTTTCATTGTTCCATAGTCCCAAAGCCGCAGCAATTGTACCCATTCGAACATCAAGTAAAGCACGCGACCTTACAACCCACCTGAACTCCTCATTATCCTCCGGCTTCTCCACTGTACCCCAACGTGTCGACATCACTCTCCCCTCAAATGGTCCATCGCTACCGTCCTTCCATCCTTCATCATCGTTGATTATTTGAACAAACGACTTCTGTTCCTCCCCTTTCCGTATATCCGGCATCGCTCCATACTCATTTTCGAAGAAGTCCACCAACTTTCCCGACACATCTCCGAACTCCCGAACTTCTTCCAACTCCTCCCATTTAGGGACACCATTATCCGTCGCAAATCCATCAAGCACGCAATATCCATTCTGCCTTAGCTCAGCTTGCATTCGAGAGAAGAACATTTGCCCAAATTCGTCATGCTCCTTCGCAGTAACCCACAGCACCTCTTCATCATCCATACCTGTCGGCCGAGTACGAGGATACTGCATACCAAATGTCTCCGCCCGTAGGCGATGTTCAGCCCTTGCAGCGTGCCAAAAGAGAAGATGGTGTACATCTCTGAGATTCGAAACACTTAGCAGCTCCGACCAATGTCCCTTCGGCAAGTGAATGACTCTGGGCCAGGGGTCCTTGTGCTCAATTACGTTCTTCCCTTGCCATTCCTGCGGTCTCAGCCTGACATACCCGCACCATGATGGGTTTGGTGGGACATCATATGGGTCTCCTCGAACAAGTCCGTGCTCCTCAGATTCCGGAAGAGCTGTAGGTAACTCGTCATCAAATGACCCCCCACCTGTCTCTTGCTGATTGTCTGGCGCAGCATCTTTCTCGACGGTGACAACCGGTGGAACTGTCACAGAAAAAAGCTCTTCGTCATCCACAAATGCAGAACTGCCTGCGTTCTCTGCATTCGCTCCCTCTCCCAATGCCACGAACTGAACCTTCATCGACCTTCCTCTCAGCACATGTTCATTTACGTCTGTGTTCTGCAAAGTGGAATAAAGTCTGTTCGCTTTGGAAATTAAGCTAGTTTTTGGGCTATTTGGGGCGCACGAGGGGGTGGCAGAGGCTGGCACTCAAAAAATTAAGAAATTTTGGAATATTAAATTCCATCCCTTGCAGAATAATGCTTGGGTCTCCTAGTTTTTGTAGAGGTTCTGCCTTTCTGCACCACCCCATTCACTCTTTTCCGAGACCCTCTCTCGAGTCTGCGCTCGTGCTAGTTTGCGTTTCCATTTTCCTCTGAGTTGCGATGAAAATCAAAACTCATCCCACCTCAATCATCCCAACGTTACTTCCCATCCAAACCGCAATCACTCTTTACTCATTTTTCGCCGATCCTGCGTTCGGATCCTTTCTCTCCGTCTCCCCAAAAGCTTTTCTGTAGAAGTACGGGTAGCAACCCTCCCCAATCCCGTACACCCGCGTCGCCCAAAAATAACTTCCCATTCCTCCCCATCCTTCTCTCCTTATGCGCCCCCAGATTTCGTTCGGCCGTTCGCAGTGCCATGCCCTACGTTAAAACCCAGTCAAGACCGGAGCCCCGATTGCCTCCTGTGGCACCTCTTCCATCACCATCCTCTTCTTCTTACGCCTCTTCGTCAGACGGCTCTTCCGGTGCCCGAACCTACCAGCCTTCGCCTTCGGTGTCTAAAAGGACTCCTTCTGTGCCGCAACCCTTCCCACACTTCCCATCTCTGTCCTTCCTTCTACATCCAATTTCAACATCCTTTCCTCCACCAACCCTTTTCTTGTGCAGAACACTTTCACCGCCTTCTCCAGCACGTCTATCACGTTTCTAAGGACCATAAGCTTCTCTTGCAACTCATCTAGGCCTCCTGGCGCACATTATAGTACACCATACACATTTTATCTCATCTCCATCTCTTAAACGAACAAAAAACTGCGCAGGATTAATATCTTCTCAACCGTAGGCTCACTATCAGCCCCACTCAGCAGCACACCGCCCATTTCAATCATAATATTTACAATCAAATAGTAAAAGTACAATCCATAACATTGCCACCCTTGCTTTTATCTTTATCACCAAAAAAATCTTTGTGCCTTTTTCTCCGCAAACCGTTTTCAATCTTTAACGTCCTTTGAAGCATGGATATTTTGCCATTTATTATAACCACCTCCCCCTTCCATTTTACCTACGTCTACGCTTAACCATCATTTGTCCTTTTCTTCGCGCATATACAGTCTTTATCTGCCAAGTACTTGTTGTTTGACATTCGAACGGCCTTTGCAATGGCGTCAAAGCTACCTCTCTCCCATCCAATGACGTATGACCATCATTGTCTTTACCGTATTCGTTAGATGTAATTAAAACCCGGGCTCTTACTAGATCAAAGAAGTCAATGCGATACCGTGCAAGCAAGGAGTATTAAGCTATTCGGCCTTCTGAGCTTGTCGCACACTTTCTTTTGTTCACCTGAATTCGTCCCCTTCCTCTCATCCAAGGTCTCATCGGACGATCTTCTGTACAAACCCCCATCTTTCACTAGCTAATGCCCACTAATTATCTTCCTACAATATCATTAAATAGTTTTTTTAACCACCTTGTCTTGACCCGGATTAATCTCCCATCGAAGGTTTAGAAAACGTTAAAGCCGCTATCAACGATTCACAGTTCTCTTTCAAGTTGTGGAGGGCAGCGCCGCTTCTTTTCAATGGTCGTTGTTTCTCAGCGTGCCATGCAATAAGTTGTTAATCGTTGTTGTGGCACATGCGTCAGTGATAAGATCGTTAGAGACATGGGTTGCGGATGTTGATTGGTGGTCGAGCGTGGAAGATGAGTGCTAATGACGGAATGAAGAGGATTGTAAATCAGAAATGTTTGGCTGTGCTCCGAAGCATCTGTGAACTATTTCAGGCGATTCATTATATACTCCTGTTCTACAGCTGAATGCAGACTCCTTTCGTGCCGTTATGAACGGTTTATGATAGAGTTGGTTCTTGTTGTGTTGTTAGTAGACGTATACTCGCAGAGATTGGAATTAAAGTGAGCAAAACGATGCAAGGAGCTGCAGATGGTTTTCGTTTTGTGTAGCAAAGACATAGTGTACATGTGGTGGACTGCGGGACGTAAGTAGTACGACGGGGACGAGCTACTGTGTGCCTGCTCTCCCGAAACGCATGGCGAGCACAATGGCTCGGATGTTGTATGGCACTTAAAAATGGAGAGTCATAGTTTAACTTCTGGTTTGAACGGTTGAAATCAAACTCAACTACGCTTATAAGGTTGAAGATCTCGAGCACTGGAATCTTTTCAAAATCACGGAGAAGAACTCGCATGAGCGTGGAGTCACCATTGCGCACGGCCAACGTTGGTGCTCTTCACTTGTCAAATGAGCACGAGAGCGAAATGTACGTGCACGCACCGACGCGCACGTGTATAAATTTTGTACTGAAAAGGGTCCGAAAGGTAGGCGGCACAGCAACGCCACGTGCGAGCCACCAGCACAGCGCCGCTGTGGGCTCGGCAACAATCGATCAAACAGCGCCCATTCGCCTCGGCGGTATCGCTCGCCGCACGCTCGCGAGCTGTTCATCGCCGCCAGCCGAATACCATGGGCGCCGCCGCCTCCATGCACGCCACGCACGACGCCGCGTGGGAGCCCAACATTTCGCACATGCAGAGAGTAACCGGCCTGGACCGCGCCGCGCTGCGCACGTCGCGCGACTGGAAAATTGACTACAGCATGTGGGTCAAGGAGTGCGAGCAGATTCAGCAGCGCTTTCGAGCCAACGCTTGCGGAGAATAGTATGGAGGAGCTGTTTAGTATGAGACATCCGGATCCTTACATTCCAATCTATAAGCCGGGCTCTTCTAGCTACGAACAAAATGTGTCGCCGCCTCCGGAGGTATGTTTTGCCCTTTGACTGCGCGTCGCTGCCGTCCTCATTGCGTGTTTTTGCTAGCTCGCTTGCGTTCGATTCTGTGTCACTGTTTTGTTAGCTTACCCACAAGTCCATGCCCCCACCACATGAAGCAATTCAGTAGTTCAGTACCAAAGATTCAACCATAGAACAAAACCACAGTGCTTCATCAACGTTTTTGTCATCTTGTACACATCATCTTTGACCACACTATCCCCCGCCGTTCCCCTTCTGAGAATCCCCGCGGAGCCCTCGAAAAAAAATGACAACCACAATCAATGGTGCCAAATCTTCACCACCTTATCCTTGTCCGCAGAAACAGCTCTCTTCCCATCCGTACCCCAATCCACCGTGAACACCTCATCACTATGTCCAGGCAGATCCATCTTCAATTCCTTCGTCCCCACATCCCAAACCTTGCACGTACTATCCTTCGAACCGCTCATCAACAACCGTACATCCGCCGACCAAACCACTCGATAAACGGCCGCAACATGTCCGCGGAGCGTGAAGCAAAACTTGCCAGTCTTGCCATCCCAAAGTCTTACATTCTTGTCAAAACTGGCCGACGCGATATACCACCCATCCGGACTGAACGCCACGCATTTGACCAGCTGCTGATGACCGGTCATGCCCGAAATGGGCTGTATGCCCTAGGTGCGTTTCCAAACGTCTTCCCACAGCATCAAAGTGAAATTATCGGACCCACTCACCATAAGTTCCTTCCCGCCCGTACTTTGCCGTTTCACCTTTTCATAGCTCTCCAACGCCTCTTCTCGCGACCATTTGACCGGCATGTATCCGTTCTGCTCGTCCAGAGATGCAAACGCACCGCATTTGAGCACGTAGTCGGTAGAAAGCGTGATAGAATTCACCCAGTGAGCATGTGCATTTATAGTGGACACAGGTAGGCCAGTGTCAGCATTCCAGATCTTTATACTACGATCCTGAGAAGCAGAATAGATAAAACCGTCTCCACTCCACACGGCAGTCGTGACGGCAGCTGTATGTCGCGCGAGCATCTTGACCGCGTTCATGCTAGCCACGTTCCAAATCTTCAACGTAGCATCCTTCGAAGCAGACACCACCAAACAACATCGTTCATCCAAATGATACGGCTTCCAACAAAAATCCGTCACCCATTTGCGATGGGAAGCCAAGCTCTCACCAGTTCCTTTCTAAACGTCCCAGATCCACACCCGACCGTCCTTCGAAGCAGAATCCAATCGACTCCCCTCTATAGAAAATGCCAACGCCAGCACTCAATCGCGATGATCGAGCAAGGAAAGCTTCGGCAACTGCGCCTCCGCACTCCACAATCTGACGTTTGTATCGCCAGAACCCGTCGCTGTCAAGCGACAATCCGGTGAGAAACACGCCGTCGGCGCCATCCGACTGCATCGCGCGCCGCCCAACTCGGCGAAGAAGACCGCGCAGCAGAGGACGCGGTATGAAAGACTCTCACTGACGACGCCGCCGTGCACGAGGCACGTGACGCGTGTATTCGGGCAGGCATACACAGCGGTAGCGGCCCCAGCCTGTGGCCCACTTGGCACGGAGGCGAGTCGCGACGCCTCCTCCAGCTGACTATTGGCAATGATCGCAGCTGTCGGTTCAGGTGCTGACCTCCGCAGTCCGCCAACATCTGCCGACGCCGCGCCACTCTCGCGCGCCGCGTCGCACCCTCACGGTGTGCGCGCGGCCGTCCGCCATGAAGGCGACGTGCTTCCTCTCGCCGCTTCCGTCGTTTCTGACCGCCCGTTCCCACGCCGCCACGCACGCTCTCCACCGCATCGCGCTCATTCCCCGCCGCCCGGCAAGCCGCGCCTGCCTGCAGCGTGGCGCGACGCGCGCGCTCATGCTGCCGGCGCTCGCTGACGCGTCACGCGACGCGCAGCTCACGCTGGCGGTCGTCGGCGCCGTCACGCTGTGGCTGGGCGTCTGGCAACGGGTAACCACGCTTGGGCTGGTGTTCTCGCGCACGACGCGGAAGATCATCCACATCAGTTGCGGGCCGGCTTTCCTTGTGTTGTGGCCGCTGTATAGCGCGACCACCCACCCGCGTCTGTGTGTCGCCTGCGTGCCGCTGCTGTTCTCCGCTGTGCTTGTAGTGTCAGGTTTTTTGTCTGCCACCTCCGCGCGAAGCGCGTTGGCGCGCGCGTTTTCGAGAGAGGGAAGCGCGCGTGAAGTTCTACACGAACCGCTGATCTACAGTGTGACGCTGCTGCTGCTCACGCTCTTTCTGTTCCGCACGCCGGCCGCAGCGGTTGGCTTCACCCAGCAAATGTACCTTGCCTCAATGGAAGGAGCCGTACTTAGCGGAAAGCTAACAGCAACTGAGATAGTTTCAAATATAGACGTGCTGGTTGAACGAAGGAAGTCAAAGTCCTCGGAAGCACCCCCAGTCAGTCCCGCTGTATACTGTGCTCGGTAAACCAATTTTTGTAAGCAGAGAAAAGCTTTACTACTTGCGGGCCCTTTGCCCGTCGAATAGCCTTAACTTACGAAACACTCTACGAAAGATGCAACGACCTCTGTCCTTCACGAACAGCGTAAAGCACCTGCTTCTTCGCAATCTCATAAGAACTATACTCCGGGAGTTTGAAATAATTCGTGCAAGTCATCACGCTTGGCAAACACTGGTCCGGATAGTGCCCGCTCTCCGGGGTACGTCGCACAATTTTTAGACGGGGATGCAATTTGCTCAGCCCCCCGAGCGGAAGAGCTGGAGTGCTAGTAGTAAATTGGATGAAACGCTGTTGATCTTCCTCATCCAATTCTGTAAGAAGTTGTAAGAAGTACTTCACCGCTACGTTCTCGTGGCTGAACCCATGATCATGTTGCGTAGAATGAACCAAAAAGTCTATAGTCCACTTCTCATATGGCGGACCCCAGAACAACAACTCAAGTTCAGCGCTTCGGAACACTAGAAGACTTGTGATATCAATTAGCTCACCCAAGCCTCTCAAAAGCGCTTCATCTTGCTGATACACACCTCCAAAAAGCACATGGTATGTCACTCTTCTCACGAACTCTTCAGCATTTTGCTCATTCAATTCAATATTGCTTTCGCCTTTCACAAGTTCTATCGAATCATCAGCGGGCAAAACAAATTTCAGACAAAGGGCTGGTATCGAATCGCCTTCATTGTCATCCACCATTCTTATAATTGATTGCAGCGAAACAGCGAGTTGATGGTCAACATTATCCAACAGTTTCATAGCCGATTGCTCGCTAGTGTATCTCTGCCACACATTCTTTCGATCTACAAGATCCAACTTTGCCAATCTGTCGCGTTTGTTGCTTCCGAATCCACTTTCTAGTATGGATGACGAGCCTGATGTATCTGATCTTAAGGGCCAACAGCTGTCCAATATTACTCGACAGTATGCCATGAGAAGTTCCGAGAAAGTGTTCGAAAACCTCAAATCCAGCAAGCGAGCGTCAATAACAGCCTTACCCATAAGACGACCAATGAATTGGAACAAAGAGCAAGTCTTGAAAGCCGCAGATTTCTGGGTTCGCTAATCATTACTGGTAGGCATGAAGGGAATAGTCCTGTGCCAGTAGGCACCACATAGCTTGGAGGCTCGTTCTGAACTGCCACTGTCGGTTTCGTGTTAGATTGCCTTCGACTTCTTCGTCATGTAGAGGACTGGCGAACTGGGACGTGAACATTACTAATGTTAACGTCCCAGTTCGAGATAGTGTCTCGAATATGATGAATGAAGTGTGTTGCCGCTTCCGATTCCGCCTTTGTCTTGATTGTCTGCGAACTGCTACTTCTCCAAAGCTTCAGATCTACCATCTGAATTTCTCTCGAGGTAAGAGTGTAAACCTCAAGAGTAGGTCCCAATCCTGTACTAGCCTCGTTGAAGTATTCGACCTACAGCACTGTACCATGAGAGCAATACATGTTCATCACTTTGATCGCAGATTCGAGGATTCGGTCGCGGTGCATTCGAACCTTTTGGCGTTGAATACGCCCCATCCTTGTTTCGCTTTCACGATGGTGTCGAGAAGATCTGTCAGTCGCAACCCCTGACATTTCGTTGCGCGTCTGCAACAAATGAAGCGCTCGCGAAACGCCCAGAGACGTTGACTGAAACAGCGTTCTTATTATATCAAGCGGGATTAGAAATGACGATTCCCTCGCTACTGAGAAGCAACACACGGGCACAATCCCTCCACACAACGCAATAGGACCAGAAAACTTTCTAGTTACCTTAGCAGTCAATTTTTGGCTCACAAAATGTACTTTGGGGCCTTCCAAAAGGAAAGGAAGATCAGTAGCAAAGTCACCAGAAGCAAAAGTGGGTGCGCTCACAGAAGTTGAACTAGAACTTAATTTCTCCAATATCCATTCCAGATGCTTCAATACCGCAATAACCGATGCTTTAGATGACACTAAGCCAGTCTCCGATAGCTTCTCAGGTGAAAGGATAAGTTTGTCTGACAGCATTATATCTGCCAGTACTTCCTCCGAAGCTTCAGCATCATCTCGACGAGCCCTCTGTCGTCCAGCAGCGCTGCTACGCTCTCTATGTTCCTGCAGCCTTTCGGATCTGCACACAGGGCCCGAACTGCTCCCTTCTCCAGTAGCAGTATCAGAGTGGTTAACTTCTATATTCGAGTTGGCGGGCTTCTCGAGTTTGTCTTGTCTCCTGGAATAAACCATGTGTGGACATCTGTCCAAAGCCCGGGGCCCAGGCCTCGTTGGCGTGCGTATGATTGAACCACCGCACTTAATATCGAACGACCTACCTCACTTCGGGAAACTCTGTGAGTTGGGCCGCGTTGCAGAGCAGCGAGGGCTGTCCACACTGAGTCCATGTCTCGCAAGTTGATGGCTGTTCCCGAATGATCTCCATGAGAGTGAACATGGTCGATTCTTCCAGATGAAGACCGCGGTACCGGAGCTCGCGTAACAAGTTCAATACTTTGATTGTTTTCGTCCTCCTTTTCCCGTTCCTGTTCACTGTCCAAGGCAGCAAGTCTAACGATTTCATGAAAAACACCTTCACGCACAAACGCCTCTCGCAAAGATGGAAACTTTTCTAATGCAGACGATTTTTATCTCCAACCCAACAAGAGCCTCGCTCTTCGAACGGTTCTCCCCTAGCAGGGCAGCAACATATGGGACAAAAAGCCGAAATGTTGTACAGATTCTGTGACTCTGACTCCAGTTCGCGTTTCATCTTCATAGTCACGCACTTAAACTAACGCGAGGGGAATTGAACTAACTGGACCAACACGGCAGGTCAATCTCGGGCGATTTGGTCTGCGAGGATGTAAACTCTCGGGTCTCAAACAGTTTCCGTTACCGAAAGCTGCAACGCGGCAGGGTTCCGTTTCAAGTTGATTATCGTCGCTTTGCATTCGATTGCAGCACAATGGCAGACGGCCAACTTGTCGCCCGTCTTTTGATCTTGCTTGAGACAACCTGTGGTGGTAGTCATTGCTCATAGATCGCAAGCAGAGACGTGTCGGCAAGATTAAGACCAATCTGACGAATGCATAGTGAGCTGGCAGGTGCTCTTCAGTTTCATAATGAGGTTGTCGGTATCCAGGATGTGAGTGCCAGTTGGCAATTTCGGAACCGCGCAAGTAAGCAAGCATTTGGGCCGGGAGAAAAGCGCAGCGCAGCACCAGTGTACCGACTTGTGGCGGAGCAAGAGATGCGGAGGAGATGGAGGTAGATTCAGACTAAGAACCTTCTACTCGGAATGAGCGGCAAAGGCCCTCCCACACAGCGCCTCGAGCTTTCAGGCGAAGACTCTATAGCTTCTGAAGCTTTAGTGAAACCTACTACAGCGATTCTCTGATGCGTTGATCTTCAAAGCTGCAAGGTCGATTCATATTGGGAGCACGACTTATCATTTCCGTTGCTCGCCACGAGGTTGACGGCAAGGTGCATGCTAGTTGCACGGAGCATTCTCTGTCGCCCCTATCGAAAAAAGAAGTTCAATAACGAAATCAGCCGCTTCCAGCATTAGCCGAACAACATTTGCTGCGGGGTAAATCAACACTCAATTTGGCAAGGGCAGCAAGATGCTCGCAAGGTCGATGTACTCAAGAGACAAAGATTTCTATCAGGCGTTCCGTGGCACATGGAGCCGCATTGCAAGGGAGGAGCGGTGCGCTTCCTATATGCATGAGGCGCATTGCGGGCACGGTAATCTCGACTTCACATTTGGCCTCGTGCGCAAGCAGTTAACAAGCGGACCGTTAAACAGGCCTGCATGGGCGGACTGGCTCGCTTTCTGGGGAGTCGCCGCGGGTGTGGCGGGGCGGTGCGGCGGTCATGCGCGCGGACGCGCGGCCCTGTTCTTCGGGTGGGGCGGGAGGGGGTGGCAGGGGCGAGAGGAGTAGGTGGGCCGAACGAGGGGACGGAGCGGCACTGCAGCGAAAAGTCGGTGCGCGGACGGGTTTGTGGCGGCGGGCGCGGCGGGAACGCGAAACGCGTGGGAAAGCGTTGGCTGGCGACGGGTTGTTGCGCGACGCGCTCCGTAGACATGTCATAATGTCTATTCGTGTCTACTGGCAGCGGGCCGAGGTCAAGTTGTGTTTAGGGTCGCTCCTAACAACTTGACCACCCGTGCCCGCGGGCAGGTTACGTTTTGGACGGCAGATTGCGTGCGGCAATGTGTGTTTTGGGAGCGTCTTGTGGGGCGCTACCAGATGTGAGCGAAAGGCGTGCCCGCCGGGCGGGGAGGGGGGGGGGGTGGGTCGGGTGTTTCATAGGTGGTTACCCTACACGACCGACACCCCGCCGCGGGCCATAATCGCCATTTTTCAAAAACTCGGCCAACGTGCCCGCGGCGGGGAGTCGTTGTTTAGGTAGCTACCATAAAAACGGACCCCCCGCTGGCGGGCATTAAATATCCATTTTCTAGAAACCGCCCAAAACGTGCCCGCGGGCGGGGGGTCGGCTGTGTTGGGTAGCACCCATCCAACCGACCGCCACGCGCGGGCACAATTGTCTGGCCACATTTCTGGCACCCAGGGCGGACCTCCCAAAACCACCTTCCTCGACACTTCTGCCGACTCATACGGTGCACCCGCCCTCCGCACGTGGACGCTGCCTGGCACGTGGATTGGGGGGTGTCAAAGGGCTGTACAGACACGAAGGCATGTACATAAATGAGACAGTGGAATCTCGATTATATGAGCGCTTTAAAGCAGATTCCGAGCGGGCGACCCATACTCGCACAAGTTTAAGATCACCTAAACTCTCCTGCCACGGAAACATTTTAACATTTTTCAGGTGTTTGACCTCTTAACACGTATGATGCAATTACTCACACGTCCTGTGTTGCAAGCAAATATA